>JAPPVO010000032.1:82994272-83471997 GCA_030407325.1 Camellia japonica | reverse complement strand
GGGCGTTCGGGGACATCTACATATTGCAGAATCTATGTTAGTTGCTGGAAATTAGTGTCGACCCTTCCTGTGTCTAAGGTCAACCCCTTGCTTGCTACCAGATTGTCTTTTCTACCTGGAGGATCGACACCTCTGCCCGAAGGGTCAACCCCTGCTTGTTTTTTTTTTTTTTTTTCCAGAATTTTGGGGTTCGAATGGGCTCTACTTTTGGGGGTTTTGGACTTATCCTTTTTCATTGACCTTAGGGCTATTCTCTACTACTATAAATAGACCCAAACTACACCTCTCATAATTTTCTCCTCTTTTTCCTCTCAAAACTGAGAGTTTCTCCTCTCTCTTTCTCTCAAAAACTCACTTTTCCACTTCAATCCTTAGATCTACTCTCTTAGAGGTGTTTTCTCTCACCTTGATCTTTTGAGACAAACTTGTAGACCTTGTCAAGGGCTTCCTATTGGTCCGATTAGTTCGTGGTTTTTGTCGCCCATTGATTTTTGGGTCGTCATCTCTTGGCTTCGAGAGGTAGGGGTTTCTAGTTCTCTTTCAATACTCTCATATATAGATAGATTTGTGGTATTTTTTTTCTTTATAAATACAAAAGTTGACATTTTTATGCATATTGTGATTAATCATGAGATTGGGGTTAGGGTTTGAAGAGTTGGGGTTTACTTTTGGTGTTATGATCTTAGGTCATGAGTTTGGATGTAAAAGTATAGAAGGGTTGGAACAAAATGTGTTTTGTGAAAAGATTTAACTTTCTCTAAAACCCTAGTTTGGCTCATGAAGATGGTTAATGGTTTTTCTTCACTTGATAGTAGATCATGAAATTGAAGTGTTAAATTACACATGTACAAGTTTAATTGAAATTTTAAAGAGTTTGCAAATTTTATATAAAAGTTACGATTGAACCTCAATGTAGATGTTTTAAATTATGTTATAATGTGAACCAAACTTGGAGGAAAGAAATTACTAATGGTATGGATAATATGCTTTGTGTTGAATTGGTTATGTTGAATTTTGTTGTGTGTTATGTGAATTGTATCGGGTTATGGTGTGTTGAGTTGAGTTGGGTTGCGTTGGGTTGAGTTGAGTTTGTGTTTGGTTGTGCTGTTGTTGGTACCTGCATGGGGAGTTGAAAAATGGTTTTTCGGTGCCCACAACCGTCTTATAATAGCCTGTAAATGTGGGGGATGGTTTTAAAAATTGAAAAAAAACAAAAGTTTTTCGGTGCCACGACCGTCCGTATAGAAAGTCGGTAAATGTGGGGGTGGTTTGAATTCAAGGTGCCCCATTGCCCTATCTAGGCTTATCGCTAGACAAATTGTGAAAAATATTTTTGTGTGTCCACACAGTCCTGCCGTATTGTAGCCGGTAAATGGAAAATAATTTTTGGTTGGCTGTCCACATAGTCTTGCTGTATTGTAGCTGGAAAAAGTGGAAAAACAAATGGTTTTCAAAAATGTTTTGGGTGCCCATGTCCTGCCGTATAATAGCCGGCAAATGTGGGGGATGGTTTTAAAAGTTGAACAATGGTTTTTGAAAAAAAAAAAATGTGTTTGTGGAAGAAAATGGCTTTTGCGAAAAATGGTTTTTGGGAGTTCACTTCCCACCGTGTAATAATCGGTAAAAGGTGGAAAGTATTATGGGTTGGGTGCCCGCTGTCCTGTAGCGATCCCAGTTTTGCCACTTCGCTGAGTATGTCGGGATCAAGTGGCCCGGTCACCTCGCGGGTCCAGGTGGCCAGCGCCCCTTGCGGGTCCAAGGGCAGCGCCCTGGCGGGGATCGAGCTGCCGGTCAGCTCGTGGGGGTCCAGGGGGCACGCCCCTTGGCGGTCCTAAGAAGCGCCTTGCGGGTTGAGCGGTTGAGGGGCGCCCCGAAGCAAAAATGCAAAATGCATTAGAAGTTGCTTGTCCGCTCGAGCGGCCGTTTATGCGCTCGAGCGGAGAATGTTTGGTTTCAGAAGTTTGACCTGTCTGCAAAAGTACTGGGAAAGTGTATTTGACGCTCGAGCGGGGCTTTCCACGCTCGAGCGGACCATGTTATATCAGTTCGTGAATCTGATATTTCAGATCACTTTTGTATATCTCTCTCTCTAAAAACCCTTTCCTCTCCCTTCTCTCTACATTTCCCTATGCCAAATTGGATCAAAACCTTGATTTCTCAAGATCCATTAGAGTTTTGCCATAAGTTCTTCATCAAAGTTGGTTAACTTCTTGAGGGGCTTCGTTGTGTACGGTGAAGATCGAGTTTCGACACCGTTGATTTTAGGGTTTCATCTCATTTCTTCTTCAAAACTTGAGGTAGGGATTTTCTTAGAGTTATATATATATTTTTGCAAGATCTATATGATTTTCGAAATCATCTTTCGATAGCTTTGAAAATTGATTGTTGATTCAAGAAGTTGAGCGATTTTGAAAGTGGGTTTGTCTCTTGTTCTTTTAAAATGATCTTATGGGTTTTGATCTTCGTTGATTGAAGAAAAGATGATTTTGGAAAGTTTTCTTTCAAAAGATTTGAGTTGTATAGTTTTGGTGAGAAAACCTAGAATTTGGGGATTTTTTTTTAAGAGACTGAAAATCCATGAATGATATTGTTATATTTATTTTGTGTGTCAAAATAAATGGATGTTTGGAAAATTTCTTATTTATATTTATATAAATGATGAATTTCAGGGAATATGAGAATTGTTGTTCATTTTGGAAATTATTGTTCAAAACGTTGAAATAGTCTTGAAATGACTAATTGTTGAGGATACTTGAGAAGAGGGAATTGTGTTATTCCTTGGATGATGAATTGGAATAAAAGTATTTATATTCATCTTGTGTTATTGGCATATCAATTCATTTGATTACATTAAACTTTGAAAGTTGATTTGAAAACTTGCATTGAGAAAAGAATGTTGAGAAACAAGTTTCCATGAATTGGTTTTGGGGTAAATACGGTGGTAAGTCTTAACAGGTGGTGTAGATGAAATTGAATAGGTGTCGAGCCTTCCAGTTAATACTAGTAAAAATGACAAATTATAGGTGTCGAGCCTTCCAGTCAATACTGGTAAAAATGACAAATTGGTAGTACTTGTATAGTCTACTTGCAGACACCGACCTAGGGATTACCAGAGTCGTATTTACCGCCCTTGAAATAAATTGTTAAGTTTTGAACAATTGAAATTGCATGATATCATTGAGCATGATGGTTTTCAAAAGATGAAAATGTGATTTATCTTCAAAAAGGGCATAGCATGGCATGTGCATTTCATCTCTTAAGACTTGTATAAAATGTATATACTTTGTTAAGAATTTCCTACTGGGCTTTATGCTCACCCTACGGGATTTTTGTGCAGGAAAAGATGTGGTGATCCCACCCAACTAGGGGCGTGGAAGTATGTGTGTTGGGAGTACAATACTCTCATTTTGCTGTGACTCTGTGTGTAAGCCAAGGGCTGTGTTTGTGTGGGTTTGAATAACCGTTTTGTGTAACCAGGCTCAAGCCTTGGAAACTTGTAAACCCTTGGGGGTATTTATTTGTTTATTTACTTGTTGTTGGATTAATGTATTGTTGCATGAAGAACTATTGTATCATGTAATGTAAGTTTGGAGATTTATATTCGGTTTTCCTTGAAAGAGCCATGATTGTTGTATTATCATTTGGGCTAGAAATTTGGGGCGTTACAACTTGGTATCAGAGCTACCGGGTTTAAATACTTGGAGCTCGTGGGAAGTGGTTGTTTAACCACAATGGGTTCATTTAGCATGCTTAGGAAGTGTTATGCATTTTGTGACTATGTGATAACATGCTTATGTGACTAAATGGGTATGGGATTGGACTTTTGGGATGTTGTTTGCGCCTGTTAAATTCCTTGAGGTCTTATTAGAAGGGTACTTGATCAATACTCGTTCTACTAAGAATTCTTGGTTTTTCGTGGGACGGATTTCATCATCGTAAAGAATAATCCGTATGTGTTTACATGACTAAGTGCTTATGTGGAGTGAAATTGAATTGTGTATATGGTAGAGAAATATATGGAATTGTTGTAGTCGAACGTGTGAGTCAAGTTACGAGCACATATGAGTTAATGTGCTAAATTATTTCTCTTGTGTCCTTTATTAGGATGTCAGGAAGGGGTCAAGTCCGTGGTGGTAGAGGCGGGAGGCGTGGTAGGGCTCGCCGAGGTGTGCATGAGGTACCGGTCCATAGGGTTCCGGTGCAAGAAGAAGGGTTCGGCCAAGCTAATATGGCCGAGCAAGCAGGCCAAGCTAATGTGGCCGAGCAGGTGGGACAAGCGGGTCAAACCGCAATGGGGGCCCTAGCTCGAGAAATGGCAGGGGCTTTAAGAGAGTCTATGAACTTGTTGAGGGTGGAGAATCAAGCCCGAGAGAACACCGCGGAGTCAAGGGCGAGTTTCCTTACTAGAGAGTTCTTGCGGGCCAAACCGGATGAGTTCCATGGTGGTCCCGAGCCCAAGAAAGCGGATGAGTGGCTCGAACAAACTGTGAAGACATTTGAGATGCTTCACATCGAAGATAGTGAACTAAGAGTGACTCTAGCGAGTTACTACCTTAAGGGAGACGCGGGTCAATGGTGGAAATATGCCAAGGGTAGAGTGGAGCCGACATGGGAAGCCTTTGCGGTTGCTTTCCAAGATAAGTACATACCTCCCACTGCTAGGGAGAGATTGAGGCAAGAGTTTAAAGACCTCAAACAACTCGACATGCCCGTGGTCGAGTTTGAGGCGGTCTTCTCTAGTTTGTCCAGATTTGCACCAGAGTTGGTGGCAACGGAAGAGCGTCGTTGCATTGAATTTGAAAAGAAATTGAAAACAAAAATTATGTTCAAGCTTGTCGGAAATATGATTCGGGAATATGACCGTCTTGTGGAGACGGCGACACACGTAGAAATTTCCATACAAGCCGAGGAGGAGAGGCTTCGGAGTTCGAGGTCTAGGGGCCAAGAGTCTCAAGGAGACTATAGGCAGAACAAGAAGAGCAGGAACACCTATCCATCCCAGTCCCAACCACAGCAGTCTAGATCCACTTTTCCTTTGCCTAGTGCGGGTCCGGGAAAAAGTGCATCGAGTAGCTTCTCGTGTTTCAAGTGTGGCCAACCGGGTCACAAAGCCTTCTCATGCCCACAGAAGGGAGGAGGGCAGTTAATGTTACCACCACCTAACCGATCTCAAAGTCAGTCTCAGTCTCAGAATAAAGGTCAAGGGTTTAATTGTTATCAGTGTGGTCAGCCGGGGCATATGAAGAGAACTTGTCCACAGTTGGGAGGCGCATCTGGCGCATCAGGGTCGAGGCAGACTCAGAGCCACCAGCAGGCTCAATCAGTCCAAGCTTCACGAGTTAATCAGGGAGCCGCTTTGGCTCAGTCAGTACAACAGGCCTATGCTCCGAGAGAAGAGCAAGTCAATCAGGGGCCACAGGGGCGCGTGTATGCTATTATCATGCTAGAGGAGTTGCCAGAATGTGAGAGGTATTTTTGTTGTGTGTAATTCTTTGGCTAATGTATTGATAGACACGGGTGCGTCTCATTCATTTATATCTACTGCATTTGCTTCTGCATTGGGGTTAGAGGTAGCACGGTTAGTGCCTCCACTCAGAGTAGAGTCACCTGTTGGGGGTATAGTTGATTTAGACCGGGGTTGTCGTGATTGTGAAATAGAAGTTGCCGGGCGTCGACTTCCGTTTGCTTTTGTGTTGCTAGATATGTCGAGTTTTGATGTCATTTTAGGCATGGACTGGTTGTGTTCTTATCAAGCTGTGATTGATTGTTACCGTCAGAGAGTTACAGTGTGCACTTCGGGTGGTGATCGTTTCTATTTTCTGGGAAACCGAGTTGATAGAACCTTGTCGCCAGTTGTTGACCCTCGTAGTAGGAGCAAGCTCAGTGGCCTTCTTGCAACTCTCTTGGATAGTGAAAGTGACGGGGCTCATGTTGAGTTACCAAGGGTAGTTTGTGAATACCCGGATGTCTTTCCAGAAGATCTTACTAGTTTACCACCTCACCGGGAGATCGAGTTCTCCATTGAATTAGTGCCTGGCACGGCACCGATTTCCATGTCACCGTATAGATTTGCACCCGCCGAATTGCATGAGTTGAAGATTCAACTCCAAGAACTTTTAGACAAGGGCTTCATTCGCCCTAGTACATCGCCTTGGGGAGCGCCGGCTCTCTTTGCGAAGAAGAAGGATGGGTCATTGCGGTTGTGTATTGATTACCGCAAGTTGAATAGAGTTACAGTTAAGAACAAGTATCCTCTACCCAGAATAGATGATTTGTTTGACCAACTTAGAGGGTCTCGTTGCTTCTCAAAAATAGATTTGAGGTCGGGGTACCATCAGTTGAGAGTCCGGGAGGAGGACATTCAGAAGACGGCCTTTCGTACTCGTTATGGCCACTATGAATTCCTTGTAATGCCTTTTGGGTTGACCAATGCACCGGCTTCCTTTATGGATTTGATGAACAGAATTTTTCGGGAATACTTGGACCGTTTTGTGGTCGTCTTTGTGGACGACATCTTGATTTATTCAACCTCTGAAGAGGAACACGAGACTCACTTGCGGGTAGTGCTGGGTTTACTTAGTGAGCACCAATTGTATGCCAAATTTGAAAAATGCGAGTTTTGGTTAACAGAGGTGAAGTTTTTGGGGCATGTAGTGTCTAGAGAGGGAGTGACTGTGGACTCCTCAAAGATAGATGCCGTACAGGATTGGGAACAACCCAAGAATGTTTTTGAAATCCGGAGTTTCTTGGGATTAGCGGGTATTATCGACGTTTTGTAAGGGACTTCTCTAGACTAGCTGCACCTTTGACTAGGTTGACTAGAAAGGGTATCAAATTTGTGTGGAGTGAGGCTTGTGAAAAGTCATTCCAAGAGCTTAAGACTAGATTGACTACCGCACCGGTTTTGATAATTCCGGAAAGGGGTTTGAATTACACTGTCTATTGTGATGCGTCCGGGATGGACTTGGTTGTGTCTTGATGCAAGAGGGAAAAGTTGTGGCCTACGGTTCACGACAATTGAAAACTCATGAGAAAAATTACCCCACCCATGATCTAGAATTAGCAGCGGTGATTTTTGCTTTGAAAATTTGGAGGCATTACTTGTATGGTGAGAAGTTTGAAGTTTTCTCCGATCATAAGAGTCTAAAGTATTTGTTTTCTCAAAAAGACTTGAATTTACGACAACGGAGGTGGATGGAATTTATGGAGGATTATGACTTTGAGTTACACTATCATCCAGGGAAGGCCAATGTGGTGGCCGATGCTTTGAGTCGAAAATCTGTGAGTAGTTTGGCAAGTGTGGCCATTCGGGAATGGGATATGCTAGATGTTATTGGCAAGTTTGATTTGCACTTGGGTGAGTCCGGAGAGAGTGCTACCTTGTTTACTTTGAATGCTCAACCTACCTTGGTTAGTAAGGTCATAGAGGCACAACGAGGAGACCGTGATGTGGAATCAATCCGTGTTAAGATTTCCAATGGAAAGGAAGAGAAAGGTTTGAACGTTCACTCGGATCTGAGTGTACGTTACCTAGACCGTTTGTTTGTACCAGAATCTTGTAGAGAGGAAGTACTTCGGGAGTTCCATCACTCACGCCTTGCGGTACACCCGGGAGGCACTAAAATGTATCATGATCTTAGTCGTCAGTTTTGGTGGAGGGGTATGAAACGGGATGTCGCTTTATTTGTATCGAAGTGCCTTACTTGTCAACAAGTGAAGGCCGAACACCAAAGACCAGCGGGTTTGTTACAACCCTTACCGATAGCCGAGTGGAAATGGGAGCGTGTTACCATGGATTTTGTAGTTGGGCTTCCTAGAACACAACGAGGCAATGACGCCGTTTGGGTGATTGTTGATAGGTTGACTAAGTCTACCCATTTCATTCCGATGTGCACCAGCGACTCAGTTGAACGCTTGGCAGAGTTGTACATTAGAGAGATAGTTCGACTTCATGGAGTCCCTGTGACTATTGTGTCGGATAGGGATCCTCGTTTTACTGCCCGGTTATGGCAAAGCCTTCAAGAGGCGTTGGGAACTAAGTTGACTCTTAGCACCGCTTATCATCCTCAAACCGATGGACAGTCGGAACGTACCATTCAGATTTTGGAGGACATGCTTAGAGCTTGTGTCCTTGATTTTAAGGGGCCTTGGGAAAGGCACTTACCATTGATTGAGTTTGCTTACAACAATAGTTACCAAGCTAGTATTGGGATGGCACCATTTGAGGCCTTGTATGGCCGACCTTGTAGATCACCGGTTTGTTGGGCCGAAGTGGGTGATGCACCGTTACTGGGTCCGGAAATTGTTAGAGAGACAACCGAGAAAGTTGTTCTCATTCGGAAGAGGTTAGCTACGGCCCAAAGCCGACAAAAGAGTTATGCCGATAAGAGGAGACGACCTTTATCTTTTGAAGTTGGTGACCATGTGTTTCTAAAAATCTCACCAAGGCGGGGTTTGATGAGATTTGGTAAGAGTGGTAAATTATCTCCAAGGTTCATTGGGCCTTTTGAGATCTTAGAGCGAATTGGGGAAGTGGCATACTGGTTAGCTTTACCGCCACAACTTTCGGGAGTTCACAACGTATTTCATGTAGCTATGCTAAGGAAGTATAAACCCGACCCTTCTCATGTGCTTGATTGAGTTGACTTGGAGGTAGATCAAGATGCCTCTTACGAAGAACGACCGGTTCAAATATTAGATACCCGGGAGCAAGTGCTACAGGGAAAAACTATTCTGTTGGTAAGGGTGTTGTGGAGACACCATGGGGTTAAAGAAGTGACGTGGGAACGGGAAGCGGAAGTTCGCTCCAAATATCCGGATTTATTTGAAAATGCTTAAGTTGCTTTTCTTTGTAATATTCCTTAGTGTTGATATGTGCGTTGTTGTTTTAAGCATAAGGTTGTTTAGAGTTGCCATTACTTTTTGGGAAATTTCATGTTTATGCGTATTTGGGAGGTTGTTGTTAATGAGATAACCATGGTGGAAATGGTGGAATTTGGTTGAGAGTTAATATTGTGATTTGAAAATGAAATAGCGTGGTTTTGATCGCTAGAAACCCTTTGTTTGGGTAGTTTGATTTGAAATTTCAGGGACGAAATTCTTTAAGGGGGGAAGGTTGTAGCGATCTCAGTTTTGCCACTTCGCTGAGTATGTCAGGGATCGAGCTGCCTGGTCAGCTCGGGGGGGTCCAGGGGGCAGCGCCCCTTGGCGGGTCCTAGGGCAGCGCCTTAGCGGGGTTGAGGGGCAACGCCCCCGAAGCAAAAATGGCAAATGCATTAGAAGTTGCTTGTCTGCTCGAGCGGCCGTTTATGCGCTCGAGCGGAGAATGTTTGGTTTTAGAAGTTTGACCTGTCTGCAAAAGTGCTGGGAAAGTGTATTTGACGCTAGAGTAAGGCTTTCCACGCTCGAGCGGACCATGTTATATCAGGTTGTGAATCTGATATTTTAGATCACTTTTGTATATCTCTCTAAAACCCTTTCCTCTCCCTTCTCTCTACATTTCCCTATGCCAAATTGGATCAAAACCTTGATTTCTCAAGATCCATTAGAGTTCTGCCATAAGTTCTTCATCAAAGTTGGTTAACTTCTCGAGGGCTTCGTTGTGTGCGGTGAAGATCGAGTTTCGACACCGTTGATTTTGGGGGTTTCATCTCATTTCTTCTTCAAAACTTGAGGTAGGGATTTTCTTAGAGTTATATATATATTTTTGCAAGATCTATATGATTTTCGAAATCATCTTTCGATAGCTTTGAAAATTGATTGTTGATTCAAGAAGTTGAGCGATTTTGAAAGTGGGTTTGTCTCTTGTTCTTTTAAAATGATCTTATGGGTTTTGATCTTCGTTGATTGAAGAAAAGATGATTTTGGAAAGTTTTCTTTCAAAAGATTTGAGTTGTATAGTTTTGGTGAGAAAACCTAGAATTTGGAGATTTTTTTAAGAGACTGAAAATCCATGAATGATATTGTTATATTTATTTTGTGTGTCAAAATAAATGGACGTTTGGAAAATTTCTTATTTATATTTATATAAATGATGAATTTCCGGGAATATGAGAATTGTTGTTCATTTTGGAAATTATTGTTCAAAACGTTGAAATAGTCTCGAAATGACTAATTGTTGAGGATACTTGAGAAGAGGGAATTGTGTTATTCCTTGGATGATGAATTGGAATAAAAGTATTTATATTCATCTTGTGTTATTGGCATATCAATTCATTTAATTACATTAAACTTTGAAAGTTGATTTGAAAACTTGCATTGAGAAAAGAATGTTGAGAAACAAGTTTCCATGAATTGGTTTTGGGGTAAATACGGTTGGTAAGTCTTGACAGGTGGTGTAGATGAAATTGAATAAGTGTCAAGCCTTCTAGTTAATACTGGTAAAAATGACAAATTATAGGTGTCGAGCCTTCCAGTCAATGCTGGTAAAAATGACAAATTGGTAGTACTTGTATAGTCTACTTGCAGACACCGACCTAGGGATTACCAGAGTCGTATTTACCTCCATTGAAATAAATTGTTAAGTTTTGAACAATTGAAATTGCATGATATCATTGAGCATGATGGTTTTCAAAAGATAAAATGTGATTTATCTTCAAAAAGGGCATAGCATGGCATGTGCATTTCATCTCTTGAGACTGGTATAAAATGTATATACTTTGTTAAGAATTTCTTACTGGGCTTTATGCTCACCCTACGGGATTTTTGTGCAGGAAAAGATGTGGTGATCCTACCAACTAGGGACGTGGAAGTATGTGTGTTGGGAGTACAATGCTCTTATTTACTGTGACTCTGTATGTAAACCAAGGGCTGTGTTTGTGTGGGTTTGACTAACCGTTTTGTGTAACCAAACTCAAGCCTTGGAAACTTGTAAACCCTTGGGGGTATTTATTTGTTTATTTACTTATTGTTGGATTAATGTATTGTTGCATGAAGAACTATTTTATCATGTAATGCAAGTTTGGATATTTATATTCGGTTTTCCTTGAAAGAGACATGATTGCTGTCTTATCAGTTGGGCTAGAAATTTGGGGCGTTAAATGTCCCGCCGTATGAAGTTGGCAAAAGGTGGAATGTGTTGTGACGTGTGTTGAGGTTGGTGATGATATGTGTGACTTGTGATGAACTTGTGAAATTACCATTTGATGTGTAATTTGATATGGAAGGGGAATGTATATGGAAATTATTTGAAAAGAATGGATAATGAAATGGTAATTGGATAAGGGGTTAGTGATAAAGAACTCACTGAGTTGTTTGTATCTATAAGGAAAGATTAAGAGTTTTGTTGTGTGATTAATTGAGAAATTGAATGAAAAAGGGTTTATTATCCTTGTCATGTGCTGAGTTATAATTGATAATGCAAATGTGAATGTAATGTAATTGTTCTTGGATTTCTACGTTAAAGAGTTAGAGCAATAAAGGATTGACAGGTGGGAATGGAGTGTATGGGGGTTGTTTTGAGTATTAAGGGAACTTAAACTTAAGGTTATGAAGTTATAATAAATGTAACTAGTAAAAGGGGGAGAATGGGAATAAAAAGAGGAATGTTAAGATAGAAATTTAATAAGGAATATTTTGGAATGGGTTAATAAATACAAAATGATGTGGTTCCTTAAACATATTTGTTTCCAAAAAGGATTTATGGTTTTCTGATAAAAATGATAGTTTTGATGGTCGAAGGTTTTCCTAAATGTTCAAATAAATTTCGAGAAAAAGATACTCTACGTATGATATTTTGAAATTACAAAACGTCACCTACTATATGGTATCACCCTGCATGCATGATCATTTTTATCTATAGGATGGTTATTGTTTTAGAACTATGAGATTCCTACTGGGCAATTGTGCTCATCCTTTGTTGTTTCATTTTTTTTACAGGAAGAGAATTTCGGATTGATTGGTTGAAGGATTAGGAAGTTCATGTGTATCTTGTGTGTAATCTCATTGTACTTTGATGTTTGTAATTATTTATTTGTAATTCCGTAGCGGGAGCTTGGCATGTACTATTATTATTGTTGTATTCATCATGAGAGAGACATGTATTATTATGTTTCTATTACTCAAGGGTAATAGATAATTGTTTTAAAAAAAAAAAAAAAAAAGGACCTAAATTTCAGGCTCTTGGTAATGTTTCCGAGTTATTAAAATTCAGGGCGTGACAATTTCATAGAAATCAAACACTTCAACCAAACCCATTACCGAAATCAATACAAAATTAAACTAAAAAATCGTATAAACCCTAGATGAAGTGTGAGAAA
This sequence comes from Camellia japonica, assembly GCA_030407325.1. NCBI lineage: Eukaryota > Viridiplantae > Streptophyta > Magnoliopsida > Ericales > Theaceae > Camellia > Camellia japonica. The sequence goes on along the minus strand of JAPPVO010000032.1, from coordinate 83,459,740 downwards.
TGGGGAAATAGGGGAATTGAGAGAGAGAGAGAGGGAACCAGAGAGATGGCTTGATAGAGAGAGAGAGAGAGAGAGAGAGAGAGAACCAGATTGTAACGCCCGAGAGAGGACCGAACAGAGAGAGACAGAGACAAACCTGTGATTTGCGGCAATGTTGGTGGTGATTTCGGCATCGGCGGTGGCAGTGGCGACGTGCGACAGTGTGGACGGACGGTGGCCAACGACGATGGTAGTGAATATCGGTGGTGAGCGGGCCTCTGGTTTGTCGTCAGTGGGTCTATGTGTTTGTGAGACAGAATAGATACAAAAAATGTGTGAAACAAGAGGGCGCCAATTCATACGCTTCCCTTTAAATTTTTTTCCCTACTTTTAGCGACCAAATTCTGTTTAGTCGGCAAATAATAGTCAATATTTGTTTAATTTGGCTACTAAGTATAATCCCAAAATCCAGAAAGAAGAATTATTACGCTTTCATTCTGGACATTGGAATCAAGCCGCTTTAAATTATCCAACAATTAAACAGGAATGTTTAGCTATTGTCAAATGTGTTGATAAATTTCAGGATGATCTTTTAAACCAGCATTTTATCATTCGAGTTGATTGCTCTGCTGCAAAACAGATTTTTAAAAAAGATGTTAAAAATTTAGCATCTAAACAGATATTCTTGACATGGCAAAGTTATTTATCCAATTTTGATTTTGATATTGAATATATTAAAGGGGAAAATAACTCTTTGCCTGATTTCTTAACCAGGGAATATCTCCAGAAATCGTCTCCTGAAGAGGAGCATGACCAGTAGAGGCAGAGGCCGAGGTCGTGGCCGGGGTTCAAACCCTCGCTATGATCAAACAGAATTTCCTCCTCTCAGAGGACAAACCAGTAATCCATCTGCTAAGGATATTCTCCTTAAGACAGAAGAACCATATACCCCTAACAGTATCACTGAGGAAACTGTCCTCTGGATTGAAACAGTAGATGAACAATGGATGACTGACCCTTGGGAAATCAAGCGTCGCTATCTTACTACCCAACAGTCACCTCCATATTTTGACCAGTATCGCTACATTTATGAACAAATCTTAACCGAAACCGGGGCTTGTGAATTTTCGCATAAATATCATGATGCTAATAAAGCCACCAGTCCCATTTCTTTCAGTAAAATTACTATCCGATCTCTTATGCCCATTTCTACTTGGGGTATCCACCCGCATACACTACGTGATCTTGATTTGCGTAATAAACAGACTAAATACACTTACTGGGATTATGTTGATGCTTTTACCCAGGTGTTTTATTACCAGAATCCCATCAAGTCTCATTCTTGGTTCATCCGTATTTGCCCTGAAATTCTCAAAAACGATGTTCCCAATTGGTTCCTCGTTTGGTGGGATAAGTTCGGGCTATCTCTTGATATTTTACCAGAAGAAATCCGACTTGCTTTTAATGATTGGCATTATGCTTATCTTAGTCACTGATGGTTTAGTCACTGATGATTGGCATTATGCTTATCTTAGTCAATTTCAGTTTCAGCTCTAAGCATCTGGATAGAGCCAGAGGGTGCAGGTGGTAAAGAGGTCTCTGGAGGTCGGACATTTAAATTCTGCATTCGTTGCAGAAGAGTGTCCATAAATTCTGTATTTGGAGGTTTTAATTTGAAATTACTGATTTCTAATGAGGGTTTGATAGATACTGGATGGATAACTGATGATCCTGCTACTGGTTGGGCTAAACTTCTATCCTTAAAGGTAGAGACAATTTCTTCAATTCTGGTTAGCTGTTTTCCCATAGTTTGACAGATCAAATTTGTATAATTATTTTGTCGGATTGCTAAGCCTAAATCTTTAAGCTGGATATATTCGGATTTAGTAAATCGTCCGGATTGTGCATCTATATATGCAGTAGCTACTAATGGTTGTCTAGTTGTTTCACCATTAGGAACTAATTCTAATGCTTGAGGAGGCGGATGTATAGCATTAATGGCTTGTCCTTCAGCTGTAGTCCAGGTTTTATATTGGTCTTCAATGACATTCAGCTGAGGTTCGAATACTGATTGATACCATTCTACAAAGGGTATTAATGTCTGGTGTAACTCAAGATGTTGAGCAGTGGTGAGGATATTATCCCACCATCCTTTAAGTTGTCCTGTAAATCCATTAATTATGAATTTAGCGATAGCTTTAATATCCCACCAAATCCTTCATTAGAAGCATCGGTTTCCACAATTTTCTTCCAATTAGGATTAGGTAACTGTAAACATGGTAACTGTTTTACTTTAGTTTTAATTTTCTGCACAGCTTGAGTATGTTCTGGTCTCCATGGGGGAGGATTTTTTCTTAACCTGGTGAATAATATACTAGCATCGGCAGATAAATTCGAATAATAATCACGGATATAATTAAGGCTTCCTAAAAATCTTTGTAATTGAGTTTTTACTTTGATTTCATCGGGAAACTTAGAAGCAAATTCAATACTACGGTTGATTGGAATAATACTTCCATTGGAAATATTATGTCCGCCATGACCGGATGTCTATTCCTTACGAACAGTACACTTATGGACAAATTTGTTCCATTATAACTGATGAAGGTCTTTCCCTTTGTAATGACCTCAAACTTCATTATCAGATGAAGCAACAGAATTTAACAGGAAGAAAAGAATTGGGTGAATTTTGTGACCAATTTGCGTATGAACCAGGTATTAAATATCCAGGTAAACCTAGGAAGATTTCTCACAAAAAACCATATAAATCAGCTAGAAAAAAATCCCACAAAACTAGCCATCCGAATCCTACCAAGAAGTTTTATCCAAAAACTGCTTCACATAGAAAATCCAAAGGAAAATCTAAATCTGAAGTTAAATGTTATAAATGTGGACAAACAGGACACTATGCTAACCGATGTAAATCTAAAGCTAAATCTAAAGTAAATGAGTTACAATTAGATTTAGAAATTAAAAATCAGATACTCCAAGCCTGAGAAGCCGAAGAAAACTCAACAGAAGAGGAATCACCCTCTGAGGATGAGATTAATCAGTTATATTCAACTTCTCCTAGTGAAGAAGAACAAGAACAGGATACCTGTCCCTGCTCGAATAATCAGGAACAAATATCAGAGATTAACTACTGGAAATCAATTGTAGAAATGAATGGATTGAATTTAGGAGAACCTAGCAGTATTAATGTTTTAACAGATACACAAAAGGATATGCTCGCTGTAGCAGACCAGATCCAAGATCCAGAAATGAAAATAAAATATTTAAAAATGTGTTATGAACATCAACAACAGCACAAGAGACACCAAATATACCCGATTATTCTTACAGTCTCCAACATGTAATTAACAGAATACAAACAAATCCTTTGATTGAAAAACCAACAACTATACAGGATTTAAAAATGGAAATTAATATTTTAAAAACAGAAGTTAAACACTTGCAAACAGCTAGTGCAGCCGCCATAAAAGATATTAAGTACCTTCATACTCAGTTACCAAAAAACCAAACTGAAACGACAAAAAAGGAAGATGGAACTACTACTGAACTTCAACCAGAATCTTCTTCAACTCCATCAACTCCATATCTGTTATTAGTAAATCAAGTTACTTTTCAGAAATGGTACATAAAAATCTCTTTTATGATTAAACCCGATTTTATCATTAAAGATGCTATTGCTTTAGTTGATAGTGGAGCTGATATGAACTGTATCCAAGAAGGTATAGTTCCAACCAGGTATTTTGAAAAAACTACTCAAAGTTTAACCAGTGCCAGTGGAAATTCTCTCCAGATCAGGTATAAGATTCCAGAAGCATATATTTGCAACCAAGATTTATGTCTTCCTACATCATTTGTTTTAGTCAGGAATCTTGCTACAAATATCATTTTAGGCACACCATTTTTATGTCTTTTAATGCCTATACAGAAAATTGATTCAACAGGTATTTATTCCCAGATACAAGGAAAATCAGTGATTTTTGAGTTTATCACACAACCGTATACAAAAGAATTAGATCAGATTAGGGATCTAGTTACTTTTAAACAGAATCAAATAAATTTTATACAAAAAGAAGTTTCTTTCTTAACAACAGAACAAAGGTTACAACAACCCTCTTTGCAACAGAAAATTAAAATAATTGAAAAGGAATTTCAAACAGAAGTTTGTGGAACTGTTCCCAATGCCTTTTGGAACCGTAAAAAATATACAGTCACTTTACCTTATGAACCTGATTTTAATGAAAAATATATTCCAACTAGAGCTCGCCCTAGTCAGATGAAAAAGGAATATATGGAATTGTGTAAAACAGAAATTCAGAGTCTTTTAGACAAAAAATTAATCCGCCCTAGCCACTCTCCGTGGAGTTGTACTGCTTTTTATGTAAATAAAAATGCTGAGATTGAACGAGGCGTTCCCTGTCTTGTTATCAATTATAAACCGTTAAATGATAAATTAAAATGGATTAGATATCCTATTCCGAATAAAAAAGATCTTTTAGATCGTTTACAGGATGCAATCATTTTTTCTAAATTTGATTTAAAATCAGGATATTGGCAAATTGAAATTGCAGAACAGGACAGGTACAAGACAGCGTTTACAGTACCCTTTGGGCATTATGAATGGAATGTCATGCCATTTGGTTTAAGAATTTTCTATTTTCACTTCCTGGTGAAAAATCCATTTAAACTTCAAAATTCATATCGCTGGCCGTTGGGTTACCTGGTGGTGGTGCTGTGTAAACACCACGGGGAATCCTATTTTGGGATAGTCTAATTCCTTGGACTTCTGCTTGCATAGGATCTTCTTGAGGATCGCTAGAAGGTCTACTCGGTGGCCTAGAAGGTATCTGTTGAAGAAGGGAATCCATAGACTGCCTACTGGATTCTGGTATTTCTACCCTATAGGGAGGAATAGAACCGAAACTGTTATTGGAAAAACTTCTGTTTGCAGATCTAAAACTATTATTAGAAAAGCTTTGAGGGGCGGTTCTAAAGCTAGCATTAGACGAATTGCTTCTAGTAAGCATGGGTCTCTGAAATTGGAGATAAACATTACCTCCTTGTGTCTGGATGACATCATCAATGTTGTGCTGGATCATAGGTCTTGGTGGTACGGCATTTGGGATATGCCATCTTTCTGGAAAGGTTATTTCTGACCATGGAATTAGCCTGGTACTGCTACCTGGCTATTATACAGATTGGTTTCAATTAATATTGTTTTTCCTGTTTCAGTCTTCTTTCTTACATAAGGATTTAAGGTTGTTAAAGCCTTAATATAAATTCTGGAATGGACTGAAAAAGGAGGGGATCCTGGTTTATACTCATAACCTTGAGTAAGAACTCTAAGTTCAAGTACATCGGATATATTAGCATCAGTCATTGCTATGCTAAGGTTCGGATAAATATCAAAATATACAGGTCCATGGGAAAGGCTGGTCTCAATAGCTCCCATAAGAGATGCTCTCCAATTGAGACATCTTCCATCACGAAGTGTGCACTGAATACTGGTATTTTGACCTAAAAGGGTCAAAGGTTTAAAGGCTATTTGTACTAATCCTATATGGATATACTTGTAGTCTTTAACAACCGGAACAAAATCATTTACATGAATTAATCGGATTATTTCATCATTATTTTGAATATAGTTTGCATGTTCAAAAGTTTTGATGATTGTTTTACTGAAGAATTGAAAACGTCTTTTTTATAAATCGTTTTCGGGTCTACTACTGGTATAGTCCACTTGTCTAAAGCGTCCTTAACATCCTGGTATGCTACCATTTCAGCTGCTTCGGCTAAAGAAGATACTGTATTTCCTACAGAGGTTATAGATTCATTTTCTGGTATGGCTACGGTATTATATTGTTCAGTCATGGATGTATGGTGATCATATATGTCTAATTTATTTAATTTATACTTGTATTATGTTTATCATTAAACTTGGCTCTGATACCAACTAAGGTGCTCACTAAAGATTGAGGCTAGCACGTCTGTCAACGATTTACAGGTTGAACGGTCAACACGCAATCACTGCAACACAACCTAACCTAACGCGACTTGGGTGACGTCCCACTAACCTTAACAATTAATTAACCTTACATTAGCACAAACCCAGGGATAAGTACAAACATAATACTGGTATAAAAGAAACAAATTACAACATATATGATCTCATATACTTACTGTTACAGAGGAGGAGGATGCCTCCTGGCCGCCCAGGCCACTACCTGTTCGTTGATCAGCACCTGGATCTCGGCAATACGCTGATCACACTCTGCTATCCGAGCAGAGATATACGGTTGAGTATAGAAATCTACTGGTGTATTAAGATAATGATTTTTTTGGCTTTGCCAAAATTGTAGAAACCACAATAATTGTTCAAGACAATCAACAGAGGGCATACATAGAAAAACTAAATTTTATTGAGGAAGTAATAATATTTTACAAGAGGGGGTTGGAGGGAGATATTACAAAGAAAAGAGAAAGAGAGAAAACTGAAAAATTAAGTGTGCTTCAACAAGGGTGAAGCCTTCCCTTTTATAATAAAAAAGTAAACAAGGAGGGATAGGTGTCCATCTTGAATTCGACCGACAGATTACACCTTATCCTATCTGCTGACGTAACTGCTGACGATTTTGGATAATGGAGACAACATCTCTACTTTACAGATAAGAGGTCTCTGCTTTATCAAAGTTGTTTGTCCTGGTGTGCCGACACTCAGTCGTGTCCTTTTCCTTTGCTGCTTTTTGTTATCTTCTTGGCAATTACAGCTGTCAGGGAATCCCAAAAATCCCCAAGGGTGGTATCATCATCATCATCTGGTAATTGCGATTCTCCAGCTAACACGTGTTCGGCTGGATCAGCATCTGGATCGGATGAGGGCTGACTGGTTCCTGACCTCATGGAGGCATCATCATCAGGAGGGACTGTTTGAAGAAATTGTTCTTTCAAATAATTCATACTTTTGATGATTATTTCATTTTCAGATAAATTAGGGTACTGGTTGCGTAATTCCTTCTGAATCTGAACAAAGGGATTACTGGCTAATGCTGGTGGAGCAGGAAGAGCTGGCTGCTTAACTGATTCTCTACATGCTTGGGCATGCTCCTGGATTTTCTTAACTGTTTCAGCTAGAGTCGGATTCATGCCTTTATCCCACCATTTTACAAAGAAAATGCGTTTAAGGCGGGGAATTTTGTTCTGATAGTCACAAGCAAAATCCCACTTCCATATCCATGGGATACTAAAACGGATAGTAAAATGCACTAAAGATTTACTGATTGATAAATCACGGTTTTTATTAAGATAGGCATATGCTCGAGCATAAGCATAATGCCAATCATTAAAAGCAAGTCGGATTTCTTCTGGTAAAATATCAACGCAATCACTGCAACACAACCTAACCTAACGCGACTTGGGTGACGTCCCACTAACCTTAACAATTAATTAACCTTACATTAGCACAAACCCAGGGATAAGTACAAACATAATACTGGTATAAAAGAAACAAATTACAACATATATGATCTCATATACTTACTGTTACGGAGGAGGAGGATGCCTCCTGGCCGCCCAGGCCACTACCTGTTCGTTGATCAGCACCTGGATCTCGGCAATACGCTGATCACACTCTGCTATCTTATTATTTTAGTCACTGATGGTTTAGTAAATAAGCGTATCTTTTGGTGACTAAAATTTTTTTGGTCAGCAAAAGGCTTTGTACGCTGACTAAAATTAGAATTAGTAGCAAAAAAATAGACAAACGCCTACTAAAACCCTTTTAGTCAACTATTTACATGAATTTTAGCGACTAAATTTTTTTTTAGTCGCCAATAACTAATATATGGCTACTAAAAAAATTTTAGTAGCTAAAATGCTAAATACTGCCGACTAATAGAAAGATTAGTCGATAAAGGTCTGACTTTTGGCGACTAAAAAAGTTTTAGTTGCCAAATTTGGTCACTGAAGATGCAAATTGTTGTAGTGTCAGGCACAAGCAAAGGAGCATACTGTAGCTGGCTTCTCACATTCAGTTAAGTGATTCTAATAGATGGTGCATGGAAAACAACTACTACAGATGCAGGTATTGCATGGATATGCCTGAATGCTGGAGGTCACAAACTATATCAATAGGCTTTAGTTGTGCAGCCTCTCCCTACTCCGTTGGCAGCTGAGGCAATGGCATATTGGGAAGCCTTAAGGTGGGCAAAGGATGCAAGGATTAAAGGGTTAACTATCTAAACATATTGTCAAGTATTGGTCACCATGCTTCAGCACAAAAAGAAAGTCCAAGATTGGAAAATTATGTATCTAGTTAGTGATATTATTAATTATAGTAAACAATTTAAATATGTTAGTATTGATAGAAAACTTTGCGGAACATAAACTAAAAACCATTAAGGATTTAATTCTATACATGAAAACTATATGAATTTCTACTATATAAATAAGTGTATACATACCTTGATCCATAATAGTATGAAAACCTCTTTTGAGAAAAAGAAACCTTGAATAGAAGACCTTGATCTTCACGTTCTTTATTTGTCTAAGATCTTGAAACCACTTCTCTCTCTAGGTGATGGAAGCGTTCTTGTGGTGACAACTTGAGTTTTTGTGATGGAGAGTGTGGTTTGGGACCTTACACTATTTATACTAGTATTCTTCCCATCAAAGAATTCATTCATTCAATGAACTTTATTAAATAGATTAATGTATCTTTTACATTCATGATACATAATGCATCTTCTATATTAATGAACTCATTAGATAGATTAATGTATCTTCTACATTCATAATAGATACATAATGCATCTCTAAGATTCATTCATAATGAATCTATCACATTCAATGCATTGACACTATCTCCTTTAGTCTTCTATACATACATTATGTATATATAGGTGCATTCATTCAATGCATTGACACTATCTCCTTTAGTCTTCTATACATTATGTATATATAGGTGCATTCATCAATGATTAGTCACCATCTAATTGATGTACATGTATCTTACTTAATGAGATGAATCTAATATAATAATGTATAAGCCACATTAGGCCATATTTAGGAAAAATTCTCACAAAGGTCCGAAGGAATGTAATTCAACAAGAACATAAGCTGGCAACTGATGTTATTAAGTTTGGTATCTAATATAATGTGATGATTAGTAAAAAAAAAAAAAAAGGTTTGGGGGTCACATTAAAAATTTGGTAAAAGTTAAAAGGATTAATTGTTAGTTTACCCTTTATTTTTATTTTTTTTGTTCTATTATAATGTTCAAGACTTGCTTATTATACATTTATTTATCTATCTATATTATTCGTGAAGACCAAATTTAGTGTTCTTTGAAATCAAAACCTTCGATCGGGTAAAGAAGACTTTTATCACTTGATTGTCATTTTTTTTTATAATTTGATGCGTGTGCCAATTGCTAATTATATATAATATATATTATAATTTTTTGATGATATAAGATTGAAGTTGATATTATATTTTATAAAGGAATAAATTACTTGTGTAAATATGACTGAACCACTATTCTAACCTGAACGAAGGTGAACTACAACAGGTTAGTTTGGTTTGGTTTGCTTCATATGTATAGCGATCCCGGTTTTGACCGTCTCTTGTGGTGTGCTAGACTCAGGTTTGCATGGTTTGGAAAGTTGCAAGTATCTTGTTTCCCTTGTCTTTCCCTTATTGTTGGTTATTGGGTTGTAGTTGTGTGTTTGGAACAGGTTGGTGGCTTGTTTTTCCAAACCTTTGTTGCTCCATAATTTGGCTCTTCTGCTCGAGTGGGCATTCTTACTCTCGAGCGAGCTTCAAAAATTTTGCTTCACGCTCGAGCAGGCATTCGGGCGCTCGAGCAGGTTCTGTATCTGCAAAACTGCTAGAAGAGCATATTTCACGCTTGAGCGTCAAGTTTCACGCTCGAGCGGACCTTTGTGTCTGACGCGCGAGCAGGGAGTTCCACACTCGAGCGGACTGTGCGAATATCAGTCCGTGAGAGTGACTTTTAGATCACTTTTTATTTCTCTCTCTCTAAAACTCTCCAAAAACCCAGATCTGGACACTCTCTCTCTAAAACGCACATTCTCTCTACAATTTCAGCTAGATCCACGGAGATCTTCACCCTAGTGTCTTTGAGAAAAAGGTAGAGTATCTCAAGAGCTTTGTTTTGATCCAAGTAGAAGTGGGTTTCGACATTTTTGAAGTTTCCAACTTGCTTTGCTCGTCTTCTCTTCTTGAGGTAGGGATTTTCTACACTCTCATATGGTTTTTAGCTTAGTTATTTGCTATTATGTATAGATGATGGGATTTGGTTGTGGTTTGAAGAAATCTAGGATTTGGGTGTGAAATGAAAAGAGGGTTTTTGATGAATATGAACTAAGGGGGTATGGGGTTTGAATATAAGGCCATGTTGTGCCAAAATAGTTGATTTTGGTATTTGGTTGATATTTGGAAAAAGTGGAATTTTGCCCTAATTTTGATTAAATCATTATTTTGTATAAATAATTGAGATTAACAATGAAAATGTGAAATTGGATGGTTATGGATATAGATGGTGGAATTAGATAAGTATTATCTTACACCTTTGGAAGTTTTGAACAAACTATTTATTTTGAGATTGAATATCTGTTTAGAAATAACTGTGTTGGGCTATCGGTGGAGGATAACCATGATTGTTGTAGAAATTGCATGAGGATTAGGTGATTTAAAACTAATCCAATGTTGATTGTCATTGAATATGACCATATTTATAAATATATTGTATATGTATATTTGTTAGGAGGAGAAAGGGGAAGTACTCCATATGTAATTATGTTTATAAATACATTGTATATGTATATTTGTTGGGAGGAGAAAAGAGATGGACTCCATTGAAAGCAAGTTCGCCGGAGTGTCTTGGGTGAAAGACCCGAAATCTTATATATACATGGGTGCCGATTCTCACGGACGCAATATCCATAAAATGGCAGGTTGAAGAGTTTATATGCATTTTGCATAATTGACAGAGACCATTGAGTTGTAGTCTCAGTTTGGTTGTTGAAGGATAATAAACTTAACTCATGAATTGAGTAGCAAAAATGAAGTAGAAATGAATTGAAGGAAAATGGATTCAGGTTTGAACAACTTAGCATGGTATGAATATGGAAGTTTGTGGATGTTTTAGTACTGGCATTGTTTATGCACATGGTACTTATACCTTTGCTAAACCTCATATATTGTGTTAGATTATTTCTCTTGGGCTGTGGCTCACCCTATATGGGAATACCATTTTCAGGTGTAGGCGATATACTTCCGCCAAGGCAATAGCGTGGAGGGACTTTTATGAAGCAATAACTTCTTAATTATGTTTCATTATCTGTGTGTTTTGTTATCTGTAAAGCCAAGGGCTTAAGATGTAATGAGCGAGACTCTTTTTTGTGTAACCAAGCAATGACTTGGAAAGATGTAAGCCTACTGGGCATTTAACTGTATGTTAATCTTTTATAAACAAACTCTGATGAATGAAACTATTTTATTTCGATTATATCTTCTGCATCATAGTTGGATTTATTATATTATTTTGGGGGCGTTACAATATGGTTGGTTTGGCATCTAAAAATTTAGACATGAATAAAATCTAGAATAATATGACTAGTTTTGTTTTGTTTTAGTACTAACCAAATTGACCTGTAGCACCTGTATCCTTCCAAGCTTATGGGAAAGTGTATTCGAATCCTTTATTTTTATTTTGGAAATCTTTGGTTTTGTTATGGGTTGGTTTTGGAGAAGTATAATCCGATTTAAACTTGTTGGGTTTGGTTGTTCACACTTGTTCTTTTCAAAAGTTCCTTGGAGACTTAGAAATTCTATTCTAGGGTCGACACCAGTCTTTCTAAGGGTCGACCCTTACCTATTGGTGAAGTTTTTGGAAGTGTTGTTAGAAAATAGGGTAGGCACTAGTCTGGGGAGGGTCGACCCTCTTATGTCTGTGTGTTAGTTGCTGAAAAATAGGGTTGACCCCCTCCTGTCTAAGGGTCGAGCCCCTCCTGTCTAAGGGTCGACCCCCTTACATGCTATCAAACATAAGTTTCTTCATAGGGTCGACCCCTGTGTTGCAAGGGTCGACCCCTGCAGACTTTTTTTCCAGATTTCAATCTGGTTTTGGGCCTACTTTTTGGGGATTTTGACTTGATCTTTTGGGTTGAGTTTGGGACTACATTTTACTTTGACCTAGCACTATAAATAGGTCCCTCACTTAACCTTTTCTTTACTTTTCCTTCTCTTCTTCCCTCTCCAAACCGTCACATACTCTCTCTCTCTCTCTCTCCAAAGTCATTTTTTCTCATAGATCTTTAGATCTACTCTCTTGGAAGCATCTCCTCGACTTGCTCCTTTGAGATTAAATGTAGAGCTTGTCAAGAGCTTCGTTTTGATCCAAGTATAAGTTGGTTTCGACATCTTTGGAGTTTCAACCTTGTTTTGCTCATCTTCTCTTCTAAGCTTGAGGTAAGGATTTTACATACTCTAATATGGTTTTTAGCTTAGTTATTTGCTATTGTGTATAGATGATGAGATTTGGTTGTCGTTTGGAAAAATCTAGGATTTGGCTGGAGTGTCCTGGGTGAAAGACCCAAAATCTTATATATACATGGGTGCTGATTCCCGGGGGTGAAATATCTGTAAAATGGCAGATAGAAGTGTTTATGTGTGTTTTGTATAATTGGGAAAAGCCATTGAGTTGTAGTCTTAGTTTGGTTAATGAAAGATAATGAATTTAACTCATGAATTGAGAAATATAGATGAACTGGAAACGAATCGAAGGAAAATGGACTAAGGTTTGAACAACTTAGCATGATGCGAGTATGCAAGTTTGTGGATGTTTTGGTACAGGCATTGTTTATGCATATGGTACTTACACCTTTGTTAAATCTCATAAATTGTGTTAGATTATTTCTACTGAGCTGTGGCTCACCCTATATGGGAATACCATTTTCAGGTGCAGATGATATGCTTCCGCCAAGGCAATAGCGTGAACGGATTTTGTGAAGCAAGAACTTCTTATTTATGTTTTCTTATATGTATAGCCAAGGGCTTTAATTGTAATGAGCTGTGCTCACTTTTGTGTAACCAAGCAATAACTTGGAAAGATGTAAGCCTGCATGACATTTAACTGTTTTATTAAACTTTTATAAACAAACTTTGATGAATGAAAGTATTTATTTCTATTATATCTTCTGTATAACAGTTAGATTTATTGTATTATTTTGGAGGCGTTACAATTTGGTATCCGAGCATATCGTGTTTGAATACTTTGGGTACAAGGGAAGTGGTTAGTACCACAATGGTTTTGTCTCGCTTGATTGAGACGTTAGTATGCATTGTATGCTTATGTGATAACATGCTTATATGATTATGTGGGTATGGAATTTAGTTCCTAAGATGTTGATTGAGTCTACGGGTTTGTGGAAGTCCTATTAGCAGAGCACTTGATCACTACTATTTCTAATTGGAACTCTAGCAACACTGTGGGACGGTCATTATCTAGGAAGGAAATTCGTATGTGTTTATGTGATTACATGTCTGTGTGGAGTGATTTACTATTGTCCATTGTATTAGAACGCAAAGTGAGTTAGCTTTGGCACGTTTGAAAATGTGCTAATACTTGTTGTTACCTTTCTTAGGATGTCAGGACGTGGACGTGGACGTGGTGGTGGTAGGCGTGGTAGGCCTAGGGGGCACGAGGTGCCCATACCAGATGATATTCCAGCACAGGAAGAAGGAATCGATTAGGCCAATGTAGCCGAACCGATTAGTCAGCAGGCCATGGGTGCCTTAGCTCGTGAAATGGCCAGAGCATTAAGGGAGTCTATGGACATTGTCCGAGCTGAGAATCAAATCTAGGCCCAAGTAGTTGAAACAGGGCCATCTTTCTTGAGAGGGAGTTTTTTCAGTCAAATCCGGATGAGTTTTTGGGCGATCCCAAGGTGCTAGTGAAGGTAGATGAGTGGCTAGAGCAGTTGTTGAAAACATTCGAGATGCTTGGCATTGATGATGACTAGTTGAGGGTGACCTTGGCATCTTTCCAGCTTAAGGGGGATGCGGGTCAGTGGTGGAAATATGAGTGTGGACTCATTGGGGTCACTTGGGAGGCTTTTGTCATCGCCTTTCAGGACAAGTTTTTATCTTCCACAATTAGGGAGAAGTTGAGAGATCAGTTCTCTAAGTTGCTGCAGTTGAACAAACCTATGGTTGAGTTGAAGCGGCCTTTATTAGCTTGGCTAGGTTTGCACCTGAGTTAGTGGCGACTGAGGAACACCGTTGTTTGGAATTCGAGAAACGGTTAAGGACCGGACTCAAGTTTCGAGTGGCCGGGTCCATGATTAGAGATTATGGGCGCCTTGTGGAGGCAGCAGCCCATCTTGAGACTATTATGCATGAAGAGGAGGAGAGGTGAGGGGCTCCAGGAGGAGTCAGGATAGCCAGGGGGCAGTGAGGCATAGGGGTTCTAATCCTCAACAGTCTTAGGGAGCTCAATCGAGGTCCATTTTTCCAATAAAGAGTTCGGGTTCTGGAAGGGGTGGCCAGGAAATTTCACTTGTTTTAAATGTGGTCAGTTGGGCCACAAGTCTCCAGCTTGCCTTCAGAAAGGAAAAGGGCAGCAAGCAGCATCATCTTCGGCTCGTTTTCAGAGCCAGAGTCAGGGAAGAGGCTAGCCGCTCACTTGTTATCAGTGTAGGCAGGCAGGGCACCTGAAGAGGTTTTGCCCACAGTTGGGTGGTGCATCTGGTGTGTCTGGTTCGAGACAGACACAGAGTCACCTGCCAGCACAGTTAGTACAGGCCTTGAGGGCCAATCAGGGAGCCTCTTTGGCTCAGTCAGTGCACCAGGCTTATGCTCCGAGAGGTGAGCAGGTTGAGCAGAGACCTACTGGACGTATGTACGCAGTTGCAGCTCCAGATTTCATACCTGCTCCTTCTGTAGTGAGAGGTACCTTCTTGTTTTGCAATTCTGTTGCTAATGTGTTGATTGATACGGGTGTATCCCATTCTTTTATTTCTTCTACGCTTGCGTCGGTTTTGGGTTTGGAGTTGGCACCGTTAGCATCTCCCATTTGTGTAGAGCCGCCTATTGGTGGTGAGGTTATCTTGAAACAGGGATGTCGGGATTGTGACATCGAGGTTGTTGGTCGTTGATTACCTTTTGCATTTGTATTACTTGACATGCCTAGTTTTGATTTCATATTGGGTATGGACTGGTTATCGTCATACCGAGCTGTTATAGATTGCTACTGTCAGAAGGTTACTGTATGTACCTCGAGCGGTGATTGCTTTTATTTCTTCGGAGACCGGGTGGATAGAGACTTATCACAAGTGTATGATCCGCGTGGGTGAAGTGAACTTAGTTGTCTGCTTGCTAGCCTTTTGAGTAGTGAGTGTGATGAAATTCAGGTTGAGTTGCCAAGAGTGGTTTGTGAATACGCAGAAGTCTTCCCTGAGGATCTTACTAGTTTACCACCTCACCGAAAGATTGAGTTCTCCATTGATTTAGTGCCTGATACGGCATCGATTTCTATGGCTCCATATAGATTTGCACCTGCTGAATTGAGTGAGTTGAAGATTCAACTCGAGGAATTACTAGATAAGGGTTTTATTCGCCCTAGTACTTCACCTTGGGGAGCACCGGCTCTCTTTGCTAAAAAGAAAGATGGAGCGTTGCGACTTTGTATTGATTACCAAAAGTTAAACCGGGTTACCACTAAGAATAAGTATCCAATGCCTCGTATAGATGATCTGTTTGATCTGTTGAAGGGGTCTTGTTGTTTCTCTAAGATAGACCTGAGATTGGGTTATTACCAGTTGAGGGTAAGGGATGAGGATATCCCGAAGACGGCATTCCGTACGCGGTATGGCTATTACGAGTTTCTTGTGATGCCATTTGGGCTAACCAATGCGCCAGCAGTGTTTATGGATTTAATGAACCGAATCTTCTGTGAGTTCTTAGATCGTTTTGTGGTCGTCTTTGTGGACGACATCTTGATTTATTCACTCTCCGAGGAGGAACATGACGAACAGTTGCGAGTAGTACTTGAGTTACTTAGAACCCACAAGCTGTATGCTAAGTTTGGGAAATGTGAATTCTGGTTGAGGGAAGTTAAGTTCTTAGGCCACGTGGTATCCGGGGAAGGGGTGACTGTAGATTCATCCAAAATAGAGGCAGTGCAAGATTGGGCACAACCTAAGAATTCTTTTGAGATTCGTAGTTTCTTGGGGTTGGCCGGGTATTACCGTCAGTTTGTGAAGGATTTCTCTAGACTAGCTTCACCTTTGACTAAGTTAACGAGAAAAGAAGTCAAATTCGTGTGAAGTGAGACTTGTGAAAAGTCACTCTAAGAGATTAAGATTAGACTCACCACTGCTCCAGTATTGATTATTCCGGAGAGGAGTTTAAGTTATTCAGTATATTGTGATGCTTCACGGGAAGGTTTAGGTTGTGTGTTAATGCAAGAGGGTAAAGTAGTAGTTATGACCCACAGCAATTGAAAACACATGAGAGGAATTATCCTACCCATGACTTAGAGTTAGCAACAGTGATATTTAAAAATTTGGAGGCACTATCTGTATGGTGAGAAATTTGAGGTGTTCTCTGATCACAAGAGTCTGAAATATCTATTTACACAGAAGGACTTGAATTTGAGACAGAGGAGGTGGATGGAATTCATAGAGGATTATGATTTTGAGTTGCATTATCATCCGAAAAAGGCCAACGTTGTGGCCGATGCTTTGAGTAGGAAATCAGTTAGCATTGTAGCTTCTATCGCCATCCGAGAATGGGAAATGTTAGGTACTCTTAGTGGGTTTGACTTGCATCTGGGCAAGTCTGCAGCCTTGTTTTCAGTGGTTGCACAACCTACACTCGTGAACTGAGTATTAGAAGCGCAGAGAGGTGACCTTGAGGTGGAATCCTTCCGAGAGAAGATCTCTAATGAGAAGGTAGAAAGAGGTTTGACCGTGTATCCCGATCTGAGTGTGAGATACTGTGATCGTTTGTTCGTGCCGAAGTCTTGCCGAGAGGAAGTACTCCGAGAGTTTCACCATTCACACCTTGCGGTGCATCCGGGAGGCACAAGATGTATCATGATCTTAGTCGCCAGTTTTGGTGGAAAGATATGAAAAAGGATATAGCTGTGTTTGTATCGAAATGCCTTACTTGTCAACAAGTGAAGACCGAGCATCAGAGGCCAGCGGGTTTGTTGCAACCCTTGCCTATAGCTGATTGGAAATGGGAGCATGTCACGATGGATTTTGTTGTGGGTCTTCCGATGACTCAACGGGGTAGTGATGCCATTTGGGTGGTGGTTGATCAACTAACTAAGTCGGTGCATTTTATTCCTATACGTGTAAGAGATTCGGTAGATTATCTTGCCGACTTGTATATTCGGGACATAGTGAGGTTGCACGGGGTCCCTGTGACGATTGTCTCGAATAGAGACCCGTGTTTCACTACTCGGTTGTGGCAGAGGTTGCAGAGTGCCTTGGGTACTAGATTGACATTTAGCACGGCTTACCATCCTCAGACTGACTGGCAGTCCGAGCGTACTATTCATATCCTTGAAGATATGCTTTGAGGCTGTGTCCTTGACTTTAAGGGGTTGTGGGAGAGACACTTACCCTTAGTGGAGTTCGCCTACAATAACAGTTTCCAATCGAGTATTGGCATGGCACCGTTTGAGGCCTTGTATGGTCAACCATGTAGATCTCCAGTGTGTTGGGCCGAGGTGGGTGGTGCACCTTTGTTGGGTCCAGAATTGGTTAGGGAAACGACAGAGAAAGTAGCACTTATCCATAAGAGGTTGGTTACAGCCCAGAATCGTCAAAAGAGTTATGCCGACCGTAGGAGGAGACCTTTGTCATTCGAGGTGGGTGATCATGTCTTTTTCAAAGTATCACCTAGATGGGGTTTGATGAGATTTAGGAAGAGTGGGAAGTTGTCGCCTCGGTTTATTGGCCCTTTTAAGATCCTTAAGTGGATTGGGGAGGTTGCCTATCGTTTGGCATTGCCGCCGCAACTTTCCGGAGTGCATGACGTGTTTCATATTAGTATGCGTCGGAAGTATGAGTCGGATTCATCACATGTGTTGGATTGGACTGACTTAGAGGTAGACGAGGATGCTTCACACAAGGAGAGATCGGTGAGAGTCTTGGATAGACGGGACCAAGTCTTGCGAGGCAAGACAATTCCCTTAGTCAAAGTATTGTAGAAACATCACGGGGTTGAGGAAGCAACTTGGGAGCGTGAATTGGAAGTCCGAGAGAAATATCCGGACTTATTTGTTGATGTTTGAGTATAAGTGGAAATTTTAGTTTTGATTATGAACTATAAAAACATTGTATATGTTTTGGATTATGGAAGCATTGTAACTGTTGAATATGTTTTGGAAATGCAAGTTTAATTTGAACATTGTATATGTTGTTTGAGTTTGGAAATGCAAATATATCATAAACATTGAATATGTTTTAGAGATATGAGATATACGTATTGAAATTAGTTAAATTTCGGAAGATGCATATTGGTAATATATGTTGATGTGATATATTGTAGATTTGTTCTCTTGTGAGGAGATTGAATGACCGGTGGGTGGGTCATGATATGGTGAATTGAATTGTAATCATTTGAAAATTGGGCAATCATGGTTTTGAAACTTGTACTAAAATTTCAGGGACGAAATTTCCTAAGGTGGGGAGGTTGTAGCACCAGTATCCTTCAAAGCTTATAGGAAAGTGTATTCGAATCCTTTATTTTTATTTTGGAAATCTTTGGTGTTGTTATGGGTTGGTTTTAGAGGAGTATAATCCGATTTAAACTTGTTGGGTTTGGTTGTTCGCACTTGTTCTTGTCAAAAGTTTCTTGGAGACTTAGAAATTCTATTCTAGGGTCGACACCAGCCTTCCTAAGGGTCGACACCAGCCTTCCTAAGGGTCGACCCTTACCTATTGGTGAAGTTTCTGGAAGTGTTGCTGGAAAATAGGGTAGACACCAGTCTGGGGAGGGTCGACCCTCTTATGTCTGTGTGTTAGTTGCTGGAAAATAGGGTCGACCCCCTCCTGTCTAAGTGTCGACCACCTTGCATGCTGTCAAACATAAGTTTCTTCATAGGGTCGACCCTTGTGTTGCAAGGGTCGACCCCTACAGACTTTTTTTTTTCCAGATTTCAGTCCGGTTTTGGGCCTACTTTTTGGAGATTTTGACTTGATCTTTTGGGTTGACTTTGAGACTTCATTTTACTTTGACTTAGCACTATAAATAGGTCCCTCACTTAACATTTTCTTTACTTTTCCTTCTCTTCTTCCCTCTTCAAACCGTCACATACTCTCTCTCTCTCTCCAAAGTCACTTTTTGCTCATAAAGCTTTAGATCTACTCTCTTGGAAGCATCTCCTCGACTTGCTCCTTTGAGATTAAGTGTAGAGCTTGT
The DNA here is from genome assembly GCA_030407325.1 of Camellia japonica. Taxonomy (NCBI): domain Eukaryota; kingdom Viridiplantae; phylum Streptophyta; class Magnoliopsida; order Ericales; family Theaceae; genus Camellia; species Camellia japonica. The sequence goes on along the minus strand of JAPPVO010000032.1, from coordinate 83,440,297 downwards.
CAAGAGCTTCGTTTTGATTCAAGTAGAATTTGGTTTTGACATCTTTGGAGTTTCAACCTTGTTTTGCTCATCTTCTCTTCTAAGCTTGAGGTAGGGATTTTATACACTCTAATATGATTTTTAGCTTAGTTATTTGCTATTGTGTATAGATGATGAGATTTGATTGTGGTTTGGACAAATCTAGGATTTGGATGTAAATGAAAAGAGGGATTTTTTATGAATATGAGGTAAACGAGTATGAGGCTTGAATATAAGGTCATGTTGTGCCAAAATAGTTGATTTTGGTATTTGGGTTGATATTTGGTGAAAGGGGGATTTTGCCCCAATTTTGATTTTAAACAATTATTTGCATAAATAATTGTGATTAACATTGAAAATGTGAAATTGGAAGGTTATGGTTATAGATGGTGAAATTAGATATGTATTATTTTACACCTTTGGATGTTTTGAATGAACTATTTATCATGAGATTGAATATCTGTTTAGAGATAATTGTATTGGGCTATCGGTGGAGGATAATTATGATTGTTGTAGAAATTGCATGAGGATTAGGCGATTTAATGCTAATCCATTGTTGGTTGTCATTGCATATGATCATGTTTATAAATACATTGTATATGTATGCTTATTTGGGAGGAGAAAGGGGATGGACTCCGCTGAAAGCAAGTTGGTCGGAGTATCCTGGGTAAAAGACCCGAAATCTCATATATACATGGGTGCCGATTCCCATGAACGAAATATCCGTAAAATGGCAGATAAAAGTGTGTGTGTTTTGTATAATTGGGAAAAGCCATTGAGTTGTAGTCTCAGTTTGGTTAATGCAAGATAATGAATTTAACTCATGAATTGAGAAGTATAGATGAACTGGAAACGAATTGAAGGAAAATGGACTAAGGTTTGAACAACTTAGCATGATGTGAGTATGCAAGTTTGTGGATGTTTTGGTATAGGCATTGTTTATGCATATGGTACTAATACCTTTGCTAAATCTCATATATTGTGTTAGATTATTTCTACTGGGCTGTGACTCACCCTATATGGGAATACCATTTTCAGGTGCAGGTGATATGCTTTCGCCAAGGCAATAGCGTGAACGGATTTTGTGAAGCAAGAACTTCTTATTTATGTTTTCTTATATGTGTAGCCAAGGGCTTTAATTGTAATGAGCTGTGCTCACTTTTGTGTAACTAAGCAATAACTTGGAAAGATGTAAGCATGCATGGCATTTAACTGTTTTATTAAACTTTTGTAAACAAACTTTGATGAATGAAAATATTTATTTCTATTATATCTTCCGCATAACAGTTAGATTTATTGTATTATTTTAGGGGCGTTACATGACCGTTAGAAGACTCCAACAATGGTTAGAAGAGTCAAACCCATCATTTTTTGTTGATCAAATTGAGAGTAAAAAAATAATAATAATAATAATTAATTTTAATCTGCTTACTTAGCTTGATATATGGATTATTAAATTTTTTTGGGTCAAGACTGTTAAATGAATTTGGCCCAATTAACAAATATTTCAATTTGGACTTTATAGCAAATGTTTGAATTAAATTCTAAAAAAAGAATATGTATATTTTTGTTATTTTTTTTTAATGTTTTATAATTTACATGTAACCAAATAATATAAAAAGTAGAATAAATATACAAATGGCCGGACTAGGATAGGTTAGAATTCTATTCCAATCCTAGTTCAAAAATAAATAACTTCATAATTTCAAGCTAATTCAGTCTTATGGACTAAAATATTTACATCAAGTCTTAAAAGTATAAAGGGTAAATCACAAATGCATCTCCTGAGGTTTAATTAAAATACAAATCGCTTCTTGTAATTTTTAAAATTGCATTCCACTCCCTGAGGTTTCTAATTTCGTAACAAATTGCCCCTTTTATTAATAAATTATCAAGTCAATTAACAGTTTTTAATGATATTAGAAATATGTTTCAATTAATAATTTAGATAATTTTATTATTGTATAGGAGAACAATTATGAATTTTATTTTTAAGTTAATTATGTTAAATAAAAAATTCTAACAAGGGGTTATTTGTAATTTTTCAAACCACATAGGATAATCTGTACTTTAAGCAAATCTCAGGGGATGCATTTGTAATTTACCCAAGTATAAAGCTAGAACGCTTAGATCACCAAGCCAATGACCACCCGTAACCATGGGGCGGTGTTTTACTAATTATTTATTGATATATAGTGAAGATTTTTGACTTTTTTGACTTATGTTTTCTATTGTTGAAAAAGAAGTTAGAAACACACTACGCCAAAACAGGGCATTAACGGCGATTTTTTAACGGCAGTAACGAAAATCGCCGTTAAAGGTACTATTAATGGCGGTGACGAAAACCGCTGTTAATACCGCCGTTAATGTATCATTAACGGCGGTTTCGTTACCGCCTTTAAAAAAACCGCCACTAAAAGTGTCTTTAACGACGGTAATGAAACCCACTTTTAACGGCGGTAACGAAACCGCCGTTAATGCCCACTTTTAACGGCGGTAACAAAACTGCCGCTAATGCCCAACCATTACCGCCGTTAATGACGGCGGTCTTTGCCGGCGGAGCTCCGACGAAACTCCGGCGTGCTCCGGTGAAACTCCGGCGAGTTCCGGTGAAACCATCTACAATAAAATAAAAGTAATGTTTAAATATTTATTTAGGGAATATATTTCATGAAGAGTGGCTGTGGCAGAGTGGTTGGTGTGGGTGGATGAGAGGTCTTGGGTTCAAAACTTGGGGAGTGCAAGAAGAAAGAATTATTTTTTGAAAAATTTGAACCTATTTACGACGGTAAAAAACCGCCGTTTTTGGTCGACTTTTAATGACGGTAATTTGCCTTTTTACGACGGTTTCACTTTTTCCGACACGCGCATAAACGGCGGTAACGAAACTGCCGTTAATACCGCCGTTAAAGGCTTTAACGACGGTTTTACAGCCTTTAACGGCGGTAAAAAACCGCCGCTAAAGCCCAATTTTGGCGTAGTGACATGTGACAATTTTTCAATCCTTATCCAGTTTGATGGAAAAATAAAGATGTGTATTACAATAGATAAACAATATCAAAGTAGTAATGACAATGACAATGGAAATAGTAAAGAAGTAACATTGACGATGACTCAATAAGTAGTCTCTAGCATATGAGAATTTTAAATATATATGTTTTTTTCGTTGATTAAAACAATAATCAATGGAAATAACAAAAGAAACAACAATGACAATGGACCATATAGCTATATTATTATTTGGTAAATTATAAGGTAATTAGATTCACTTCTCTTGAAATTTATAATCAATTATTTTTGCCCCACCATCCAAAGGTAAATTATCTATCTTCTTGTGTCCGATGAAATAGAAATCATCACATAGGTCAAGAGATTATGTAGTCGTGTGCGTATCTAATTTTAATTATTCTTATAATTATTATTCTTGTCATTGGTCGAATATATTATCAGTGTGAAATTTTTAAAAGACAAAGACCTCATTGAAGTTATTTTAGCCAAAAAATTATTAAAAAAATATTTAACTTAAAAATAAAAATAAAAATTCCTTCTCCTTCATTCTATTTTTTAAACTCATATTTTAGTCAATTTTTTTTTTAATTTTTAAAATTACTAAAAATGCCACTTTTCAAACCAACCCAAAAAAATAATTAATCAAGTCAACAAACTAAAAAGGAAGAACCAAACAAACAAACAAACAAACTAATTACACTGACGGTGGTGTGGTTTGCTAGGAAAGGAGAAAAAAATTATTTCAACGGTAATACCACAACATCTGCATGTGTAGATCTATAAACATATTAGACTTTTCACAAGCTGAATCTGATCCATTTATTGTTTATTTATTTTTCAAACTATGCTTCCTTCATGCAAATTGAGAATTCTAAAAATTATGTTTGTAACCATAATGGAATAGAATTTGAGAAAGATTCATCACCAATATTATAACAATATAAATTAAACTAAAAAAAAATCATAAATATTTCATAAATATATATATATATATATATACATGAATTCTAATTTGGAAAATAAAAGGGCAAAAAAAAAGGCTAAAAATTTGGACAGCTTATATTCTAATAATTCCAAAAAAAAAGTAGATCTTCATCTTTTCAAACAAATTATATATTTTTCTTTTTGTTTTTTTTTTTTTTTTATTTCACTTCCTACAATTTTCACTTTCCAATATCAATTTTCTTTCTAATCAAATAGGCCTCAGGATGAGTTTGGATATTGAATTTGTAGATGAATTTATGAAGATAAAAAATGAGAATGGAAAAGAAACAAAATTTTAACTCTTATTTCATTTAAAAAAAATATTATAAAAATTGATAATCGATTTGGAGTTTTGCATATCTGACCCGTTTAATAATTGGATTAAATGGATTTGAATTATCAGATTATTGAATCGAATTTTTTCTTTACCGAATTTGGATAAAATCCAATTTGTTGACAGACCTATACACCTTGTATTGTCATTCAATCATAATCTCCATTGTAAGTGTGATATATTCCACAATATAAATGTGGTATGTTAATGGGATGAGTTGGAAAGATAAAAACAATTACACTATTAAGTGGTGATGTGATATAATGTGTCAATGTAAATGATTGTTTGCTGGCGAAGTGGTGGTGGAGATTTGGATCTAATGCTTTATGTAAATATTTGATTTGCAACATTTACAGAGTTGAGGGAGGTAGATGGTTTCCATCTTATAAACCTTCTCCTTTGTAATGACCTAGAATTTTCTTTTAAAAAAATAGTCAGTGCATAATTTAATTGAGCAAATTTTTAGATTTGGACTGCTGTGTATATTTTGTGTGAAAATAGTTTGGTTTTGTATTTGTTTAAAATAGTTCCTAGTCCAGAAAATTATAAAATTTTTGTATGTTGTTCCCATATGAGTCTACCACATTGGATAAAACTTTTAGAATTTAATGATGAGTATTTATTTTATGAAAATTCACGGACTGATTGGTGTTCAGTTTAATTTATAGCAGTTTGAAATTGAGTTTTTGGTGTTCGGACCAAGATTTGAGATAAATTTGTTGGGTATATTTTGGTATATAATTGGACCATATTTAACTTATGGGTAAGGCCTATGATTTAGATTTAATTTAATTTGAGTTTGGTTAATGACTCATGTTTAACTATTTGGTCCTTTTTAATTATGTGATTGGTAATAACCACATTGGGAGTTGTTATTATTTATTATATATGATTATAATAAATATTTGATAATTGATTTATGGTGTGTACCATATGGTGAAAAATTATATATTTTTGTAGTGAATAATAGATGTATAAAAGATTATATTTTGTGGTGTGCAAAAATGTTATATTTTATGGTGAGAAAAATTATATCATTTTATGATTTATATCACAAAATTTTAAAATATTATTACGATATATATATATATATATATATATTGTACCAATTAATGGGTTAAATAATACAAAAATAAATAAATAAATAAAAATTTGGGAAAACGTGCCTAGAGACAGAGCCCATGGGGTCTGTTTCTTTCTTTCCGTCTTTTCTTCATCCCCATCACTTGCATCTTTCTTCATCTATTTTTGATTTTGGTTGAGCAGCCCCTTTGTCCGTCTCTCTCTTTCTCTTTTTCCATGATTGCTCAAGTTTTGAGTTTAGAGTGTGAGTCTTTAGAGTGAGATTTTGTAAAAGTTGTGTAAATAAAAGTCGGAGAGCTCGTCGTGATCTTCGTAATGGTGGTTTAGGATTAATGATCGGGTGATGTTTACATTTTTAGATTATCTTTTCTTCATATTTGAAGTAGTGACTTTCTTCATATTATTACATTAAAGCTATATTAGGGTTATTTTGAGAAAACATGTCATTATAAGAAGTATTACATATATATATATTTTTCAGATTTTTGTTTGGTAATTTTTGGAAGAAAAATTATGTTGAAGTGTTAAGGACATTGATATTTTGAACTTGATTTGTGAAAATCATCTTGTATTGATAATTTTGTTAAAAATCCAAAAATAAAATTTATAGTTGTATGTATTGTATCTACCTTATATTATGGTTAGATAATTTATTTTGAGAAAATAATGTTGAAATATTTATCTCATCCTTGAGTTTTGGAATTTACTTTTGAGAAAAATAAATTGATATTGAGGAATATTGTGTAAATTGTTAAGTTGAGATTATAGAGTTGTTTTTGGATTAAAAACTCTAAAAAGTGTTATATTCATGATATTTTATGAAAGATGATATGTTGATGATTAAGTTGTGTTCATTTTTGTGAAAATAAAAATGTGAAAGTGGACTTTCGAACTCATAATCTTGAAAATGTTACTCTTAGGCATATTTCATAATTTTTGATGTAAATATCATGTTGGTTAGGTAATTTCAGAAAAAAAGTTGTGAAATTATTATTGGTAGAGAATTTGGGACAAATATTACATCTTTAAGTAGCTTGGCATGAAAAATAGTTATGTTAAAATATGGTTATATTTGAGGGATGAGGCATGTGAAGTTAGGTTTTGGTATTATAAATTTGAAATTTTTTGAATATAATAAACTTACTAATTTAGTAGATTAAATTAGTTTTGGCAAAAAGGTTATATCCGTTATGGTTAAAAGTGTGTTATTGAGATTAGACCATAACTTTTGATATAGTAGGATGGAAATGGTAATATTAAATAAGTATGGGATTTGGTGAAAATCATATTAGTTATCTTGGTTGAGGTGAAACAAAAATTGATTGAAGGTTTTGTGTGAGTCAAAATAATTGGGAAATTGATAAATGGTTTTAATATTTGGTGTATGCTAATATGTTGTTTTTGAACATCAAATTCATATGTGAGATGTTTGAAGTGTAAATTGAGGGTTTGGTTAAATTGGGAGTTGTTTACATATAATCTTGCTATTTAATTCGTTTTTGTATATAAAATTATACGTGGATATTTGAAAGTGAGAAAACCCCAATTTGTGAAAAATCTTAAATGGTAATGTTTTGAGAGTTGTCGGATTATTGAGAAAAGACTTTGTTTGGTTTCAAAATTGATAATTTGATTCGGAAAACACTTATGAAATTTTTAGAATATCGAGTATTAGTTACTCCTTTGAAATGTTAAGTTTAACGGAAAGTTATAAGTATTGAAAAGTTGTCTTTAAAATGTGGAATATGGGTGGTTTCGAAATGTTGGGAATCATGGGAGATTCCAGATTATGGTTATATGTTGAATTGTATATCCATGTTGTTATCTTTTAATTAATATATTAGAGATAACTATTTTGGGCTATCGGTGGAAATTTACCATGTTGCATTTAAATGAGGGATTTCTTGGAAGGATGAGAAATGTTGGAACTTTGGAAGCTTGATATATAATATGTTATAGATTTGTCTTGAAATGACTAAATTGGGAATGTTGATTAACATGTGGAGACTATATGAATATGGATATTGTTGTATTATCTCTTGGAATTGTATTATGATATTACATTGATAGAGATATGGAATTTGATCACAATGGAGCATTGTGTGGTGGAATTGAAATTGGAACTATTCTGATGCATTGTTACATATTGCATTTCCATTCCATTTCATTTCATTATTATTATGGGTTTCGTATTGCACTTGAAAACTATTGTTTTGAGAAAGGAATTATTTTTGGTGAAACAAAAAAATCATTTTGATTTGTTTTGGGTAAATACGTTGGTAAGTCCGGATAGGGGGTGTAGTTTGATGTTGGTTAAGTTGGCCTGAGTGTCCGGGGTGAAAGACTGAAAGCACGAGCGGATGAGGTACCACTGCCCTTCCGGTGAGAGACCGATAAAGTGGGGATTTGGTAGTGCTCGATATGCCTACTTGCAGACACCGGCCTAGGGATTACCTGAGTCATATTTACCACCTTTGAAATTTTATTAAAATTGTTGGATTAATGTGTTTTCAAATTGGCATTGTGCACGGGATTTTCAAAAGATGAGAAAAATATTTTGAGCATGACATGGCATATGCATTCATCTCATAAGACTGTACAAAAATATATTTAATACTTTGTTAGATGTCATTATGAAGGGTTTAATTATTTGATTCAATTGGTAATGGGATAATTGAACAAATTGGAAAAGGATGTCATATTACTATTGAAGCATGTTTATTTATTTAAGTTAACTAGTTGTGGTTAATTAAATAAATTGGATTTAGGATATTATGAAATAAAATTCTATGGTTTGACATGATATGATTTCACGTATGTATATGAGTATTTTTGTACTCGTATATCTTCTAATGTTATAATATGAGATTGTTTGGTGAGCTAGTGGTTGCTCACTCCCTGCCTGTACATGTGTACAGGGAATGCTTTTTGGATTTGAAGATCAAATAATGGGTTTTACCATTTCATAAGTGTAATGTAGTGATGGATTGTACTACTTCATTTGTTTGTTTGGCTGAATGCTATTTTTTTGTAAAGAGTAATATCATCTCTTTTATTATAAGCCTCAGGGCATTTCTTTGATTTGTATGAAAATGTCATTATTGTATAATGAGAGGGAACATGTATATTTAATTATTCATCATTTCAACAAATGATGAATTGACATTTGTAAATGGACTTAATTAATGAATATTGGTAATGTTATCTGAGTAATAAAATACGGGGCGTGACATCCTTTTTCAAGGATTTGAAGTGGTATTACTTTTATTGCTTTTTCCAATCCTTAGAGTTGGTTTTACTAATCACATTAGATGGGTTGCCTCATCCTCAGGTCAGTTTATGGTGCATTCAGTCTTTATGTGGTGTGAGTCTGCCCTTGGGCTGAATGTCTCTTGTCCTGGGATGTTGTTGTGTAACGTCCCCAAAAATATTGATATCTGATATATCTAGATTGACTCATAGGCATAATCTAAATCCCATTACTTCTCATTATTACATACAAGAACATTGAATAATATAGACATTTCAATAGTCAACATTCATACAAAATCACCATTTTTCTATTAACAATATCCAAGATGAGATTTTACAAAAGAGAGACCACTTGCATTAATACATTCATCATCCTTAAGACATGAGTTTATAGCATGTGATAATAACAGATTAAAGCAACAAAATACAAATTTATGCCTTAACGGTTACAAGTTCCAAGGCTTTGCCCGGTTGCAACAAAATGGTTTTCAAACCCATACATAGATAGCCCTTGGCTTACAAAGAAAACAAAACAAATAAATAATTGAGCCTTGTGCTCCAAAAGATCCTCCACACCTTCACTTTGGTAGAGGCACACCACAATCACCTGAAAAATGGTTTCCACTAAGGGATGAGTATAAAGCCCAGCAGAGATAATCTAAATAAAGTGCATGCAGTTTAACAATATCATGAGGTGCAATGCATATGAGATGCCAATGCCAATGCCAAAAATCATAAGTTTTCTCATTTCGAAATTCTCATGCCATGCATTTGTTTAAAAGCATAACCAATTCAATTATCCATTTCATGGAACAAGGGGCGGTAAATACGACACTGGAAATCCCTAGGCTGGTATCTGCAAGTAGGCATAACTAGTACTACCAAAACCCCACTTTCTCGGTTGCTAACTGGAAGGGAAGTGGTACCTCCTCCGCGTGTGTTTTCGGTCTTTCACCCTGGACACTCAGGCCAACTTAAACAATACCAATCTATACCCCCTATCCGGATTTACCAAACGTATTTACCCCATAACTCAACTTATTTCAAATATTCTCAATGAATCAATTTGAAAATCAATTTCTCAAATCCAATGCAAGAATTAAATCATGAGATTATACAGTGTTTAATACCATGCATGAATTTAAAAATATTTCAATTTACCTATTACACATGTAATTTTTACAATAATCAATACAACCCTCCACGGTTGCCCAAACAATTATCTCTATACAAAATTTAAATTTCAAGAGACCAACATAACTCATAATATCATATTTTCAATCATTTCAACATAGGAGTAACAATCACATGTTCAATCTCCTTTTTCCCAACTCAATCAAGAATCATAATATTCTTTAAAAAAACATCAATCTTCCCTTTTTATTCAAACTCAAGAATTCATCAAGAATTTTCATAATGCCAAAAATAACATACTTTCTTTCAACAATTCTCAATACCTCAACATGACAAATATTTTAATCTTTCTCAAAAGTTCAATATTTTCAAATTTAACAATTTTCAAAAGAAACCTCAATGGTTTTCAATATTCCCAACAACATTCTTATCAATCTCATCCCTATAAACATCTACTTTCAAATTCTCATTTGTTCAAATAAATATATATTTTTAACTCTTATAAGCTTTTCACAAACTCATCCCAAAAATGTAAATCTTAACATTTAAATTTCTAGGTTTTATTAAAAGTTGGGGATTTCTCAAAAATAAAATAAAATAGAATAAAATACATTCCTCAACATCCATGTGTCATACAAAAACCAAACACAACTGGCAATGGATTATCAAAAAAAGTTGAGAACTTCCCCCTTTTTATACATTTAATATACCATTAATAAAACCCTAATCTTTTCAAAAATCACACTACCAAAATACACATAATAAAGTTAAAACACATACACAATGTTTAGAAAATCCCTACCACAAAAGTTAGAAGAGGAAACAAGCAAAAACCCCAATTTTTGACTTTGTCGGATTTTGATCTCTACCGATCAAAATGTTACTCTCACTAAGCTCTTCACTTTGATCTCAAGAACATGGGTCTAAAACCTAATAGATTTTGGTAGATCAAAGATTTTATATGGTAAATGTAACCAAAAAAAAAAAAATCAAGAAGAGAGAGAGCTGAGAGCCACAAGAGAGACCAAAGAGAGAGAGAGAGAAGAAAAACGGGAAAGTGTTCTGCCAAAGAACAAAAGAAAAGAAGAGAAAATGAGGGAGGAGAGAGAGGGCCCACGTGTGTTGCTTTCAAAATTGTTTGTTTGTTTGTTTGTTTGTTTTTTTTTTTTTCTTTTCAAATCAATACAAATATTTATCTATACATATACATCTATATATATCAATTAAAAGTATATTTCAACATCATTAATGACAAAAATGATATAATATTTTCTAACCACAAAATATATTTCGTTTGATGGTGCACACCATAAAATTTGTAACTCTCTCAAGATTATAAAATAAATAATAATAACATTAACAACAATAATACATGGTTACAAACGAGTCATGATTCAATCAATTGGATCCAAAATGAATGGAGTTTAATAATTTAAAATAAATCTCCAACTGAGATTAAAATATAAATAAATTTTTAAAGACTTAAGGTGGTCCCCACCATTCACATAATTAAACATGAACCAAAATGATTAAGTATGGACTAATCAAATAAGTTCCAAAAATTAAATTTATATCTCATTTAATATTCAAGACCCAAGAATAATTAAAACTCAAAAAAAATTTGTTAAACGGCCCTTACGAAGTCGAAATCAAGAGGTAATATAATTTATTTTCACCAATTTAAATAGAATGATCCACAACACCACAACTATAATAATAACAACTAAACAATCAAACAATTTGGAAATTCATATCAACCCAAATCCAGTCAATACTCGAACCCACAAACATTTTTTTTTAAAAAAATTTACTACACATATATTGAAAAGAATAATAAATAAATAAATAAATAAATTCAATTTGATTCAACTCGTTACATATTGCATAATGTCACTCCTCATATAGCTCAATTTTTTGCTTGATTAGCATGGAAAGGAAAAATTAAGGCTTCAGAGTTTTTGCAAAGAATTGGCGTGCTGATTTTGAATGCTCACATTTCCTGTGTGTTTTGTAATTCTGATGTTGAAATTCTGAATCATATTCTGCTATTTTGCCATTTTGTTTGGAAAGTTTGGTCTTAAATGATGAGTTGGTGGGGGGTTTCAATGGGTAATACCAGGGTCAGTGGAAGGCTTACTACAGTGGTGGCTAAGGTTTAAGTTTAGAAAGTTTGAATTGTAGATTTGGAAAATTGTTTTGTTTATATAGCGGTACTTTAGTCTGTTTCCGGGTGAACTGTGTGAGCTTGTAAAAGTAAGAGTAGCTTTATGGGTAAAGCTTCATTCATCTGATATGTTTGTAATGCCCCAAATTTCTAACCCAAAAGATAAGACAACAATCATGGCTCTTTCAAGGAAAACCGAATATAAATTTCCAAACTTACATTACATAATACAATAGTTCTTCATGCAATAATACATTAATCTAACAACAAGTAAATAAACAAATAAATACCACCAAGGGTTTACAAGTTTCCAAGGCTTGAGCCTGGTTACACAAAATGGTTATTCAAACCCACACACATACAACCCTTGGCTTACGCACAGAGTCACAGAAAATGAGAGTCTCGTACTCTCAACACACATTTCCTCGCCTTTAGTTAGGTGGCATCACCACATCTTTTCCTGCAAAAAAATCCCGTAGGGTGAGCACAAAGCCCAGTAAGAAATCCTTGACAAAGTATATACATTTTATACAAGTCTCAAGAGATGAAATGCACATGTCATGCTATGCCCTTTTGAAGGAAAATCACATCTTCATCTTTGAAAACCATCATGCTCAATGATGTCATGCAATTTCAATTCTTCAAAACTTAACAATTCATTTCAAGAGCGGTAAATACGACTCTAGTAATCCCTAGGTCGGTGTCTACAAGTAGATAATACAAGTACTACCAATTTGTCATTTTCACCGGTATTAACCGAAAGGCTCGACACCTATCCACGCAGGTTTTCAGTCTTTCACCCCGGACTCTCAGGCCAACTTATTCAATATCATCTACACCACCTATCAAGACTTACCACTGTATTTACCCCAAAACCATTCCATGAAAACTTGTTTCTTAACATTCTTTTCTCAATGCAAGTTTTCAAATCAACTTTCAAAGTTTAATGTAATCCAATGAATTGATATGCCAATAACACAAGATGAATATAAATACTGTTATTCCAATTCATCATCCAAGGAATAACACAAAGTGATAGTTTCTGGAGTCTTGTCAAGCCCATCGGGCGTAGAATATCAAAAAACATCCTTAAATGAACCATAGGATCGCCAAAGCCGTCAAAGCGATCTATGTGAGGCATCTTGAACCTGTCCGACAATGTCACCGCCGAATCAGTATATCCATCTTCTATATCCGTGATCGAGTTAACTCCCTGGGCTCGCTTGCACAGCTTTTCAAGCTTACACACTTTCAACGCGGTTGGATCAACCTCGAATTCAAACGGCGTGTCCACTGGATTAGCCGGTGATTTAGACATCTGAGGTAGGATTGGCAGTGGGACTGGCCCGGTTGGAACGTCATTATTTTCCAAGATGTTTGTTGTTTCCCCGGGTGTTGGAACCCTAGGTGGGGACGGGGGTGGATGCGAAGCAGATGCTCCGGCTTGTTGTGGTTGCTGCTATTATTGGAGCCTGGCAATCAGTTCTGCCTATTAGGCTGCAACCTCTGCCTGATGTGCGGTAACCTCTACTTGGCGGGCAGCATCACGCTGCATGGCCTGCATGGTCTCTTGGAGTTGACGCATCATCTCTTCCATACTGACTGAAAACTGCTGGTCTATCAGAACAGGTGTATATTCTCTCTCTATGGTAGGAACAGAAATCTCAGCCCAACTGCGCACAGGTGGGGTAGACAATGATCGCTAATCTGGTAACCGCTGTACTGGTGATCTGTGCCTGGACAACCTTCGTCTCGTAATCGGGGGTAATGACACAAACACTGGTTGTCCGTCAACTAGATCCTCAGATCAGGAAAGCCTTCTACCTCTAGTCCAAAGTGCTCGGGGAATAATTGCCTCGTTGGAAGCAATGATGCAATACTACCTTGCAAAAAAAAGGAAAATAAAGCAAAATAAGGAAACAATAATCAGAAAAACAGACAGCATTTCGGTTTAGATAAAGACAACACACACAGTTGAAAATCATCTGGACTAACTGCACTCAAACACTGATTTCTGCCCCCCAAATTCTCTGTCATAATACTGATACCCTCAATCACTGATGGCCTCAGACTGATACCCAGACTTGCAAGCTGATACATGCATTCCTGTAGAGACACACCCTAACAGCACATATCAAGCAAGTAAGAGCCAAAATACCCCTATAGTGGGGTAGGGTTTCCATGTCCTAGTTTCGTCAGGAACTAGGGATTCACTACGCACGCATGCGGTTTCAAACAACCTACATTCGGGTAAGCAACCTGTCCTAGTTTGGAACAGTCTCTAAGGCTTCCGATATGCCACTAGGTCGAATAGTCAAAAAGGGTGCCTCGACAAAACCGAGGTTTGTGTTTCGATCGTGGCAGAGCCCGTAATCGGTCAGCCTTATGGCACGCTTTTCCAAGCGAGCCTCCGACAAACTGCTCAGGAATAATAGATGGCAAACACTGTGACTTAAGTGCACCAATGCAAATGCAATGCAAAGAAACACATAAATGTAGATAAAACAACATATCATGAGTTCGAGTCAAGTTCTCTAAATCCCCAGCGGAGTCGCCAGAAACTGTAGACCGCCCGAACTTCCTCCGCCCCCTCCCCCCCTTTTGGAGAGGGCGCGAATTAGGTCCAGCTACTACAGTTCGGACTCCTGTCACGGTTCTGAATCTAATCTCACAAAGTGCAATGTAAGACTGATAAATCCCCAAAGAGTCCAATCCGGCAAACGTTTTGGAAAATCAGATTTTAAATCAAATTATGCCAAACTGGACTGCTTTGCCAGATTACAGAGTCGCCACCTAAATATTTTATTTTTGGAAAATTTAGGAAACCCTGACTCGTGCCAAAGGCCACGTGTCCGTCATCACCAAAGTTGCCTCGGCTCGGGAACTTGGGTACGAGGGGGGAAGGTCATGAAATGAGCACCCCCGCTCGCCCGATCAAAGGATCGGCCTCTACTAAGCATGATATGTTGTTTTGAAAACACATGTGTTCTTATTCCGGTTATTTAGTTAACTTACTACGTGATGCGCACAACATACAAGTATAGATTAGATCGCCCAAGTTGGAACAAAACAATTCAATGTTTGTTTTCGAAAATGGTTTGAATTTTTCACCCTCAAGTGGGCTTAGAAATGAGGATTTGCCACCAAACAAGGTGGGCTTAAAACATGATGATTTGCCACTCCAAGTGGGCTTAAAACTCACATTTTGATGAATTGTTCCAATTCAAGTAATGAAGCCTTCATCTACAGGCATTCATGCAGTTAATCATTTAAGCACATAGCCTCATGGCAAGCATGCTAAACATGGCCAGCATGCTAAACATGGCCATCACTGACACTCATGCAAGGATGCTAAAGCATAAACACTTACAGTGTACTTCGAGCCAAAACAGAAGCTAATTAGAAATCATGCATGATCCTAACTATGTGAAATGCCTAATGCAACACATGCAAAAATGCAACTAAATAGGCTCGGCTATCTAAGATGGCATATGAATGCAACACTTGATAACATGCTTTGAAACACGTATTCAAATAAGTATTGAAAGTCAATGCAGTTTGAATGATGCGCCGAGCCCGGTGCATGCAAGACAAATGAATGATGCACGCATGCAAGCATAAGGTATGCTAATTGAAATATGCCCTAAACTAACCATCAAAAGCTGATAAGTAAAAGGGAGAAAGAAATGGGGTTTGGAAGACATGCACACACACACGCACCCTTATTACAACATTTGCCCTCTCGACGGAGGGTCCAAATGAATAAGCTAAGCTAAGCTAAGCTAATCAACTAATCTAATTAAGCTAATTAGACTAATTATTACAAACCAATAAAGAAATAGCTAAACTAAGCTACTTAATTATTACAACATTTAACTAATTAACAAATTAATCAAATTACAAATTCAAGCTAATTAACAAATAAAGCTTTAAACTAAGCTGCTCCAGCTCTATTTGAAGATGCATGCACACATTCGGTTTCTCGCCTCGAAAAGCTCTCCGGTTTACTCTTTAGAGGCTCTGTTTGCAGGGTGTCTTCAAGAACTCTCTGCTAAAACTTACCAAAACAAAGCTGGAGAGTGCACCAGTGGCCTGCCGGCTATGAATGGTGGCTGTCAGCCAAGAGTGGGCCTCTCCCAGCCAACAATGCAAGGGTGCCGGCCATCAGTGAAGCACTGCCGGCCACTGGTGTGCTATGACACCAAGCTGCAACAGAGCACAAAACAGAGGAAATGGAGGGTCTCCCTAGGGCATGTGTGTACTGTGCCACTCCTTATCATTTCAAAACATCAAGGGAGAGGCACAATTGGATCCAAAACCATCAATCAAGCATGCAATGCATGATGGCCAAAGATCCAACTTGCACGCATTTCAATAAATGCAAGACAAACAAGACTCTAGGACCATCACCTTATCATGGAAGATCAAAGTCAATGGAGACAAAGGGGATTGGCTCACTCTCATCACTTTGAGTATGAAGTTGACCAATCCACCTTGTGTTCAACATAACGTTCGGTTAAACACGATGCAATGCAAACAACATGCTATGCAAACAACATGCTAATCTTGGCATGTTTTACTTGATTGATTTTGTTTACACATTTTAACATTACCAACCATTCCTTAATTGATTTGTCGAGATGTGAAAGTCCTCTAATTATAAGGGGTCAACCAAAAGAGGAGTTTAAGGCATGAGAGGGATGATGCCTTTGACTAGGAGGAACCCTCAAAAGAGGGTTAAAGCCATTTGAGCACCAACCCTACGTCGTGTTTAAACACAACCTTAAGACCAAACAACCCTCAAAGAAAATTGGAGAATGAAGAAATGATGGAGGTGGCAGCCATGCAATGCATGATATGGCATGAAACACAAGATTCTTACATGCAAACAACACATGCACAACATGCTAAGAGACTTAAGCATCAAAGACTAGTGAAGGACACAACACTAGCACCAAACAATACAATGCTCAAATGACTAAACCAGCCCTAAACAAGCCCCAAGCATTCCAAAACAGTGGCCAAAATGAGCTGAAATGACTGCATGAAAAGCAAGAAAAAGCATGCTCAAATGATGGCTCGCAAGCAAGGCATAAGGCTCAACACTCAAAAGTATTTAAAGAGCGAAATATGTGAGTGTGTGACAATGATACATGCTCTGAAATTACATGTGAAATGATGCCAAAACATGCAATCAACACAAGTACAACATGCTAATGGCCTTAACAAAACAGAGCTAAAGCATGCTAAAACATGGGTAAAAGCATGCTGGAGTGTGGCCAAAATAAGCTAAAATGATAGGCTAAAGCATCAAGCATATAAGGCTAATTAGCAAGATTACACTACAAGTGTAAGAAGCATGCACGAGGTGACTCAACCAGGCCAAAACAGAGTTACAACATGCTGAAATAAGACCAAAAATGGGCTGAGATTAAGCCAACACATGCTAAAATAACAAGCTAACTCATTAGGCATGCAAGGTTAGTGAGCAAGATTACACTACAAGTGTAAAGAGCAAGCAACCAATGATCAAACAAGCCAAAAACAGAGTTATGGCAGGTCTAAAAAGTCACAAAAACATGCTTGAACAAAGCCACAAAGAAGTAGAAACACATGCTCATTTAGTAGGCCATCAACATATGCAAGCAAGACAAGAGGAGAGGGGACCACCCCCTCCTATTTGGGACCTCAAAACCACCTTTCCACCACTGAAATTCCTTTGGAATTCAGTGGTTAAAAGGCCAAAAAGGGATAGTTTGAATAGCCTTAAAAGGTGGTACAAAAGCTTAGCAAATAAGCAACCAAAGAGGGTAGATCACCCCTAACCCCAACAAGGACTCAAACCAACATTTTTAACACTCAAAAATAGAGGTTTTTGTAGTTGACAACTAGGCCAAAAATAGCATGCAAGGTTGGCCAAACCAATGTACAAAAACAAAGTTTAAAATGGTGAGATCCTTACCCTTGAAGCACATCACTCAAACAGCAAGTAAACAACCAACTTCTAACCCAAAATCACTCCTAGGAGCTCCAACAAGGCCTCCAAGAACCTCAAGCCTAAGGTTAAGGTGTTTGGCAGGGTGTTTTAGTGCAAATATGTGAAGAAAACACACTTTCAAGCATAAAATATAGAGAGAGTATTCTAGAGAGAGAGAGAGAGGAAGAAATATCTCAACTCAAATGTTCTAACCCTTTGCATGCATATAGAAGACCTCTATATATAGGAGATACAAGGAGCCTTCAAACAAATCCAGCCCTCCATGTGCAAGTAGATAGTTTATCTTGCAAACAACTGGCTCAAAAATATCTAAAATTTATCTGCTGAAATAATGGTGGCTGGCAGTGCCTCATTGATGGCTGGCAGGGCCTCTTTGATGGCCAGCAGGGAAGATCCCATGGCCGGCAGCCCTCTCTGATGGCCGGTGGGCCATCAAGAACATCACAAAGCAAAGACCAACACATGGTCCAAAAAAAGAGACAGAATGGAAATAAGGTTTGGAAAGAGCAAACCTGGAGCATTCCGTCGCGAAAGTCGAGCACTCGACGAGCAATCAAACTTGTTGCTGGATGTTTCCTACAAGAACATCCAAGTCTTGAGGACGGTCAAAAATGGGGTGTCTACAGAGCGTCAGACACAATAAGTTGTTCCGCTCAAGTGCAAAAGTTGATCTGCTCGAGCGCAGAATACACCCATCCAGTACTTTTGCAGATGACAGACAAACCGCTCGAGCGCAAGAAAGGCCGCTCGAGCGCCAACCCACTCAAGCATAGGAAATGCCGCTCGAGCGTGGAAAACACTCTTCCAGTACTTTTGCAGAAGTGCAAAGTACTGAGAGTTTGCAAATCCCACTCGAGCACAAGAAGTGCTGCTTTAGCAGAGGAGCAAAATTTACAAAGCCTGTGCAAGCGCAAAAGAGGCCGCTTTAGCAGAAGAGCAAAAATTTGGGCAAGAAAGGCTTGGAAAACAAATAACCAACCTGTCCTAAACACACAACTACAACTCGATAACCAAAGTAGAGGGAATGCAAGGGAAACAAGACGTGAATAACCATTCAAAACCATATAACCCGAGTCTGGAATACAACAAGTGACGGGTCAAAACTGGGATCGCTATAACTGCCATCTCTTAAAGAATTTTGTCCCCAAAATTACAAATCAAGTTCAAAATCAACATTATACCATTCATAACAATGTTATTCTCACAAATTCACTACCATGACCCATTCTCCGATCATCTATTCTCATCGACTCGATATACAAGTCTCATATTAAAATGAAATGTACAATTTCCCAAAACATTCATAATGTTTAATTAAAATCTGGGTTTTCAAAATTTTCACCATAAATAATGCTTCCAAGAGTTGTACAACACCTAGAATAATTCCATATTTTCAAAGCATATACATTACTCATATTGAATCCATGTTTTCAAAATGCCCATAACATATACAATGTCCTTACATTTTATTTACATAATGGAAATCTCAATATAAAATTACACAGCAACAAATAAGTCTGGATATTTCTCTTAGACTTCCAATTCACATTCCCAAGTTGCTTCCTCAACTCCGTGATATTTCTACAATACCTTAACCAAGGGAATCGTCTTGCCTTGTAAAACATGATGCCGGGTATCCAAGAGTCTCACCAGTCTCTCCTCATACGAGGCATCCTCATCTACCTCTATGTCGGTCCAATTCAATACGTGCAATGGATCCGACTCATACTTCCGAAGCATACTAATATGAAACACGTCATCAACTCCGGAAAGCTGTGGCGGTAATGCCAAATGATAAGCAACCTTTCCAATCCGCTCAAGGATCTCAAAAGGGCCAATAAACCGAGGGGACAACTTCCCACTCTTCCTGAATCTCTTTAAACCCCGCCTAGGTGATATTTCCAAAAAGACATGATCTCCCACCTCAAAAGACAAGGGTCTCCTCATACGGTTGGCATAAGTTTTTTGATGACTTTGAGCCGTAACTAACTGCTTGCGGATAAGTGTCACTTTCTCCATCATTTCTCGAACCAATTCTGGTTCCAACAAAGGTGCATCACCTACCTCGCCCCAACACACAGGGGACCTACACGGTCGGCCATACAAGGCCTTAAACGGTGCCATGCCAATACTCGATTGGAAGCTATTGTTATAGGCAAACTCCGTTAAGGGCAGGTGCCTTTCCCACGACCCCTTGAAATCAATGACACAACCTCGAAGCATATCCCCAAGGATTTGAATAGTACGCTCGGACTGCTCATCAGTCTGAGGATAATACGCGGTGCTAAAGGTCAATCTAGTGCCTTGCAAGCTCTGTCACAACCGAGCTGTGAAACGTGGATCTCTATTCGAAACAATTGTCACAGGGATCCCGTACAACCTCATTATGTCCCGAATATACAGTCGACAAGGAAATCTACTGAGTCACTCATACACATAGGTATAAAGTGCGCCGATTTGGTCAATCGGTCAACTACCACCCAAATGACATCACTATCCCGTTGAGTTCTAGGAAGACCCACAACAAAGTCCATCGTAACATGCTCCTATTTCCACTCGGCTATAGGCAAGGGTTGCAACAAACTCGCTGGCCTCTGATGTTCGGCTTTCACTTGCTGGCAAGTAAGACACCTCGATACAAACACCGACACATCTCTCTTCATACCACTCCACCAAAATTGGCGACTAAGGTCGTGATACATCTTTATGCCTCTCGGATGCACCACAAGGTGCGAATGGTGAAACTCTCAAAGTACTTCCTCTCGGCAAGACCCCGACAGAAACAAACAGTCACAGTACCTCACACTCTGGTCGGGATACATATTCAAGCCCTTCTCCACCTTCCCATTGGAGATCTTCTCCTGGAGAGATTCCGTCTCAAGGTCACCTTTCTATGCTTCTAACACTCGATTGACAAGTATAGGTTGTGCAACCACTGAAAACAAGGCTGCAGACTCAATAGACTCGCCCAGATGCAAGTCAAACTCACCAAGAGTGCCCAACATCTCCCATTCTCGAATTGCGATACAAGCCACATTGCTAATTGACTTCCTACTCAAGGCGTCGGCCACAACATTGGCCCTTCCAAGATGATAATGCAACTCAAAATCATAGTTCTCTATGAACTCCATCCACCTCATCTGTCTCAAATTTAAGTTTTTCTGTGTAAACAGATACTTCAGACTCTTGTGATTGGAAAACACTTCAAACTTCTCACCATAAAGGTAATGCCTCCAAATCTTTAAGGAAAAAATCACTACCGCTAACTCTAAGTCGTGAGTAGGGTAATTCCTCTCATGTGTTTTCAACTGCAGCGAGCCATAGGCCACTACCTTTCCCTATTGCATCAAAACACAACCCAAACCTTCTCGTGAAGTATCACAATATACTGAATAACCCAAACCCCTCTCCAGAATAATCAAGACTAGAGCAGTGGTAAGTCTAACCTTAAGCTCTTGGAATGATTTCTCGCAAGTCTCACTCCACACAAACTTAACTCCTTTCCTTGTTAATCTAGTCAAAGGTGAGGCTAGTCTAGAAAAATCCTTCACAAATCGGTGATAATAGCCAACCCCAAGAAACTACAGATCTCAAAGGCATTCTTAGGTTGTTCCCAATCTTGAACTGCCTCTATTTTGGATGAGTCTACAGTCACCCCTTCTCCGGATACCACATGGCCTAAGAGCTTAACCTCTTTCAGCCAGAACTCACATTTTTCGAACTTAGCATAAAGCTTGTGGGCTCTAAGTAATTCAAGTACCATCCGCAACTGTTCTTTGTGTTCCTTCTCAGAGGGCAAATAAATCAAGATGTCGTCCACAAAGACGACCACAAAGCGGTCTAGAAACTCACGGAAGATCCGATTCATCAAATCCATAAACACAGCCGGTGTATTGGTCAGCCCAAAAGGCATCACTAGAAACTCATAATGGCCATACCGCGTATGGAATGTCGTATACAGGATATCGTCCTCCCTTACTCTCAATTGGTGATAACCTAATCTCAGGTCTATCTTAGAAAAGCAATAGGACCCTTTCAACTGATCAAACAAATCATCTATATGAGGCATTGGGTACTTGTTCTTAATAGTTACCTGATTCAAATTTCGGTAATCTATACAATGTCGCAACGCTCCATCTTTCTTTTGGCAAAGAGAGCCGGTGCTCCCCAAGGTGAAGTACTAAGGCGGATAAAACCCTTATCTAACAACTCCTAGAGTTAAATCTTCAACTCACTCAACTCGGTCGGTACTGTCACGCCCCCAAAATAATACAATAAAAATAACTCATATACGGAATAAATATGAGAAACAACATACTTTCATATATCCGAGTTCACTGTTTAACAACCAGTTAAATGCCATGTAGGCTTACATGTTTCCACGTCATTGCTTGGTTACACAAATTGAGTCTCGCTCATTACATCTTAAGCCCTTGGCTTTACAAATAACAAACATACACACATAAGGTGTAATTAAGAAGCTCTTGCTTCCCAAAACTCCATCCACGCTATTGCCTTGGAGGAAGCATCTCACATGTACCTAAAAATGGAATTCCCATATAGGGTGAGCAAACAGCCCAGTAGAAATAATCTAACACAATTTATGAGGTTTAGCAAAGGTATAAAAACCACGTACATAAACAATACCGATCTTGAAACATCCACAAGACCTGCATATCCATATGCCACTAAGACCAACCTTATTCCATTTTCCTTTAATTTCATTTCCAGTTCATATATGCTACTCAATTCATGAGTTAAATTCGTTATCTTTCAACAATCAAAATGAGACTGCAACTCATTGATTTTCCAATTATGCAAAACTCACATAAACACTTCAAACCTGCCATTTTACGGATATTTCATCCGAAGGAATCAACACCCATTTATATATAAAATTTCGGGTCTTTCACCCAGGACACTCCGGCCAACTTACTTTAAATGGAGTCCATCCCCTTTCTCCTCCCAAACAAATATACATTGCAATGTATTTATAAACATAATCACGTGTGGAGTACATCCCATTTCTCCTCCCAATAAACATACATATACAATGTATCTATAACATGGTCATATTCAATGACACCGACAATGGATTAGCATTAAATCGCCTAATCCTCATGTAATTTCTACAACAATCATAGTTATCTTCCACCGATAGCCCAATTCAATTATTTCTAAAGAGATGTTCAATATCAAAATAAATAGTTTATTCAAAACTTCCATAGGTGAGATAATACATATCCAATATCACCATTTATAATCACAACCTTCCAATTTCACGTTTTCAATGTTAATCCCAATTATTTATGCAGAATAATAATTTAATCAAAATTAGGGCAAAATCCCCCTTTCACCAAATATCAACCCAGACACCAAAATCAACTATTTTGGCATAACATGATCTTATATTCAAGCCTCATACTCGTTTCCTCATATTCATCAAAACCCCTCTTTTCATTTCACACCCAAATCCTAGATTTGTCCAAATCACAACCAAATCTCATCATCTATACACAATAGCAAATAACTAAGCTAAAAATTATATTAGAGTGTAGAAAATCCCTACCTCAAGTTTGAAGAAGAAACGAGTTGAAACTCCAAAATCAACGATGCCTAAACTTGATCTCCACCGCACACAACATAGCCCTCGCCTAGATAACCAACTTTGATGAAAGACTTGGATCTAAATCCCAATGGATTTGGAGAAATCAAAGATCTTGTGAGGTTTTTAGTAGGAAGTGTAGAGCGAAGGGAGAGGAAATGTTTTTAGAGAGAGAGATATACAAAAAGTGACATTCAATCAGCCCAAAGAGAGAAGAAAAAGAAAAAATTCCGGATCTACCTAACTTCCTGCACCTCCAGCCGCACCTGCCTTTTTAGAAATGTGCTTCAGCCCCCTGCCCTGTTTTCCGCACGTGCGGCCTCATTCCCCGCACGTGCAGCCCTCTCCCGCACTCCAGACCAACCAAGCAGACAAGCAACTTCGAATGCGTTTTGCATTTTTCGACCCCCGCCAGGGCGCTGCCCTTGGACCTGGCAAGGGCCGCTGCCCCCTGGACCCCCGCAAGCTGACCGGGCAGCTCGACTCCCGACCGGCCCAGGCGAAGTGGCAAAACATGAAAGAAGGATCGAAATTGGGCTCGCTACAACCTTCCCCCCTTAAAGAATTTCGTCCCTGAAATTTCAAATCAAACTACCGAAACAAAAGGGTTTCTAGCGATCAAAGCCACGCTATTTCATTTACAATTTACAACATTTGTTCTCAACCAATTTTCACCATCACATCATGGTTTCCTCATTAATAACCACCTTCCAAATACTCATAAACATGAAGTCTTCCAAAAAGTAATAATAATCCACAACAACTTCATGCTTGAAATAACAACACGCATAACAACATGTATTTAACAATTTCAACACGTTTCTCTCGACCACATGGGGGTATTACAACGAAAAGTAACTTAAAAATTTTCAAACCAATCCGGATATTTGGAGACAACTAAGTTCACTCCGTCCACGTGGATCAAACACTAGTGATAAGCCTCTATCCACCCAGTCCCTCAAGAAACAAAAGCAATCACCGCTTAAAGTACATACAGTAACCCTCTGACGGAAGCAATCTATGATAGCCCGGTATGACGATAACCAGTCCATACCCAAAATAACTTCAAAACTAATCATATCAATCAACACAAATGCAAATGGAAGCCGACGACCAGCAACCTCTATGTCACAACCCCGACACCCCAATTTCATGATAACCTCACCACCAATAGGTGACTCTGTACAAATAGGAGATGCTAACTGTGCCAACTCCAGCCCCAAAACTGATACAAATGTAGACGAGATAAAAGAATGGGATGCACCCGTATCAATCAACACATTAGCAACTGAATTACAAAGCAAAAAGGTATCTCTTGCTATAGATAGGGCCAGTACAAGATCTGGTGCGGTAACAGCATACACACGCCCTATTGGCCTCTGATCTACCTGCTCCCCCCTCAGAGCATAAGCCTGTTGTATGGATTGAGCTGAAGAGGCTCCCTAATTGGCCCTTGAGGCCTGTACTGACTATGAAGGCTGGTGACTCTATGTCTGCCACGAACTAGACACCCCAGACGTGCCACCCAACTATGGACAAAACCTCTTCATATGCCCCGCCTGCCCACACTGATAACAAGTGGGCGGTTGCCTTCTCCCTTGGCTCTAGCCCTGAGAACGAGCCGAAGACGATGCTACTTGCTGCCTTCCTCCTCTCTACGGACAGGCTGGAGACTTGTGGCCCAACTGGCCACATTTGAAGCAAGTCACATCCCCCTGACCACCTCTTCCAGCACCCGAACTCAGCACTAGAAAAGTGGACCTCGATTGAGCTCCTTGGGATGACTGAGGGTTAGAATCTCTCTGCCTCTTACCGTCCCTCTGACTATCCTAACTCCTCCTAGAGCCCCTTATCCCCTCCTCCTCTGCCTGCATGATGGTCTTAAGATAGGCCGCCGCCTCCAGAAGGCGCCCATAATCTCTAATCATGGATCCGGTCACTCTGAACATGAGCCCGATCCTCAATTTCTTCTCAAACTCGAAGCAACGGTACTCTTTAGTCGCCACAAGCTCAAGTGCATACCTAGACAAGCTAGTGAAGGTGGCCTCAAACTCAGCCACTAGTGTGTTCAACTGCTTGAGCTGGGAAAACTGATCCCTCAACTTCTCCCTAAGAGTAGGAGGCAAAAACTTGTCCCGGAAGGCGTCGACAAAGGCCTCCCTAGTTCCTCCAATGTGTCCCCCTGCATACTTCCACCATTGACTTGCATCTCCCTTAAGTTGGAAGGATGCCAAGGTCACTCTCAAACCCCCATCTTCGATGCCGAGCATTTTAAATGTCTTCACCATCTGCTCTAGCTGCTCACTCGCTTTCAGTGGCTCCTTGGGATCACCCAAAAATTCATCCGGATTCGACCTAAAAAACTACCTTTTCAGAAAAGATGGTCGTGGTTCAGCAACTTGGGCCTGAACTTGATTCTCAACTCTGAGAATGTCCATGGATTCCCTCAAAGCTCCGGCCATTTCGCGGGCTAAGGCGCCCATGGCCTATTGTCCCACTGGCTCGGCCACATTGGCCTGACCAACCCTTTCTTCTTGTGCCAGAATTTCATCCGGTATAGGCGTCTCGTGCCTCCTAGGCCTACCACGCCTACCACCACGACCACGTCCTAACATCCTAATAAAGGTAATAAAAGATTAGCACATTCACAAATGTGCCGAAGCTAACTCACTCGCATCCTAATGTAATAGACAACAGTAAATCACTCCATATAAGCACGTAATCACATAAAAACATACAAATTTCCTTCCTGGATAATTACCGTCCTGCGGCATTGCTAGAGTTCTAATTAGAAACAGCAGTGATAAAGTGCTATTCTAATAAGACTTCCAGAAACCCGTAGACCCAATCAATATCTTAGGAACTAAATTTCATACCCATATAATCATACAAGCATGTTATCACAAAAATGTACAATACATACTAACGTCTCAACTAAGCGAGACAAACCCATTGTGGTACTAACCACTTCCCACATACCCAAAGTATTCAAACCCGATACTCTCTGATACCAAGTTGTAACGCCCCCAAAATTATACAATGAATACAACCCATAAAATATATGTATATAGCTGCATGAATCAGAGTGTAAAGTTCATTCATTTCATAATGTTAATAATACAAAAGAGTTTAGCATAAACAAATGCCTTATTGGCTTACAAATTTCCAAGCCTTGGCTTGGTAAAAAAGTAAAACAAAACAAAGAAGTTGTTGCTTCCCAAAAGTCCCTCCAATACTATTGTCTTGGTGGAGGCATGCCATCATCACCTGAAAATGATTTTCCCAAATAGGGTGAGCCACAACCTAGTAGGAATAATTTAACACGGTATATGAAATTTAACGAAGATGTAAATACAATGTGCATATACAATGCCAGGGATAAACACATGTACATTTTATATACTCATTGAATACTAAATCCATGTTTCATGTCATTTTCCTTCAATTCATTTCAACATATGAGTCAATTTCATTATTCTTTAAATAACCCAAATGAGACTACAACTGAGAGGCCCCAAATTTTAATTACTCGGAAACATTACCAAAGCCTTTAAATTAGGTCCTTTTTTTTAAATTTTTTTTTTTTTTTTTTACAAACATCCATTACCCTTGAGCAATAGGAATACAATCATACAAGTTCTCTCTCTCTCTCTCTCTCTCTCTCTCTCTCTCTCTCTCGATGAATATTACAATGACAACAATACATGCCAATCTCTTACTGTGAAGCTACAAATAAATAAAATACAAATACAGGATCTATTACATCTACAATGAAATTAGATATAAAAGACACATGGACTTCTTAACTCTTCAATCACAGAATCCACACTTTCTTCCTGTAAAAAGATAAAAACAACAGGGGTGAGCACTAATGCCCAGTAGGAATCTCATAGTTCTCAATCAATAACTAACACACAGATAGAAATGATCATGCATGCAGGATGATACCATATAGTAGGGTGACATTGTATAATTTCAAAATATCATAAGCAAGTGTCTTTTTCTCAAAAACTATTTAAACACTTTTAAGAAAAACCTTCAGCCATTAAAATCATCCCTTAGCTTTAGAAAACTATAGATCCTTGTGAAACAAACATATTTGAGAAACGACATCATTTACAAATTATTAACCAATTCCCAAAATATTTCTTATTTAATTTCCATTTTTAATATTCCTCTTTGCCTTTCATTCTTCCTTTCTACTCATTGTATTTAATTAGGACTCCATTACTTCAAATTCGAATTCGCTTTTTAATTTACTAATGATTCTCCTATACTTAATTTACAATGTTAATTACACTCTAACAATTCATTTCAAGATAACACAAGGTTAATAAACCCCTTTCAATTCAATCTCTTGTTTATTTACAGAACAACACTCATAACTTACCTTTACTGTCACAACTAATTCATTATATTCACCATCACCAATCCATAATCCCCTTAGTCATTTTTGGGTTCCATACATTACAAATAATGTCTATGTACATTTCCTTTTTATATCAAATTACACATCAATTTGCAATTTCACAAATTCATCACAAGTCACAAATAACATCATCAACTCAACACACTTCTCAACACATGTCTCAACACAATCCACCTTTTGCCGACTTACTACGGCGGGACAGCGGGCACCCAATTCATAACACTTTCCACCTTTCGACGGTTACTATACGGCGGGAAGTGAACTCTCAAAAACCATTTTCTCAAAAGCCATTTTCTTCCAAAACCATATTTTTCCAAAAATCATTTTTCATCTTTTTAAAACCATTCCCCCACATTTGCCGGCTACTATACGGCGGGATGTGGGCACCCAAAACATTTTCGAAAACCATCTGTTTTTCCACTTTTGCTGGCTACAATACGGCAGGACTATGTGGACACCCAAAAATCATTTTTCCACTTTCGCCAGCTACTATACGACGGGACTGTGTGGACACCCAAAAACATTTTCCCACATTCGTCCAGCGATTAGCCTAGATAGGGCAATTAGGCACCTTTAATCCAAAATCACCCCCACATTTTTTGGCTACTATACGGGGGGACGGGGGGACGTGGGCCCCCAAAAAACATTTTTCTTCAATTTTTAAAACCATCCCCACGTTTACCGGCTATTATATAGACGGTCGTGGGCATTGAAAAACTATTTTTTTTTTAACTCCCCGCTCGTGTCACGACCCGAACCCGCCCGTGGGTTAAGGACGTAACCGGCCAGTAATCGAGAGATTACCTACGGCCTCAAACCAAACCAAACGCAGTTTAACAGAGTTCATGGGGGCCAAACGGAAACAATTTGAAACTTTGTCCATAGAGCCATGCTTATATGAACATCATTACATACATATGTTAATAACTCACGACAGAAAGTACAATGACATAAAATTCTGTACAGACAGTATCATTCAAATCTAAGTCAGCCAAACAAAACTATACACAGACGTACTCAAAACTTCGCCAACATAACAGAACAGAAACAAACGACAAAAGGCGAAGGTGGGTCTCGTGTGTGAGACACAAGGGCTGACTTCCCCAAAAATCTTTGTTGTTCCACACTGACTTCACTGAGGCTGGGTTTGGACTTCTCTGGGCTCACCTACAAACACAGGAATGAGCGTGAGCAAAAGCCCAGTGAATAATACCAAATAAAGAATATATATTGGAACAATATACACCAAACGGCCTTGGGCCCAATTTGCATTTCTAACTAATACATACTTACATAGACATATGTAAGTTAAGTAACTGAGGTTCCAAACACAACGTACGGCCTCAGGCCTAATTCATTCATGTTAGACTATCATTCATTTTAGACTTATCATTCATCTGAGACTATTATTCAGATAAGGCTGGCCTTTGGCCCCTTTCAAACTTTCGTATCAACCTGGCCATTAGGCCTTTCAACTTTCATGTCAAAACGGCCTTCGGCCCACACATACTTTCATACCAAAACGGCCTTCGGCCCACATACACTTTCATACCAAAACGGCCTTCGGCCCACATTTTATCAATCGGCCTTCGGCCCACATACACTTTCGTACCAAAACGGCCTTCGGCCCACATTTTATCAATCGGCCTTCGGCCCACATTTATATCAAACGGCCTTCGGCCCACATTTTATCAATCGGCCTTCGGCCCACATTTATATCAAACGGCCTTCGGCCCACATTTTATCAATCAGCCTTCGGCCCACATTTATATCAAACGACCTTTGGCCCAAATATACTTTCGTATCAAACTGGCATTTAAGCCTTTCAAACTGGCATTTCAGCCCTTATATCAGACTGGCTCTTAGGGCTTTATATCAGACTAGCTCTTAGGCCTTTATATCAAACTGGCTCTTAGGCCTTTATATCAAACTGGCTCTTAGGCCTTTATATCAAACTGGCACATAGGCCTTTATATCAACCTTGTCCACCATTCAAATTAATGAACTTTGCAAAACTTACATAAGAGTAAGCAAATGGGACAATAACATAATTTAGATATTACTCACAGTGATCGGCTTGTAGATTTGACCTGGAGCTTGACCCTACACATCACATAACATGTACGGGTCACAAATAACTCAATCCGTTCTTTAATTTACACATTCCTCTTTAGGCTTCATTCTTATCTCTTTAATTCAATTACAATGCTTAGAGTATGCCTAAGAGTGCTTAGAAGTGAAAGGGAACGGAAAACAAAACATAGAATGCATTTTCAGAATTTCAGAAAACAGGGTCCCCGCTCGAGCGGACCCTTAAGGCCTGCAAAAGTACTGGTTGCATCAAAAATACGCTCGAGCGTTAAATAGAGCACTCGAACGGAAGGCTTGTCAAAATAGCTCCCCCGCTCGAGCGTTAATTACCCCGCTCGAGCGGACATCAAGTCTGCAAAAGTACTGGGAGCACGCATTTCCCGCTCGAGCGGCAGGTTCCCCGCTCGAGCGGACCTCAAAATTCTGGGTTTCCCAGATTGTGTTCTTGAGCTTCATCTTGATGTTCAAAGGTTCCAAATGCATGATTTTGGCTAAATTTTCACATATACACACTCTAACATGGTATAAACACCAAATTATAACATAATGAAGCTCAATTTCACAATTAAATCACATGCATGGCTCAATTTAACTCAAACCCATCACCAACACACTAGATTCAAACATGCAAGACTCAAACTCCCATGATTTACACTTGCATGTGAAATATACATAACATCTTCAACTCAATTGGTGAGGAGGTGATCAAATACATGGTCAATAATCAAAACTCAACATGGATTACATACTTTATGCTCAAACATGGAGATTCATGGCAATTTCTTACATGCATGTGTTCTAAGACTTCAAATTCACCATAATCAATCTAACTCATGCTCTTGACCATTAATCAAATTTGAATTCACAAGATGGTAACTTAAAATTCATGAATCCATTTACCTAGGAGCTTAATCTTCACAATTATGGCCAAGTCTTGCACCTAGCCTTCCCAATTCACAATTTACAAGCCAAAATACACCAAGATGCCTCCTTTCCCTCTCAAGGTCGGCTCTCTCTCTATTCCAAGACACAAAATCTGGTTTTTGAGCTCAAATATACAAATTGAGTATATATGGCCTCTCACATAAAGTCCCACTAACCATTATTTAATATTATTAAATAATTGGGCACTAAATTTAATCAGTTTAATCTAACCAGAATCAATTTCTAATTAAATTTCACCGTAGGCTCTAAAAATTATGCCAATCACAATGGCGTAATCAATTTCGGGTTCTGTGGCCGATAAGACCTCCAATTTAATTTCCGAAGCGGAAAAATCAAATAGATATTCCTACGGTAAATAGATAGAAATTCAAAACCACATATTTTCACATAATGGTGCACAAAATCATATCAAAACACATAATCACATTCATATTAAGGACCAATTAACACATTACGGAACAGGGGTATCACAGTCTTCCCCCCTTTAGGAAGTTTGGTCTTCCAAACTTAATTTACCTTTAGTCGAAACAATTCAGAACACTTTTCATTCAACGGTTCCAATCCTTTTGATAGTTACTTGCTTAGTCTCAAAATCAAGTAACACTCTGTTCTCAATCAGTCAAAGACTCAACCTTTCCTCCATACAAGACTTTTATGGTGCCATACCGACACTAGAGTGTGAGCTGTTGTTGTAAACAAAGTTTGTCAACGATGGATAGATCTTTCCAATTCCTGAAAATCTAACGCACACATTTGGAGCATTTCTCCCAGAATCTAAAAAGTTATTTCTGATTGTTCATCAATTCGCGGATGGAAAACAGCGCCGAATCATAATTCAGTCCCCATTGCCTCTTGAAGGCTTGTCAGAATTCAAACACATTTCAGAATTTCTGTCTAAACAATAGACATTGGGACCCCATACAAACAAGCAACCTTATTGATGTAAACAGTGGCTAGTCTACTAGCATCATACGAAAATGTCACAGGGAGGAAATGAGCAAATTCAGTAATTCCACATATAACAACCCAAACGGGATTTACACCTTGAGTGCTCAAGGTAGCCCCACAATGAAATTCGTAGTCACATATCCTATTTCCATTCCGAAATAGAGAGAGGTTGAAGTAGTTCTGTCACTATTTGATATTCGACTTCAACCTGTCGGCACCGAAAAATATTCAGACACAAATTCACTAATTGCCCCCCTCCATGGTAGGTCACCAACAAATTTATTTCAGAT
The DNA here is from genome assembly GCA_030407325.1 of Camellia japonica. Classification (NCBI taxonomy): domain Eukaryota; kingdom Viridiplantae; phylum Streptophyta; class Magnoliopsida; order Ericales; family Theaceae; genus Camellia; species Camellia japonica. Next base: position 83,408,013 of record JAPPVO010000032.1, on the reverse strand, counting down.
GTCAACTAACTTTATCACAGAAGTTCGGTCTATTCCCTTGTCACAAAAGTTCAATTCATTCTTCAATAATTCCACAATTCACAATCCGATTCGGTATTTAGTTCAACGACTCTTCACAGTTATCCAATTCAGTTCAGTATTCAATTCTCTGTTCCATCGAGTCTCCCCACATTATCTGATAGTCGTCAAAAGCATAAGGCAATTCATAAACTAATCCCCATGGCATCAAAGGTAATACTAAAACAATCAATCACGTGTTAAACACAATTTACACATCCTCAAAGCCCCAATCACAGAATATGACGACACTGAGCGGTTATTCACAAAGCGTACTGAATTCACGCACTTACGGACAATCAGGTTTTTTTTTTTTTCAAAGTTTCTTGGATGTTTAAACATCTACAAATTACAAAAGGATGACATTCCGGACAAAACAAAAGAATAATCGTCTCGGAATCGAAGCACACCCGTTCACGATCGTCGGTGGCCGACTCGAGATCGATTAGTCAAACCCACCCGTACAAGACCGTCGGTGGCAAAAAGATATCCCAACAAAGGTGCTACATAGGCTTAACGTCCCCTAACACGAAAGGACGCCCCAAGAATGTCATCAAAACAAACATAATAACACTCACTACAACCTGATTTCCCAAAATCTGATAACATTGAAGCAACTACTCTCCCTTACAAAACATATTCTGATCAGTTAAAGACAAATGTTCAGTACTACTTACAATCAAATCAATCTGCCATCATCAGTCCCCATAGCGTCAAACCAACCAGGATGGGACAATACACAAGCATCGTTCCTTAAGACACCCAATCACAGGATTTGTACAATTCGGCTCATTTTCAACACATATGTCCTTGATAGTTGGGGGTTGGTTCTCAACGGTGTTCATGGTTAGAGCAATCTATCATAGCCCACAAAAGGTGTTTCAAATAGGTTAAGTACTCTAAACAGATTCAAGTTTTGGGTCTATCAGTTTTTCTGCCAAGAATATCTGGCTATTTATTTACAGGCAATCCTCAATCCCTTTTTACAAAATTAAATCAGACAGAGGGTCTTATCAAACCAATCCCGACACAGGTCTTGCCAAATTAAATCAAACAAAGGTTCCATCAAATCATATCAAATGAGGGTTCCATCGGAACAATATCAGGCAAAGGTTCTATCGGATCGAATCAGATAAAAATTTTCTCAAATAGGACACATTCGGTTCTGTAGGGCGTACTTCGTTTGCTTAGGTACATGGTTGATAGTTTCTCAACTGCCCTAAGTTCATCAGTTCTCAAAGTCATATCAGAATCATTCATCACAATAGTTCATATCAAAGTGTTTCAAATCAGGTACAATATGGTATTGTCTACATAAATTCGGGGGTAGTTGCATATACATGCAGTTATTCGTATCAGGAGGTACGTATCATAATCAGTATAGCAGTTCCCAAATAAGTCTTATATGCAAGAACATGGTGCACAGTAACACATTAAACAGAATTCTTCAGGTACACATAGTATAGGATTGTTACGCAAAAGTTCCAAATTAGTCACATAATCCAGTCAACTTTCCACCAATCAAAATACATGGCCTCACAGTCATAGAATTCATCATTTGGGGTGCTCAACTCGGTCACACAATCACAGAGTCATAATTCCAGTGGTTTAGTCATTGAAGACGGTAACATAATAAATCACCCTGAGCATAGGTGTAGATATACATGTGCATGTGCAGAGTCAATGAATATCCCAAAACGTATTTCACAAATTTCCCAAACGGGGCATATACCTCCAATGAATACAGTCTCGATCATGTGGGTCTAACCAATCTAGATACACATGCAGCAGATATGGAAAAATATGCCGATCCGAATCAAATAATATCCCAAGCGAAGATGTACAAATGTACTAATTCAGAATCAATCAACACATAGGCATTCATTTATAAACAATATAGATACCTGGGATAACAATCACAGTATTCTGAGTGCTTCTTGGGATGAGTGCAATTACTCCATCCTGAGTAGCAATTCCTACCACTGGTATGGATTTAGCCGAGGCAGAGGATTCATTCACATTTCGTTCAATCCGGGGACAGTTCCTTACCGTATGGTCCATTTTACCACATCTATAACGAGCCCCAGAAATCTGATAACAAACTCCTTGGTGTTTCTTACACTGGTGGTGGCAAAGGTTCTTGCCGTAGCGGCAACTGACGCTGTTGTCTCAAGATCTCTGCCAATTCTTATACCACTCTTTCCGGACTATCAAGTCGGGCTATGGAAGAACCTTCCAACCCGCATGCCCTTAATTTGCCCATACTCTACACAAATTCTTATCGAACTTTACCAAATACTGGGATGCCCAATACGAAATTAAACACAAATACACATGGGTACATTCGCACATAGGCACATTGTTATATTCTCATTTCACATATCGTACGCAATTAATAACATACGTGACAGATAATTGCATACTTATCAAATATCGCATGCTGAACATTTACTAAGTAATTATATGCTCAAATCATGTTCGTATTTCACATAGACACCCATTTGCAGAATCGAATGCACATAAGCAACTTTTCATGATTCATATGTTCATGATTGTGCATTATAACAAAACAAACTTGTTGTACACATTAGTGCAGCAATTCATATCTCATATTCAAATCATGTGTGGTACTTCCTTTAGCGTAACATATCATGTTGGTCAAACACATCAAGTTCTATAACGGAACCCCTGGTACCGGGTAACATATCTCATACATAAGCCACGGTATTGTTTCCCCCGGGCGAGGGCCTGCGCCACGGTATTATTTCCCCCGGGCTAGGGCCTCATGACCATAAGCCATAGTATTATGTCCCCTGGGCAAGGGCCTCTGCTAAGGATACCACAATTACGTTTAAGGAAAATTTGGGGCGATCATTCATTCATGCAAAAATAGCATTTCAGGGAACTCGTCATTTCATATCGTCAGAAAATATTTAAAGTTCACCATCTGATTAAACTTGCATCATACTTTATACAAAAGATACACAAGTGTGTATATACTAGAAAGCATGCATATTCGAACAATTTCAATGCAAAAAATTCACAATTTATAGCACATAGCCATTCGTAACAAAAAGTTAAGCATATTATCGATGCTTCCAAATTCATACTTATGAATGCATCCTAGATCTTTTTCTAGACGCTTATTGCTCATTTGGACAAGTGTGGGAGTTATTAACTCGTGCTCTGATACCACTCTGTCACGACCCGAACCCGCCCCCGTGGGTTAAGGACGTAACCGGCCAGTAATCGAGAGATTACCTACGGCCTCAAACCAAACCAAACACATTTTAACAGAGTTCATGGGGGCCAAACGGAAGCAATTTGAAACTTTGTCCATAGTGCCGTGCTTATATGCATATCATTACATACATATGTTAATAACTCACGACAGAAAGTACAATGACATAAAATTCTGTACAGACAGGATCATTCTAATCTAAGTCAGCCAAACAAAACTATACACAGACGTACTCAAAACTTCGCCAACATAACAGAACAGAAACAAACGACAAAAGGCGAAGGTGGGTCTCGTGCGTGAGACACAAGGGATGACTTCCCCAAAAATCTTTGTTGTTCCACACTGACTTCACTGAGGCTGGGTTTGGACTTTTCTGGGCTCACCTACAAACACATGAATGAGCGTGAGCGAAAGCCCAGTGAATAATACCAAATAAAGAATATACATTGGAACAATATACACCAAACGGCCTTGGGCCCAATTTGCATTTCTAACTAATATATACATACATAGACATATGTAAGTTAAGTAACTGAGGTTCCAAACACAACGTACAGCCTCGAGCCCAATTCATTCACGTCAGACTATCATTCATTTTAGACTTATCATTCATCTTAGACTATTATTCAGATCAGGCTGGCCTTTGGCCCCTTTCAAACTTTCGTATCAACCTGGCCTTTAGGCCTTTCAACTTTCATGTCAAAACGGCCTTCAGCCCACATACACTTTCGTACCAAAACGGCCTTCGGCCCACATTTTATCAATCGGCCTTCGGCCCACATTTATATCAAGCGGCCTTTGGCCCACATACACTTTCGTACCAAAACGGCCTTCGGCCCACATTTTATTAATCGGCCTTCGGCCCACATTTATATCAAACGGCCTTCGGCCCACATTTTATCAATCGGCCTTCGGCCCACATTTATATCAAACGGACTTTGGCCCAAATATACTTTCGTATCAAACTGGCATTTAAGCCTTTCAAACTGGCATTTCAGCCCTTATATCAGACTGGCTCTTAGGCCTTTATATCAGACTGGCTCTTAGGCCTTTATATCAAACTGGCACATAGGCCTTTATATCAAACTTGTCCACCATTCAAATTAATGAACTTTACAAAACTTACATAAGAGTAAGCAAATGGGACAATAACATAATTTAGATATTACTCACAGTGATCGGCTTGTAGATTTGCCCTGGAGCTTGACCCTACACATCGCATAACATGTACGGGTCACAAATAACTCAATCCGTTCTTTAATTTACACATTCCTCTTTAGGCTTCATTCTTATCTCTTTAATTCAATTACAATGCTCAGAGTATGCCTAAGAGTGCTTAGAAGTGAAAGGGAACAGAAAACAAAACATAGAATGCATTTTTAGAATTTCAGAAAACAGGGTCCCCGCTCGAGCGTGAAATACCCCGCTTGAGCGGACCCTTAAGGCCTGCAAAAGTGCTGGTTGCATCAAAAATACGCTCGAGTGTTAAATAGAGCGCTTGAGCGGAAGGCCTGTCAAAATAGCTCCCCCGCTCGAGCGTTAATTACCCCGCTCGAGCGGACATCAAGTTTGCAAAAGTACTGGGAGCACGCATTTCCCGCTCAAGCGGCAGGTTCCCCGCTCGAGCGGACCTCAAAATTCTGGGTTTCCCAGATTGTGTTCTTGAGCTTCATCTTGATGTTCAAAGGTTCCAAATGCATGATTTTGGCTAAATTTTCACATATACACACTCTAACATGGTATAAACACCAAATTATAATATAATGAAGCTCAATTTCACAATTAAATCACATGCATGACTCAATTTAACTCAAACCCATCACCAACACACTAGATTCAAACATGCAAGACTCAAACTCCCATGATTTACACTTGCATGTGAAATATACATAACATCTTCAACTCAATTGGTGAGGAGGTGATCAAATACATGGTCAATAATCAAAACTCAACACGGATTACATACTTTATGCTCAAACATGGAGATTCATGGCAATTTCTTACATGCATGTATTCTAAGACTTCAAATTCACCATAATCAATCTAACTCATGCTCTTGACCATTAATCAAATTTGAATTCACAAGATGGTAACTTAAAATTCATGAATCCATTTACCTAGGAGCTCAATCTTCACAATTATGGCCAAGTCTTGCACCTAGCCTTCCCAATTCACAATTTACAAGCCAAAATACACCAAGATGCCTCCTTTCCCTCTCAAGGTCGGCTCTCTCTCTATTCCAAGACACAAAATCTGGTTTTTGAGCTCAAATGTACAAATTGAGTGTATATGGCCTCTCACATAAAGTTCCACTAACCATTATTTAATATTATTAAATAATTGGGCACTAAATTTAATCAGTTTAATCTGACCAGAATCAATTTCTAATTAAATTTCACCGTAGGCTCTAAAAATTATGCCAATCACAATGGCGTAATCAATTTCGGGTTCTGTGGCCGATAAGGCCTCCAATTTAATTTCCGAAGCGGAAAAATCAAATAGATATTCCTACGGTGAACAGATAGAAATTCAAAACCACATATTTTCATATAATGGTGCACAAAATTATATCAAAACACATAATCACATTCATATTAAGGACCAATTAACACATTATGGAACAGGGGTATCACAGCTCGGGTACCAACACAACATCACCCAACACAACTCAACCCAAACTCAACACGACCCAGCACAACTCAACTCAAACTCAACACACCAAACACAACTCAACTCAATACAATTCAACATGATTCAAACACAATTCATCATAGTTCAACACAATTCAATTCAACATTATTCAACACAACTTAGTTCAACATAAGTCAACACAACTTAATTCAACAATACTATTTGCAATTCAACATAATTCAAGATAAATTCTTGAATCCCACTTCAATATTCCATAACCAAGTTTATATAATCTATATCATTAACACATCTTTCCCTCAAAGTCATTTCATGTTGTAACATGATTTACAATGTCTATAATAAAGGTTCAATCACTAATTTTTAACATAATTTTTAAATACTTCCAAAATTCAATTAAACTTGTATGTATACGATTCAATACCTCAATTTCATGATTCTATTTTCAATTTGGGCAAAATCATTAATTATCATCCTGAATCAACCTAGGGTTTTCAAGAAAAATTCAAACTTCTCAAACCATTACTTTTTATTCCAATTTTCCCATTGATTACACTCCTAAGGTTCATAATCCATAATCTTAACCCAACAATAGAACCCCAACACTTCAAACCCTAAACCCCGAAGTTCCATGATATAACACTATATGCTCAAAAATGTTGATTTTGCATTCATATAATCAAAATACTACAAATCTATCCATTAATGCAAGTATTGAAGAAGAACTAGGACCCCTACCTCAAGAATCAAGCAAAAGAGCAAGCTTTGATGAGATTCCTTCCCAAATCCGAATTCCAATCGGTTGAAAAGTGAGATCTTCAAACCTTCTTCACGTTTTTGCAAGGGATTTTGGCCAAATCTTTGAGAAATTAGAGGTATTTGGGCCGAAATCTCTAGGGTTTTCGGACCTAGGGTGAGAAGAAGGAAGAGGGAAAAAGAAAGTGTAAAGAATGATCTAGAAACCCACTTTTTAAGTCGCTGAATTCGTGTAGTCCGCTCGAGCGTACCTGCTTCCAGCACAGATTCCAAAACTTCAAACGGGTATAACTCTCTCATCTGGACTCCGTTCTAGGTCGTTCTTGTGTCCAAATTGAAGCCCCGGAAACAAGCTTTCCAATGGTTCTAGCCTCACACCCAAATTCAAAGTGTGGAAAAAGAAAAGGGCAGAAGAGTGACGGCTGATCGTAGGCAAGTTATTCGAATTAAAGTTTTTGGTCCAATCTTACTTTACCATCATGTTACTACCTCAATCAATGTCCCAAAATAAAATAGGGAGGCTCCAAACACAACAATAAAAGGTCAAAAACAATCCCACTAGTCTCAGAAATTCAAGCTCAACCAAGTAGACCGCTCGAGCGCCCAATCTTGCGCTCGAGCGTGCAGACCAACAAAGTCGTTCGCTCGAGCGACCACTCCTACGCTTGAGCGGGAATTCACAACTCTCAGAATCTTGGACAGACTACAAAAATACTGGGAGCCTCACAAGTCTGCTCGAGCATCAATTCTCTCGCTCGAGCGGAGGAAAAATTCCAGATCGTCACAATCTTCCCCCCTTAAGAAATTTCGTCCCCGAAATTGCATCCGTTCTAACAAAATAGCAACAACCTTATACTCTCCAATTCTTAACAACCCCTAGTCCAAAAATAAAGCATGAGAGCACCCATATATATCCACCAAACCTTAACAACTTCCAATTATACCTTACTTCAATTCTAAACGCAAAAATACAAAATGTCACAACAACTCAATGGTTCCACAATCATACCAACAAACTAACACTTTTTCACGGATATTTCGTCCACGGGAAACTGTCAAATGGGACTCATGTAAACGTAGGCTATACAAGCACTATAATTGCCATTTTATGAAAATTTCATCCGCGGGATCGACACCCATGTATAATTTCGGGACTTTCACCCAGGACACTCCGGCTAACTTAATTTTAATGGAGTCCATCCCCTTTCTCCTCCCAAACCATGGAGTGCATCTCCTTTCTTCTCCCAATCAATCATACATATATAATGTATTTAAAACACATAATCATACAGGGAGTACATCCCCTTTCTCCTTCCAAACAATCATACATATATAATGTATTTAAATTATGGTCATATTCAATGACAACTAACCAGAGATTAGTTTCAATTCACCTAATCCTCATGCAATGTCTACAACATTCAAAACTATCCTCCACCGATAGCCCAATACAAATATGTCTAACAGATATACAATCTCAAGACAGATAATTTATCCAAAATTTCCAAAGATGAAACGTATCACTTACTCAATTCCACCATCTATTCCAATACTCATCCAATTTCACGTTTAAAACACCAATTTCATTTATATATACAAAATAAATATCATAATCATTTTAGGCCAAACTCCTCTCTTTCCGTTTTACACCTAAACCCTAGGTTTGTTCACATCACCACCAAATCTCACCATTGTTACACAATGACAAATAACTATATTAAAAACCATATTAAGGTGTAGAAAATCCCTACCTCGAAGTTAGGAGTTGAGCAAAGCAAAAGGGGAAACTCCAACGATGCCGAAACCAACTTCTATTTGGATGAAAATGTAGTTCTTGGAAGGCTTCAACTTTTTCTCAAAGACACTACGGTAGAAAACCAATGGATCTAGGCTAAAATATAGAGTGAGAGAGTGTATTTCAAAGAGAGAGAGAAAGAGTCCAGATCTAGGTCTTTGAAAAGTTTTAGAGAGAGAAAAGAATGAAAAAATGATATAAAATGTCATTTTCGCAGTTTGATATACGCAGAGTTCGCTTAAGCAGAAGAGTTGACGCTCGAGCGTCAGACATAATAAGTTGTTTCGCTTGAGTGCAAAAGTTGACCTGCTCGAGCACAGAATACACCCATCCAGTACTTTTACAGATGACAGACAAACCGCTCGAGTGCAAGAAAGGCCGCTCGAGTGCCAACCTGCTCGAGCGTAGAAAATGTTGCTCGAGCATAGAAAACACTCTTCCAGTACTTTTGCAGTCGTGCAAAGTACTGAGAGTTTGCAAATCCCACTCGAGCGTAAGAAGTGCCGCTCCAGCGGAGAAGCAAAATTTATAAAGCCCGTTCGAGCAGAGGAGAAAAAATCTGGGCAACAAAGGTTTGGAAAAACAAGCAACCAACCTGTCCCAAACAAACAACTACAACCCGATAACCAAAATAGAGGGAAGGCAAGAGAAACAAGACGTGGATAACCATTCAAAACCATACAACCGAGTCTGGAATACAAAAAGTAACGGGTCAAAACCGGGATCGTTATAAAGAAAATCTCCATTGGATAAGTTTTATTTGATAATCCCACATCGGCAGAAAAAGGAAAAAAATGAATTGTTTTACTCATATAAAGTGAATCTTATACTCACATCCCATTTAATATTGTAGTGGTGTGCATATTTCAATTCAATATAGTTTAAAATTTGGATAAATTACAAATACAGCTCTTGAGGTTTGCTTAAAATACGAATTGTCCCCTGTGGTTTGGAAAATTACAAATACCTCACTGTCAGAATTTTTTATTTAATAGAATTAATTGAAAAGGTGAAATTTCTAACTGTTCACCTATACAATAATAAAATTATCTGAATTATTAATTGAAATAAAAATTTAACACTATCTCCATCGGCACTGTTGTCTGAATCTGAATCTGAATCAGAGTCTGAACTGGAGCCTCCTCTGTCTCTCCAGCCTCACCACTAGCAGACTCCGAGCCAGCGTCGTCGTCTCCATCCTCAGATGACTCTAACTGTGGACTCGTTGCATCACCCTCATCCTCGCTCGTCTCATTATCATTTTTGTCCAGAATGGGCTCTGAGGGGCCACTCTCGCCGCAGATGCCCCTAGCTCTACCTCGGTTGCGTGTCGGAGCCTGTCTCTCTCTCCTTCCTGCTACTGGAGGAGGTACTGAAGGTCCTGCTGCGGCTTCTGCTGGGGCGTCTGGTGGAGATGGGGTCTGAAAAGGGATTTGAAAATGTCAGTTTGTCAGAATACATTAGTTGTGGCATATATTAGATGCAGTATATCAGATGCAGTGTATGTATGCAGTGTATGAGAGCAGAGTACCTATGCAGTGTTTTAATGCAATGAATTAGATTAGTGTAGTTTGGAGCAGGTTACAGTTAAAATGCTAATGCGTCAGAAGAGAATTTCATGGCATGAAGTGCAAACTAAAAGAAATTACCGGAATCCTGTAGAGGCTGAGCAGGTTTATGCTCGTCTGAACCATCTCCATTAGAGAAGCCGCTAGTTCGAGAGCCTCCCAGTGTACTCTATGGATGCCTGTAAATGTGTTGAGATGATCAGTGGTCTATAAAGCATAATTGAAATGAACTGAATGCGCAAAATGTAAAGTATGGTACATACCAGGGTCGAGCCTCGAACTCCGACAAGCTCTTGACTAGCTGGTGCGGGCTCAATTAGAATTTGATAAGTCTCCCCTGTGGGTCGCCAGTAAGTCAGTGTAGTAGGCAGCTCTAGCCATCCCACCCTCTGTCTCTCCCCAGAATCTCTCCTGCTATGGGTCCTGGTCGTTCTAGCCCCTCTGCCTCTTTCTCTCGCAGCTGGAGCTCTCGCTCCCTCACCTCCATGAACGTCGGTCAGAGGCGGCATCAGATGTGTCTGGATGAAGGTCACATAATCTCCCCCTACACGGAAGTAGTCTGCCTCCAGTCCTACCATGAACTGGATCACCTCCTCAGCAGAAAGTCTATGCGTCGCCCTCATGGACACTGGAGGCACCATCGGTATAAATGGGACAGGCAATCCTAAAGTTTGGCACGCGAAACGCTTGCCCAAGAACCAGGCACGATGGATCGGGCCCTCGAGAAGGATATGATAGCGAGTGATGACCCTAGTTGTGTCATACTGGAATTGGAGCCTCGATGGTATCACGTCCCACGGTTGTCATGTGATATGAAAATAAGAAAATGAACAGATGATTAGTCGCTATCAATTAACTAATGGGTGTATCAAGTTGACTAAAAAGCAAAATAACTTTGTTTTGGGTTACCTCGTGCGCCGCAACCACATCGAAGTGTTGCCAGAAAAACATGAAGTTTTTCCAGGTCCTACGGCGGAGCTGGCCGTCGTATACGCGAGAAAACGGGACTGTCGCTGAGACCTCCTCTATAGGCTCGGGAGCAAGAGCCGGGAAGTATGCGTACACCCACAGCTGCAGGGAAAGTGTGATCAATACAGTGTATGAGCAGATATAGAAAATGCAAAGTAGGAAGCATACAGTGTATGAGCAGATACAGAAAATGCAGAGCAGAAGGTACATGTGTTGAACAAATGTAAAACAAGAAATGCTAAGCAGAAAATATAGAACGAAAAGGGAGAACTAAGCTGTGTACCTCCCAAGCCCGCCAATAGCCACCGATCAAGCTCCCACTCATGCGAGAAGTCGAGCTCATGTATCCGTACAAAGTGGTGAGGCCGGCTCCGCCCCAGTCATAGAACTGAACTTGATGGAGCACTACCAAGGTGCTCAGCAGATACAGGCCAACGGTATTCCACCTGCTCGAAAACAAGGTGGTACCAAAAAGGAACATAAGGAAGCCCCTAGCGTACTGCTTTGTCTCCTCAACCGTCTCGGGCTCAGACCCTTTGAACTGCTCCTCAAACCAGCTATACCGGACCATGCCTGACCGGAGTGTCGGTGGGTGTGCCCCAAGCAGTGCGGCCCATGCTGTCTCCCACTCCCCCATATCAGGGTTGAGAGGCATCGGATCGCCCTCTACGCCTAAGCTGATGATCATGGCAAAGTCATAAGGAGTCATCGTCATCTCCCCCGTCGTGGAGAAATAGAAGGAGTTGGTGGTGTCCCACCACCTCTCCACAAAAGCCCCTAAGAAAGGACGACTCGCTACGACCCGAGTCAGGCTGGAGTAGAAGAGACCGAAGCCTGTCTCATCAATAATGTCACGAACCCCAGCTGGGAGCTCACCGTACTAGTCTCGAGCAGTTGTCGTGCCGTAGTCTCTGAAAGAGCGGGATCCGTCCTGTGGTAATGCATGAGATGCAAGCAGATCAAGCAATGAAAGTACAGTTGAATATAAAGTAGTAATGTATGAGATATAGTTAGATCAAGGTAGTCTATGAGATGAAATCAGATCAAAATAGTGCAAGAAATGCAAACAGTTAAGGGTAGTACTGTAGAAAAATAGTGTTCGTACCTCTACGACGATGGCCGACAAATGAGATGCTGCTTCTCTCAGTAGAAGGTCATCTGGCACATCTTCAGCGAAGTCGGTAAAGGATTTGATGCCTCCTACGGTAGGCACTATATGAGTCTCAAGATGGTACCTCACTGGATCGAAAGGTCGTATGCTCAGCGGTAATAGCTCCGACTCGGCCTCAAAATCTGCCTCGAACTCTACTGGAGGAAGCTCGGGGATAGCCTCGTCATGAAGGACATCATCTGCCATCTGAAATAGATGCAAGAGAAGCAAAAGTGAGGAAAAATAAGGAAAAAGAGTGAGACTTTGAAAAAGTCAACTCTAGGAGAGAGAAAAAAGTCAAAGAAAGTCAAAGCCGGGAAAAGTGTACTAACCTTGAGAGAAACTCGAAGGGAATGAGCCTAGAATAGTGGAAATAATGAAAGAAGAGTCAAAATCATATTCTGATTGGTTCAAAGTGAAGAGAACTAGAGGGTTGTAGCGAAGAAAATGTTTTTAGGGTGTTGAAAAATGCGTAGAACGCGTGGATCTAGAGAGAAGGAGCACCTAGAGAGCAAGGGGCAAGAATTTCGGACATGGGTTTGTGAGGAAATGAAGTGGCATCACTTGTTTTTAAAGACCCAAGGGTGAAAGGCCGAAAATGCCCAAATTTGCGATCGATGGCCGGCAGTAACATATTGGTGGCCGGCAAGCACCACCAGTGGCCGGCAGGTGGCCGGTGGCCTTCCCTGATGACCAGCAGGCTTCCACAATCTTCCCCTGCCTCCTTGGCTTTGATTTTTGTTTTTGGGTTCCAATAAATGCAAGGTATGCTCAAAGTTTGATTCAGAATGCCTTCACGGAAGCTCAGAATTGTGTTTCCAGTGCGTGGTGGTCATCACTCATCAACTTGAACAAGGTGTATCCTTTTTGACATATTGCAACTCTTCCAAGAGGTAAATCGGAAGTTGCCTTTGAGTCGTCTTTATCAAACGTGTTTTGTCATGGCATGGAATGTGCATTTCTTTGCCATTGCATGGAACATGCGTTTTGAATTGTTGCATAGAACATGCATCACCATGTTTGCATAGAATATGCATGTTGCATTGAATATGCATCATTGATTATTTTGCATAGAATATGCTTCTGCTTTGTTTCTTGTATGTTGTGCATAGAGCATGCCTCTAACATTGTGTTACAGTGTTTCGTCTCGCATAGAATTTGCATTCCTATTGTATTGTACCTATCAAGTTTCTTTCTCATGCAGGCACGATATTGTATGTACGGTTCATTCAAAGCTGGTGCAATGAGACTATTGTATGTACGGTTCATTCAGGGATTCTGGGTAAGGTCACTCCTGCCCCTTCCTTTAAAGCCTTGTCTCGGTTAGAAGCGTTTGGGACGTGTGTTCGACGCTTATACCACCTTGCTTTGGTTAGAAACATTGGGACGTGCGCCCGATGTTTATACCACTTCTTGGTTAGAAACATTGGGACGTGTGTTCGATGTTTATACCACTCCTCGGTTAGAAGCATTTGGGACGTGTGTCCGACGCTTATACCACCTTGCTTTGGTTAGAAACATTGGGACGTGCGCCCGATGTTTATACCACTCCTCGGTTAGAAGTGTTTGGGACGTGTGTCCGACGCTTATACCACCTTGCTTTGGTTAGAAACATTGGAATGTGCGCCTAATGTTTATACCATTCCTCGATTAGAAGCGTTTGGATGTGTGTCCGACGCTTATACCATCTTGTCTTGGTTAGAAACATTGGGACGTGTTCCGATGTTTATACCACCCTCCAGTGTTTACACCACTTCTTTTTCTTCTCTTGCGTGTGACGCGCTAGGATGTGTTTTGTTTGAGCCTTCGGGTGTGCCCGACAGTCACTCTTAGCCTTTCCTGTATAAGGCGCAGTTAAGATTACATAATGTTCTTACATCCTTTCTGCATGAAATGCGGTTCAACTTGTGATTCTCACGTGTGGCGTGTTTATTTGCTTACTTCTTCTCATGTGTGAGATTACTGTACCTCGTTGGTTTGCTTAAAATGTGGCATTTTCTTTGCATAACATTTTCATTTAAATGCTTCATTACAGCCTTCATTGCATGATTATAAGTTATGTTCTTGCATCGTGCATATCATTTGCATCTTGCCCCAGCCTGCGGGCGCAACTATATATGGTTATCTTGAATGTCTATCTAAGTCTTGCAGCCTTGTCAAAATGGGTCGTCTCTGGGCTTTGATATTCACTCACGTCATCTTCGTGACTCTGAGTTCTGTCAAAGAGAGGCAATTGTAGACACCCCATTTTTGACCGTCCTCAAGACTTGGATGTTCTTGCAAGTACATCTAGTGACAAGTTTGATTGCTCGTCGAGCACTTGAACTCTGCAGTGGAACGCCACAGGTTGAGCCATCTGCTTGCACGTGTATGGCTGGATCTCTTTGAGAGGTTTTTGTATCTTCTATATACAGAAGCCTTCCTCTTGCATATGGGGGGGTTGAAGATTTTGAACACAAAAAATTTCTCTCTCTCTCTAGAATCCTCTCTCTCCAAATATTTTGCCTTAAAGCCTAAATTCTCTACACTTTTGCTTGTGAGCTCTTGATCAAACTTGATCACCATTGTGTTGAGGTTGCTTGAGGTCCTATTTGAGCTCTAGAAGAGGATATTAGTTTGGTTTGACTTGCCTTTGTTGCCTAAATAGCATCTTGTCTTCAAAGAGGTAGAATACTTGTATTTTAAGCCTAATTTAAATACTTGTTTGGCCACCTTTGCATGCTATTTTGAGGCTGCTTTTAACCTCTGAAATCTCTGTTTTTATGGTTTAAAATGATGGTTTGAGGTTTGATTTGAGTTAGGGGTAGTCCACCCTTTTTGTAGCTTGTTTATTAAAGTGTTATGCCATCTTTCAAAGCTTTTAAAACAACTTTTTGGGCTCTTTTAACCACTGAAATTCAGAGATTTTTCAATGGCAAAAACTATGTTTTGAGGTCCAAAATGGGAGGGGGTAGCCTCCCCTCATTGTGTCTTGTTTGCATGAGTAGATAGCTTAACAAGTGACCATGTTTTTCTAGCTTTTTGTGACCTAATCTCAGCATGTTTTTGTTACTCTTTTGACTAGCTTTAGCTCTATTTTGAGTTGGTTTGGTCACTTGAGGCTTGTTTTGTATGTTTGTAGTGAAATTGTGCTTAATAGTCTAGTTTGTGCTATGTGTTGGCCTTTTATTCTAGCTATTTTTAGCTTACTTCAAGCATGTTTTAGGACTCCTTTTAAGTTGTTTTAGGACTGTTTTGGACTGTTTGTCCCTTTTGTACTTTGTATTGCATGCCTATAGTGTAGTGCTCTTCACTAGTTAGGTGTTTTTGGCTTTTAAACATGTTGTGCATGAGTTGCTTGCATGTTGTAGTATCATTTTGCATGTCATTTCAGTACTAAAATATCTACAACCTCCCTCATTTCATTACTTTTTCATTTGCTTTCAGGGTTGGTTAGCCTTGAGGTTGTGTTTAAGCTTGAGATTGAGACTTGTGCTTAATGGTTTTAATCCTCTTTTGAGGGTTTCTACTAACCAACGGCATGATCTCTCTTATGTCTTAAATCATCCGTTGGTTTACCCCTCTCTCATTAAAGGACACTCATCTTGGACTTAACCGGTTAAAGAATGATTTGGTAATGTAAAATGTGTAAACAAAACATGACAAGTAAAACATGAACAAGATAAGCATATTGTGTTTGCATTCCATGTGTTCAATCGGACGTTATATTGAACACAAGGTAGGTTGGAGCATTTCATACTCAAAGTGATGAAATGAGCCAATCTCGTTAGTCTCCATTGCCTTTGATCATCCATGACAAGGTAGTGGTCTTGAGTCTTGTTTTGTGCATACAATGAGATTGTGCAACTTGGATCTTTGGCCATCATGCATTGAAGATGCTTGGTTGGTGGTTTTGGATCCAAGAATGCCACTCCTTTGATGTTTTGAGATGATAAGGAGGGGCACAGTACAAACATATCCTTGGAAAACCCTCCATTTTTCTCTGTTTGTGCTCTGTCGCAGTGTGGTGACTCAGAGCACCAGTGGCCAACAGTGGCTCATTGGTGGCGGCAGTGCCTCATTCTTGGCCAGCAAGGCACACTTTTGGCCGGCAGATGGCCGGCAGCAAGCATTCATGGCGGGCAGGCCACTGGTGCAATCCTCAACATTGATTTGGTAAGGTGGAGCAGAAAAGTTCTAGAGTATGGTCAACCCTGCAAACAGAGCCTCTCAAGAGCAAACCGGAAGGCTTTTCGGGGCGAAAACCAAGTACATGCATCCTCCATTTCTCAAAGCAGAGCTGAGGCAGCGTAGTTCAGTGCTCTAAATGTTCAATTAGTGTACATTTGTATTGTAATTAACTAGTTGCTAATTAGTTAAGTGTTGTAATAATTAAGTAGCTTAGCTTAGCTATTTCTTTATTTTGTTTTGTAATAATTAGTCTAATTAGTTTAATTAGATTAGTTAGCTTAGCTTAGCTTAGTGTAGCTTAGCTTATTCATTCGGACCCTCCGTCGCGAGGGCGTAATGTTGTAATAAGTGTGCGTATGTGTGTGCATGCCTTCCAACTTCACGTCTTTCTCCCTTTTACTTTACCGCTTTCAATGGTTAGTTTAGGGTCATGTTTCAATTAGCATACCTTATGCTTGCATGTTTGCATCATTCATTTGTCTTGTATGCACCGAGGCTCGGCGCATCATTCAAACTGCATTGTCAACTCAATATACTTCTTTGAATGCGTGTTTAAAAGCATGTTATGAAATTGAATAAAATCATATGCCATATTAGTAGCCGAGCCTATTAATTTCATATTACGTGTGTTGCATCAGGCATCTTAACATAATTAGGATCATGCATTGTTTCTAACTAGCTTTTGTTTTGGCTTGGAGTACTCGGTAAGCTTTTACGCTTTAGCATATTACATGAGTGTAATTGCCATAAATGCCATGTTTCGCATGCTTACCATGAGGCTATTTGCTTAAATGATTAACTGCATGAATGCCTGTGGATGAAGGCTTTGTTGCTTGAATTGGAACAGTTCAACAAATGATTGTGAGTTTTAAGCCCACTTTGCGAAGTGGCAAATCATGTTTTAAGCCCATCATGTTTGATGGCAAATCCGCGTTTTAGCCCACTTGAGGGTGGCAAATTCAAACCATTTTCGAAAGCAAACATGAGTTGAATTCATTCCGAGTCTTGCGACTTAGTCTATACTTGCTTGTGTGTGTCACATAGTAATGTTAGCTAAATAACCAGAACAAGAACACATGTGTTTATAAAAACAACATATCATGATTAGTAGAGGCAGATCTTTGATCGAGTGAGCGGGGGTGCTCATTTTAGGACCTTCCCCTCTCGTACCCAAGTTCTTAAGCCAAGGCAACTTTGGTGATGACAGACACGTGGCCTTTGGCACGAGTCAGGATTTCCTAATTTTTCCAAAAACAAAATATTTAGGTGGCGACTCTGTAATCTGGCAAAGTAGTCCAGTTTTGGCATTATTTGATCTAAAATCAATTTTCCAGAATGACATGTCGGATTGGACACTTTGGTGTTTATCAGTTTCACATTGCACTTTGTGGGATTAGATTCAGAACCGTGACAGGAGTCCGAACTGTAGGACCAATTCGAGCCCTCCAAAAAGGAGGCGCGGAAAAGTTGAGCTACAATTAGCTTCCCCATTGACTAAATTGATGAGGAAATGAGCTAAGTTTGTGTGGAGTGAGACCTGTGAGAAATCATTCCAAAAGCTTAAGGTTAGACTTACCACAGCTCCAATATTGATTATTCCGGAGAGGGATTTGGGCTATTCGGTGTATTGTAATGCCTCACGGGACGGATTGGGTTGTGTTTTGATGCAAGAGAAGAAGGTAGTGGTCTATGGCTCATGACAGTTGAAAACACATGAGAGAAACTACCCTACTCACAATCTCGAGTTAGCGGCGATAATCTTTGCCTTGAAGATTTGGAGGCACTATTTGTGTGGTGAGAAGTTTGAAGTGTTTTCTAGTTATAAGAGTCTGAAATATTTGTTTACACAAAAAGATTTGAATCTAAGGCAGAAAAGGTGGATGGAGTTTATAGAGGGTTATGATTTTGAGCTACATTATGATATGGGAAAGGCCAATGTTATGGCTGATGCCTTGAGTAAGAAATCTATTAGTAGTGTAGCTTGTATTGCTATCCGGGAATAAGAGATGTTGGGTGCTATTAGGGAATTTGACTTGCATCTTGGCGAGTCTGTTGAGTCTGCGGCCTTGTTTTTGGTTGTTGCACGACCTACACTTGTAAATTGAGTGATAGAAGTATAGAGGGGTGACCTTGAGGTAGAATCCCTTTTGGAGAAGATCTCTAGTGGGAAGGTAGAGAAGGGTTTGAACATGTACTCTGACTTGAGTGTTAGATACCTTGATTGTCTCTTAGTGCCGGAGTCTTGCCGAGAGGAAATACTCCGACAATTTCACGATTCACGCCTTGCGGTGCATCAGGGAGGCACAAAGATGTATTACGACCTTAGCCGCCAGTTTTGGTAGAGGGAAATGAAGAAAGATGTAGCCGTGTTTGTGTCTAGGTGCTTTACTTGTCAGCAAGTTGTAGACACCCCATTTTTGACCGACCTCAAGACTTTGATGTCATCGTTTGTGCACTTAATGATTACGTATGTTTGTGCTCGTTTTGAGTCCCCGGAGCTTTTGGCTGAGCGCCTTGTCTCGGGGCCTCTTAACTCTCTTCTTTTTGGTTTGTTCTTGGACCAGACCTTGGTGCCTTTGCTTGGAGGGAGAGAGAGGCCTGTAGGCCACTTTTTGTAGCTGTAGGCTACTTTTCCCTCTTGTAGGCCACTTGCAGTGGCTGGTAGGCTAGTTTCAGGAGCTTTCGGCTGAGTGCCTTGTCTTGGGGCCTCTTAGCTCTCTTTTTTTTGGTTTGTTTTTGGACCATACCTTGTTACCCCTTGCTTGGAAGGAGGGGAGGGCCTATCGGCCACTTTTGGCAGCTGTAGGCCACTTTTCCCTCTTGTAGGCCACTTGAAGTAGCCTATAGGCTACTGGAAGTGGCCGACGACCATTTTTCTGTTTTTGCAGATATTTTTGGTACCATCTGTGCATGTTGTTGGGCACAGAATGCATCCTCCATACACATGTATGGAGAGATGGTAACAAGCTTCTAGCTTGTTAAACAAGCTTGAGGCTTGTAATTCTATATAAGGGGAGGTACCTCCCCCTTCTTAAGGGTTCAGATTTTTTAGAGCAAAAAAATCTACTCTCTCTCTCTAGAATTCTCTCTCTATATATATTTTTGTGCTTGAAAGTGGTTGAAAGTGGGAATCCTTGGTGCATTTGCAAAGGGACTCTTGATCAAACACCTCTACCTTGAAGCTAAGGTACTTGGAGGTCTCAATTGAGTTCTTAAAGACTGATTTTGGCTCAGAAGTTGCTGATTTTAAAGTTGTGCTTCAAGGGTGAGTGTCTTCCTTCTTTAAGCTTTATTTTGATCAAGTGTTTGGCCACCTTTGCATGATGTTTTAGGCCTAGCTTTCAACTACAAAAACCTTTGTTTTTAAGTGTTAAAAATAGTTGTTTGAGGCCTTGTTTGAGTTTGGGGTGGTCTACCCCCCTTTGTGGCTTATTTTGCTTTGCTTTGAGCTATGTTTTAAAGCCTTTGAGATCACATTTTCTTGGCCTTTTAACCACTGAATTCCAAAGGAATTTTAGTGGTAGAAAGTGGGTTTTGGGACCCAAAATACGTGGGGTAGTCCCCCCTCCCCTTTGTACCTTGTTTGCATGTGTTGATGGCCTCACTCTTTGGCATGTTTTTCTACCCTTTTGGGGCTCCATCTTAACATGTTTTTGGTCTTATTTTAGCATGTTATAACTCTGTTTTTGGTTGGTTTGATCACATCTTGCATGCTTTATACACTTGTAGTCTAATCCTACTTGCTAGCCTAACATGCTTCTTGTCTTAGTCTATAATTCTAGCATGTATTGGCTCCACTCCAGCATATTTTTGGCCATTATTTAACATGTTTTAACTCTGATTTTGGTTGGTTAGGCCACCTCTTGTTTGGTTTTTGCACTTGTAGTGCAATCATGCTCATTAGCCTAGTGTACTTGGTGATTTGGCTTACCATTCTAGCTTGTTTTGGCTACACTCCAACATGTTTTTGGCATTGTTTTAGCATGCTTTAGGACTGTGTTGAGTGGTCTTGGCCTCTTGGGGCTTGCTTTGTATAGCTATGGCATAGTTGCCTTTGCTAGTCTTGTGTTTTGAGACCCCTAACATGCCTTATTTGTGATGTTTGTGTGATATGACATCATTTGGTATGTAGTTTTAGGGCTTATATCTATGCCATACTTCCACTTAAATCACTCTTTCAATGCTTTTGAGAAGTTGAGCATTATGCCTTGTTTGTAAGCCAATACATGAGCTTATTTTTCTTGCCATCTATGCTGCAAGTCTAGCATGTTTTTGCTACTATTTTGACCTACCTTAGATCTGTTTTGAATGGTTAAGGTCATTTGAGCATTGCCTAGTATGGTTGTAGTCTAAAGGGCCTTGACTAGCTTTGAGTTTTGGGGCCTTTAACTTGTTGTGTATGTGATGTTTGCATGGTATGGCACCATTTGGCATGTAATTTCAATGCATATAGTGTAGTCACACTCTCATATACTTCACTTCTTCATAGCTTTTGAGGGTTGTGTATTATGCCTTGCTCATAGGCCAACATGTGTGCATGTTCTTCCAGCAATTTGAGCTCCGATTTCAGCATGTTTAGGCCATTGTTTTGGCATGTTTAACCTCTGTCTAGGGTTGGTTTGGTCATTTAAGCTTGGTATTGCATGCCTCTTGTGAAATGTTCTTTACTAGCTTTGATGTTTTTGGCCTTCAACATGTTATGCTTGCATTTTTTGCATGCCTTAAGGTCTTTAGCATCCCATTTCAGTGCTGAAATGTATACCATTGCATGCCATCTTTCATTTGTTGTGTCACTTTGAAAGAGGTCTTAAGCCCTTTGTTGGTTTGAGCACGAAATTGAGGCGTTCATGCCTAATGGTTTTAGCCTTCTCTTGAGGGTTTCTACTAACCAATGGCATGATGCTTCTTTCATGCTCAAGAAGCTTGTGGCTTGGTCTGTCTTTCCAATTAGAGGACTTCTCACTTTTGGACTTAACCAGTTAAAGGACTTATCGGTAATCTAAAATGAGTAAACAAAATGAATCAAAGTAAAAACATGCCAAGATAACATGTTTGAGTTGCATTGCATGTGTTTGGATCGAACCTTAATCCAAACACGAGAAACGAGGTGCGTTTTATACTCAAAGTGATGAAACGTGCCTCATTTCTTGGTCACCGTCCCCCTTGATTGTGCATGATAGGGTGGAGGCCTCTTGAGTCTTGTGTGTTATTTGTGCATTCATTGACTTGTACAAACTTGGCTTATCGTCCATCGTGCATTGTCATGCTCGGTTGGTGGCCCGAGAGTCAAGTACCACACTCCTTTGAGCTTGAGAAATGATAAGGAGGGTGGTTGTACACACATACCCTGCAAATACCTTGCTTTGCCCCTTTTGTACTCTGTTTGCAGCAAAATTGGAGTGTGCAGAAGCAAGTGGCCGACCGGCCAGAGAGAGTGGCCGACTGGCCAGAGGAAGTGGCCAACAGTTCTTAGGCTCAGAGGTGGTCAAAAGTTGTTCTGGTTTTGGAGCAGAAACAACCTGGAGATTGGTTCGGTGTTCAGGAATCAAGGCGAATGCAAACAGAGGCAACCGGTGGCAAGGTAATGGATTTTCGGGACGACGCCAATCAAGCATGCATGTCTCCCTTACCCGCGTGGCCATCTTCTCTTTATTACTTTATTAGTTAGTTGTTTCTAACTAGTTCAAATGTGTTGTAATTAATTAGCTTAGATAGTTAATTAATTTAAATTGCTTTAATTAGCTTAGATTAGCTAGTTATTTAACTCGGTCTGTAATAATTGATTAGCTAGAATAGTTAGTTAATTAGTTTATCTGTAATAGTTAGCTTAATTAGCGTAGCTAGTTAGCTTATTCATTCGGACCCTCCGTCGAGAGGGCAAATGTTGTAATAAGTGTGTGTGTGTGTGTGTGTGTGTGTGTGTGTGTGTGTGTGTGTGTGTGTGTGTGTGTGTGTGTGTGAGAATGTCTCCCAACTCCACGTCTTTTTCCCTTTTATTTATCCGCTTTTAGTGGTTAGATTAGGGCACGTTTTGATTAGCATACCTTATGTTTGCATGCGTGCATCTTTCATTTGTTTTGCATGCACCGGGCTCGGCGCATCATTCAAACTGCATCATATTTTAATACCTATTTGAATACGTGTTCAAAGCATGTTATCAAATCGAATCCTATGTCATGATTAGATAGCCGAGCCTACTCAGTTGCACTTTTGCATGTGCTGCATTAGGCATTGTTAATGTAGCTAGGATCATGTATTGATTTCTAACTAGTTTTCTGTTTTGGCTTGGATTACACTATAAATGTTTACGCTTTAACATCCTTGCATGAGTGTAAGTGTTGCCATGATAGCATGCTTGCCATGAGGCTATTTGCTTAAATGATTAACTGAATGAATGCCTGTGGATGAAGGCTTTATTGCTTGAATTGGAAAAATTCATCAAATGTGAGTTTTAAGCCCACTTAGAGTGGTAAATCATCATGTCTTAAGCCCACCTTGTTTGGTGGCAAATCCGCGTTTTAGCCTACTTGTGAGTAGCATCTTCAAACTATTTTCGAAAAATAAACATGAGATGTTTTGTTCCAAATTGAGCGATTTAGTCTATACTTGTGTGTTGTGCACATCACATAGTAATTTAGCTAGTAATCAAACAAGAACACATGTGTTTTCAAAACAACATATCATGATTAGTAGAGGCCGATCCTTTGATCGGGCGAGCGGGGGTGCTCATTTAATGACCTTCCCCCCTCGTACCCAAGTTCCTGAGCCGAAGCAACTTTGGTGATGACGGACACGTAGCCTTTGGCACGAGTTAGGGTTTCCTAAATTTCCCAAAACAAAATATTTAGGTGGCGACTCTAAAATCTGGCAAAGCAGTCCATGTTTGGCGCTTTTTGATTAAAATCGATTTTCCAAAATGATTTGCCGAATTTGGACTCTTTGGTGATTTATCAGTCTTGCATTGCACTTTTTGAGATTAGATTTAGAACCATGACAGGAGTCCGAATTGTAGTAGCTAGAACCTAATTCACGCCCTCTCCGAAAAGGGGGCGCGCGGAACAAGTTCGGGCGGTCTACAGTTTTTGGCGACTCTGCTGGGGATTTAGAGAACTTAACTCGAACATCGTGATATGTTGTTTTGTTTACACTTATGTGTTTCTTTGCATTGCATTTGCAATGGTGTGCTTAAATCATCGTGTTTGCCACCTGCTATTCCTGAACGGTTTGCCAGAGGCTTGCTTCGAAAAGCGTGCCATAAGGCTGACCGATTACAGGCTCTGCCACGATGGAAACACAAACTTTGGTTTTACCGAGGCACCGTTTTTGACCATTCGACCTAGTGCATATCGGAAGCCATAGAGACCATTCCAAACTGGGGCAGGTTGCTTACCCTAATGTAGGTTGTTTGAAACCGCTGTGTGCGTAGTGAAACCCTAGCTCCTGACAAAATAGGGCAGGGAAACCTTACCCCACCATAGGGGTGTTTTGGCTCTCACTTGCTTGATATATGCTGTTAGGGTGTGTCTCTACAGGTCGTATGTATCAGTTGCAAGTTTGAGTATCAGCCTGAGGGTATCAGTTTGGTTCTGATTTTGGGCAGAATTCAGTAGAGAGCACAGTCATTCAGCTATGCTTATATCTGTTTTGGTGAAATTGGGCTGAGATGCTGTCTATTTTCTTTTTTGCAAGGTAGTCCTGGAACTATAGCTACAGAAGGCTCCAATATCCCCCGGGTACACTGGACTTGTGTTGATAGACTTTGTCAGGTTAGAGATTGAATTCAGGGGCAACCGGTGTTTCCTTCGCTGATGCAAAGTAAAGAAGGGCCAGTCAAGGCTCACCAGTTCAACTGATCCGACAGTCACCAGTCACATTATCTTTTGTTCAAACTCAGCAGACCATGATGGCACCGGGTTCGAAAGAAGTTGTGGCCATGATAGCAGCATTAAATCAGGGAACAACCATGCAGGATGAGACCAATGTTGAAATGCAACGCCCATCTGGGGCACCTACCACACATCCAGCCTTGGGACCCCAGCCGAACTTTGACCCACTTCCGCCAGCTGAAGATTCGCCTGGTCCGGATCCCCGAGAAGGGTTGGCTCAAGCTCGAGTTTTCAAACCCTTAGTGCAACCTAATGAGAAGCTTTATCCCCATGATATTAATGAGCTCGACCCAACCTCATTAAAAATCGCGAACCTTGAGAAGCAATTCAAAAAGGCATAGGGCCTTAACTCCATTCTCGACATTGAGGATGGGTACATCGAGGCTGTTGTACGGCTTCCAGACAGATTCAAAATGCCACACCTTGACCGTTTCGACGGGTCTGGAGATCCTATGGTACATATTCGGCTTTTCTTAGATGTCCTGAAACCGATGGGTTTGACTAAGCCACAGAAACTCTCTTTGTACGGAAGAACCTTGTCGGGTGTAGCAGCCACTTGGTACGCCAAGTTGGAGAATACAGTGAAGCAAAACTGGGAAGAGTTGGCTGAGGCCTTTTTCGATCAGTACTCTTACAATACCCAAGTTGAAATGACCACCCAAGAGCTTGAAGCGACCCACCAGAACCCAACATAGCCGTTTGTAGAATTTGTTGCAAGGTCGAGAGCAAAGGCAGCACAGATGGCGGATCAGCGTTCTGAGAGGGACCAAGTGCAGATAACGGTGCGTAACCTTGAGCCTGATATGTTGCAAAAGTTAATAGTCGCTCCACTATTCACTTTCAAAAGTTTGCATGACTTGGGGGTTTAGATTGAGAATGCGTTCAACACAGGGATTATTCCCAGAACAAGTGAACCAACAAGGAGGTGATTTCAGGGAGTACCAATGCTGGTGGTAGTAGCAGTATTCCCAAACCCACTGAAATCAATACAGTCGCCATAGCCGACCCTTTTGCCAAACCAAACCCACAAACAACCGGCCTGACCCGAGCTTAGGGCAGAACTTTCACTCCCCTCTATATGAGCCTAACCAACGCACTAAATGTCCTGATGAAAAGAGGGTATCTCAAACCCCTTGATCCTCAACCTTTGCCTGACCCACTCCCTGCCAGACATAACCCCGCCAAGTACTGTGTGTACCATCAGCAACGCGGTCATGGCATCGATCGTTGCTACCGCCTTCGTCATGAGGTCCAGAATCTTATCGACAATCGGACGATAGCTCCATCTCAAAACCCCAAGGACCAAGTACCTAATCTACATCTCAATCTAATCCATACACTGCCATCCACCTACAACCCCAGCATATACATCACTCCGGCCCATTTACCCAAGCCTGAGGTGTTCATTCTAGTTAGCATGGACTTATGCATGATGAATGCACCTAAACCCCAATCATCTCAAACCCGTGAACCCACTACTTCTGAGCTGATGAAAATGATTGAAGATCTTTAGAGAACTGTGGCAGATCTGGCCTCTGGGATATTGGCTCCATCATCGACCA
This sequence comes from Camellia japonica, assembly GCA_030407325.1. NCBI lineage: Eukaryota > Viridiplantae > Streptophyta > Magnoliopsida > Ericales > Theaceae > Camellia > Camellia japonica. The sequence continues at coordinate 83,382,210 of JAPPVO010000032.1, read as the reverse complement.
CATCACATGCTAGAAGTTTCACTCCAAAAGGCTCCCCAATCTTGGGATGGGTTGCATTGGAAGAAGACCAATCCCTTGGCAAAGTGGAGGCAGGTGGTAATAACAAGGTAGGGGCAGGCATTGGTCCCCATGAACACCTTCAGTGGGCTATTGAGGCTTTGAAAGCTGAAGGGCTAAACAAACAGCAAGTGATCGCAGTTGTTGCAAAGATTGTGGACGGCACTTTTGCCACTCAGAATGAGAGCAGTTTGAATCAAGGGACAAGCCGGGAGAAGGGTCGTCGTACCAGGAACGTTCCTTTCAGCTCTAATCCCGTGCTCGGAAGAGATCAACAAACCCAGTCGGCACCTACCAATCCCTTTGCTGGTGCATCCAGCAAAACTCTACAAACCTCGAAGTACCAACCTCGAGGTCAAAGGGTCTTCCATCCCCTCTACATGACTTTGTCCAAAGCTTTCCAAATCCTCGTTGGACAAGGCCATCTCAAACCTCTTGAGCCTCGGCCTCTCCCGAATAAACTTCATCCCTCCTATGATCCGGTCAAGTACTGTGCCTTCCATCAACAAGCTGGCCATGACACTGACATGTGTTTTCGTCTTGGCCACGAAATACAAGATCTGATTGACAAAGAGGTCATCGTCGCACTAGGTCCTGCAAAGTCTATCGGTACTGGATTGGTGAACTTGGGGGATAATGTGATTATATGATCGGGGGGTGAATCACCTGTTAATAGCGCTCGATTTATTCTAGACGTAGGAATGGCACGCACTATTTTGAGCAATTTGCGAATGCTTTGTACTTTCACTTTCTAACTTGGGTATTGAGTCAGTCTTGTTGTATTGTACTGAGTCAATCTTTTTTGTATCTAGTCAGTTGAGTCTGTCTTGTTGTATCAAGTCAGTCCTATTGTGTGTGGAGTCGGGTGATTTTGGGTGTGTTACCTTGGACATCACTTGCTTGTTTTGTGTTTGTCTTTTGCACTCTTTCTTTTGTATCTATTTCTGCTGTTGAGCCAGTTGCGCCAGAGGATTTGAATGAAATAGCAGTGATTTTCACCCTTTTGCGTCTGTTTCTGCCTTTGAGCTAGTTGTGCCAGAGATCTGAATGAAACGGCAGTGCTTTTCACCTACTTTTCTGTGCCTTGAAATCATTGCATTGACTTAAGTTTTTCAAAAATTTTTGAACACTGTGATGAAAACAAAGAGGGAGGAATTCCTCGGGATTTGCAAAAATTTGATCAATTGAGAGAAAGAAAGGCATGCTAAGCCCTTAATGAATGAGATCATGTTTGTTAATGTGAGTATTGGGAAGGATCCTAGCTTGATCTAGTTTGGTTCTACATTGTCTTCCACGCGAGTGACTAGTCGCTTTCTTAAAGGATTTCAAAAAATGTTTTGCGTGGTCCTGCGAAGACCTGTGTGGAATCGCTCTTGAGATTGTGCAGCATAGGATCATTCTCAGCCTCGAGTTTTGTCCCATTTTGCTTTCAAACCTTGAACCTTGACTCAGAATGTTCAACGGTTAACCACAATGTGAGGCTTGTATGGCCAGATTTGAAGCAGCCCATGAACTAGGGGCAATAAGGTCATATGACATCAAAGATGGCTCGCTAGGCTAGATTTAAAGCAGCCCTCGAATTAGGGGCAAGAAAGTCAAATTAAGAAGATCAGATGTTATCAAAGGAAGCTTGCGAAGCTAGATCAGAAGCAACCCTTGAACTAGGGGCAAGAAAGTCAAATCAAGAAGATCAGATGTCATCAAAGGAAGCTCGCAAAGCTAGCTCAGAAGCATCCCCTAAACTAGGGGCAAAAATGTCAGATGTGCTCGAAGAGTCAAAGATGAGTCATCCCGCAAACCAATGAATACTGGCAAGAAAGCCAAATTCCAACAGCTGAAAGAAGAAAGTTTTGTTGAAGGACAATCGAGCTCCTATCCACAACACTAGGGGCAATTCAGACCCCATTGGATGGACTCCTACATCATCAACGGACAGCAGCCATTCTCTTGGATTCAAATGGCTTCGAGATGTCAAAGCCGATCAACATGGTCAAGATTAAACTTTTACCCTTGAAAGGCTCGCTGGGCCGAAAACTCGGAAGGGCGACCCAAGGCAAAAGTTAGAGCAAAAAAAAAAGAAAGAAAAAGAAAAAATGAAAGAAAAAGAATGAAAAAAGAAAAGAAAAGAAGAAAGAAAGAAAAAGAAAAGAAATGAAAAGAAAAGAAAAACAGAGCTCTTAAGGTTGAAAACCCGGAATGGCGGCCTTGGCAAAAGTTAGAGCGCAAAAGGAGAGCGTCAACACTCGAGTGCACCCTAACCCTGAACTACGTCAGGCCTGATTCCCATGATTGGGATACGTAGGCAACTTCATCCTGAAGTTCGGCCCCGATCATTTTCAGCCTGTTTGGCTCATCCATGTTGATTGGTTTATCCTTATTCAAACTCGGCTATCTTATCCATGTGCAAATTGGCTTGTATTCGTTCAAATCGGTTGTCTTATTCTGTTAGAAAGATTCAGCTGCAAGACAATTCAAGTTCAGATCTGAGGTTGTGCATCTCAAGAGTGAATTCTGTGTTGGTCAAGCAGTGGCCATTTGCAAAAATAGTTTTTGAGAATTTTTTTAATGAGGTTGATTAATTCTCTCAAAAAATTATTCCATTTTTTTTTCCAAAACTGAACCATTCCTTGGACCCAAAAAAGGAAAATTTTCAGTGCTAATAGCCTGACTTGCATGATTTCAAATCAGAAAATCGAACAAGTATGTTAATCTAACTCTCATGTTGGTCAAAATGTTTTAGTAGAAAGCCAAAAAACAAAAAATGGTCAAAATGATGAACTAGGGGCACAATTGAGTCAGGTTTTTTGTATGTTCCCCCATTATCAACATACTTGCTAGAAAAGGGCACCATACTCGCCAGAAAAGGCACTCTACTCGCTAGAAAGGGCACAACTGAAGCTAACAGCAAAGGGCTGAAAGCTCTCTCATCCTCCAAGCAGCGAGGTATCAAGCTAAGTGCGAAGCATGAATTGGAAATAGAGCGGGATATTCGGTTCCCTCATCTGGTCTGATCATATCCAAACTGGCCAAGGGCGTCATCAACCGATGTCGGTTGCAGATCTGCTGCACATCTAGTAGCGCCACAACCCCTCTGTGGGAGACCTCACTAGTTGTCAGCGGAAGAAGGAGAATCTAGTTTAATACTAAGGGCAAGAGCCCACAACTTCCTGCTTATCTATCAACCACCCAGGGAAGGGATAAAAAATAAGAGAGATTGAAGAATAGAGATATGTGCGCTGAGTGAAAAAGTGAGAAAAGGACTTTTTCAGAAAACAAGAGATTGAGTGCCAGAGTAATGTGAGAATCACAAATGAGAAAGGGTGGGAAACAATACCCGGAGAAGCTGTGGGCTCCTTGTGAACCGAGAGGTCTCTCGTCATTGGAACACATCTGAGTGTTGTGTGTGTGTGTTTTGTTTGTCTCGATTCTTGTTTTGAGTCTTTTCGAGTGTCAATAGATGTGTTTAGGTTGTTTCACCTTTGTTTTTCCTTTGTTGAGTCGTTTTGACTATGGTCAGTCGTAGGCTCAATACCCAGTTGGGAACTCGTCTCTCTATTTCAATTTCAAAAATAAATCGTTTTGTGCTCAGAGTGCTGTGCCATTCTCCACATTTGTGCAAAACAAGATTTGTTCTTTCATAAAACTGCAGGGTTCAACCCCGGTCATATGAGAACAGTAAAACCAGGACCTATCTGAAGCTATCTAGGTTCCGGACTGCAAAGCAAAAGAAAAGAGGGAAAATTTGGAGCATCTTAGTGTGTTTCAACTTCGGTAAGTTCCGAGATTGCATTCCATGTGCACCTTCTCAGGCCTCGCCTTTCTCAGGAGTATGAGGGTATCTCGACCCCAAGTGTTCAGCCTGCTTCAAGTCAGAATGGCAATCCAAGCAGCACCTGTGGTTTTCACATGCAGATGTTACCTCTCACCAATATGAACAGGAGGTATCCTTTCTTGAGTTGAGCATGTTGCAAAGTCCTCAGAGAGGTAAGTCGGAGGCACCAAAGTACATATTTGATGCCCCTCTCTTGAATAGAATGTGCATTTTCATATACACTTCTGTTGCATGCGTGCCGCGCATCGTTTATGATTCTTGCATAGAATATGCTTTCAATGTTGCATATAATGTGCCTGTCTCTTGCATATAATATGCTTTCAATATTGCATAGAATATGCTCTTGTTTCATACATAGAATATGCTTTTGTCTCTTGCTTAGAATATGCTTGTTTCATGCATAGAACATGCTTTCAATTAACATCGTGCATCTATCGCACAATGATGTCACTCAGTGCATCTATTTCACAATTTCATCACACTTGCATTGTTTTGTGCAGTTTACACTTGCGCTTTCTTGCGCATCGCACAGTTTTGTGCAGTTTACACTCGCGCTTTCTTGCGCATCGCACTGTTTTGTGCAGTTTACACTCGCGCTTTCTTGTGCATCGCACTGTTTTGTGTAGTTTACACTCGCGCTTTCTTGCGCATCGCACTGTGTTGTGCAGTTTACACTCGCGCTTTCTTGTGCGCATCGCACTTTCTTGTGCAGTTTACACTCGCGCTTTCTTGCGCATCACACTATCTCGTGCATTTCATTACATGCTTTTATCTTGCATAGAAAATGCTCGTATCTTTTGCATAGAACCTGCTCGCGCTATTTTGCGCACCCTACCAGCACTTGTTTGTGCATTACATCGCGCTATTTTGTGCACCTTACTTGCATGTGTTAGTGCATTGCATCGTGCTATTGTGCGCACCTTTCTTGCACTTATTTGTGCATTGTTCGCACTATTTTGTGCATTCACACTGAGTTGCACTATCTGTGCATCTGCATCGCATTGTCATTGCATTTTGTGCATCACGCTGCTTCACACTATTTTGTGCACCTTGCATCGCATTGTCTTGTGCATTCACACTCTTTTTGTGCAGTTTTACACTCGCGCTTTTTTGCGCATCACACTGTTTTGTGCATTCACTCTGCATCGCACTGTTTTGTGCATCCATTTTGCACTGCTTTGTGCATTCACGCTGCTTCGCACTGTCTTGTGCACTCACCTGGTCTAGGAGACCTTAAATCCTCTAAAGGTGCAATTCCTTTGGTGTTTGTCGTGCTCGAACGACTTCCAGTGGTTTGGTATAGCCACCTGCCTGTATTGCGGTGAGTTCCTAAGAGATCAACTGAGACGGTGGAAACTAGAGTTCGAATGGCCAATGCCTAGAATGCAAAGGTTCAGAATTTCCGAGACTAAAGTCTGGTTTAAATACCTAGGGGTGTATCCCCGGCTTGAAATCTGTATGGAAGCCCCATAGGTTGAGGTAGCGTTTATGCGCCTTAATTCTGGATACTGAACCAATCTAGTCTGTCACCCTATTGGAGAATAGGGAAAGCTGCGACCATAGTCAGGGAGAAAAGTAGTACCTATGGTTCGGAAATGCAAGATGCAGAAGAGAAAGATCCCCAGCAGCATAAGGTGAGTCATCGCCGATTGCCCCTATAAGGTACTTTCGAGAGCATCGCTTCCTAGCTGCATCATCGTATCTATCATAAGTGTTGCATAGCATCTATCGCATGCATCTACTGCATTGTTTTATCGCCTGCTTCCTTTCCATGTTAAGCTTAGTTTGGTATGTGCTCATACATTTCCTTCATTGAAGCATGGTTCTGTGCTAATGTGTACGCGCCTATTCCACTAAGAGAATTATGGTCTGAGGGTGTCGGCACCTTTTTGTGTTAGACGTGGTCTAGTTTTGTGTCCATACCTTTTCTAGGTAGAAATGTGGTTTGGCTGCGCACCTTATTCACTTCATCCATTGCATTCATTGCATCGTACATTGTTTTGTTGCATTCAGCTTGTAGGATCACGATCTTTCCTCAGCAGATCATTCTGTACTTATATCATGCCACCCAATTACTTGTATTCTATCTGCGAAACACACAGTTCTGCATGTGCACACGCCTATTCCACTAAGAGAATTGTGGTCTGAGGATTCCGGTACCTTTTCTGTGTTAAACATAGTTTGATGTTGCATCTCCATCCCTTTATGATATTTGTGTGGTTTTGCACTGCTTGTGGTTTGATTATTTCATTGCATTATATATCATTTACATCATTTTGTTATATTGTGTATCATTTTGCATCTTGCCCCTGAACTACGTTGGTTTGATTCCTTGCAAAGGGATACGTAGGCAACCTTCGGGTTCAACCAACTGCACCTGTATTTTGCCTGTTTATCTAAGTCTTCGGCCTTGTCAAAAATGGGTCATCTCTGGGCTTCACATTCACTCCTGTCATTTCATGACTTTCGAGTTCTGTCAAAGAGGAGCAACTGTAGACACCCCATTTTTGACCGACTTCAAGACTTTGATGTCATCGTTTGTGCACTCAGTGATTAAGCATGTTTGTGCTCGTTTTGAGTCTCCGGAGCTTTCGGCTGAGCGCCTGTCTCGGGCCTTTTAACTCTCTTCTTTTTGGTTTGCTTTTGGACCAGACCTTGGTGCATTTTCCTGGAGGGAGAGAGAGGCCTGTAGGCCACTTTTTGTAGCTGTAGGCTACTTTTCCCTCTTGTAGGCCACTTGCAGTGGCTGGTAGGCTAGTTTTAGGAGCTTTCGGCTGAGTGCCTTGTCTTAGGGCCTCTTAGCTCTCTTCTTTTTGGTTTGTTTTTGGACCATACCTTGTTACCCCTTGCTTGGAAGGAAGGGAGGGCCTGTCAGCCACTTTTGGCAGCTGTAGGCCACTTTTCCCTCTTGTAGGCCAATTGAAGTAGCCTATAGGCTAGTGGAAGTGGCCGACGGCCATTTTTCTATTTTTGCAGATATTTTTGGTGCCAGTTGTGCCAGCTGTTAGGCACAGAATGCATCCTCCATACACATGTATGGAGAGATGGCAACAAGCTTCTAGCTTGTTAAACAAGCTTGAGGCTTGTAATTCTATATAAGGGGAGGTGCCTCCCCCTTCTTGAGGGTTCAGATTTTTTAGAGCAAAAAAATCTACTCTCTCTCTCTCTCTAGAATTCTCTCTCTCTCTCTCTCTCTCTATATATATATATATATATTTTTGTGCTTGAAAGTGGTTGAAAGTGGGAATCCTTGGTGCATTTGCAAAGGGACTCTTGATCAAACACCTCTACCTTGAAGCTAAGGTACTTGGAGGTCTCATTTGAGTTCTTAATGACTGATTTTGGCTCAGAAGTTGTTGATTTTAAAGTTGTGCTTCAAGGGTGAGTGTCTTCCCTCTTTAAGCTTTATTTTGATCAAGTGTTTGGCCACCTTTGCATGATGTTTTAGGCCTAGCTTTCAACTACAAAAACCTTTGTTTTTAATTGTTAAAAATGGTTGTTTGACGCCTTGTTTGAGTTAGGGGTGGTCTACCCCACTTTGTGGCTTATTTTGTTTTGGTCTGAGCTACGTTTTAAAGCCTTTGAGATCACATTTTCTTGGCCTTTTAACCACTGAATTCCAGAGGAATTTCAGTGGTAGAAAGTGGGTTTTGGGACCCAAAATAGGTGGGGATGGTCCCCCCCCTTTGTACCTTGTTTGCATGTGTTGATGGCCTCACTCTTTGGCATGTTTTTCTACCCTTTTGGGGCTCCATCTTAACATGTTTTTGGTCTTATTTTAGCATGTTATAACTCTGTTTTTGGTCGGTTTGATCACCTCTTGCATGCTTTATACACTTGTAGTGTAATCCTACTTGCTAACCTAACATGCTTCATGTCTTAGTCTATAATTCTAGCATGTATTGGCTCCACCCCAATATATTTTTGGCCATTATTTAACATGCTTTAACTCTGATTTTGGTTGTTTGGGCCACCTCTTGTTTGGTTTTTGCACTTGTAGTGCAATCATGATCATTAGCCTAGTGTACTTGGTGATTTGGCTTACCATTCTAGCTTCTTTTGGCTCCACTCCAACATGTTTTTGGCATTGTTTTAGCATGATTTAGGACTTCTTTGAGTGGTCTTGGCCTCTTGGGGCTTGCTTTGTATAGCTATGGCATAGTTGGCTTTGTTAGTCTTGTGTTTTGAGACCCCTAGCATGCCTTATTTGTGATGTTTGTGTGATATGGCATCATTTGATATGTAATTTCAGGCCTTATATCTTTGCCATACTTCCACTTAAATCACTCTTTCAATGCTATTGAGAAGTTGAGCATTATGCCTTGTTTGTAAGCCAATACATTAGCTTATTTTCCTTGCCATCTATGCTGCAAGTCTAGCATGTTTTTGCTACTATTTTGACCTACCTTAGATCTATTTTGAATGGTTAAGGTCATTTGAGTATTGCTTAGTATGGTTGTAGTCTAAAGGGCCTTGACTGGCTTTGAGTTTTGGGGCCTTTAACATGTTGTGTTTGTGATGTTTGCAATGTATGGAACTATTTGGCATGTAATTTTAGTGCATATAGTGTAGTCACACTCTCATATACTTCACTTCTTCATAGCTTTTGAGGGTTGTGTATTATGCCTTGCTCATAAGCCAACATGTATGCATGTTCTTCTAGCATTTTGAGCTCTGATTTCAGCATGTTTAGGCCACTGTTTTGGCCTGTTTAACCTTTGTCTAGGGTTGGTTTGGTCATTTAAGCTTGGTATTGCATGCCTCTTGTGAAGTGCTCTTTACTAGCTTTGATGTTTTTGGCCTTCAACATGTTATGCTTGCATTGTTTACATGCCTTAAGGTCTTTAGCATCCCATTTTAGTGCTGAAATGTATACCATTGCATGCCATCTTTCATTTGTTGTATCACTTTGAAAGAGGTCTTAAGCCCTTTGTTGGTTTGAGCACGAAATTGAGGCGTTCATGCCTAATGGTTTTAGCCATCTCTTTAGGGTTTTTACTAACCAACGGCATGATGCTTCTTTCATGCTCAAGAAGCTTGTGGCTTGGTCCGTCTTTCCAATTAGAGGACTTCTCACTTTTGGACTTAACCGGTTAAAGGACTTATCGGTAATCTAAAATGAGTAAACAAAATGAATCAAAGTAAGAACATATAACATGTTTGAGTTGCATTGCATGTGTTTGGATCAGACGTTAATCCAAAATACGAGAAACGAGGGGCGTTTCATACTCAAAGTGATGAAACGTGCCTCATTTCTTGGTCGCCGTCCCCCCTTGATTGTGCATGATAGGGTGGAGGCCTCTTGAGTCTTGTGTGTCATTTGTGCATTCATTGACTTGTACAAACTTGGCTTGTCGGCCATCGTGCATTGTCATGCTCGGTTGGTGGCCTGAGAGTCGAGTACCACACTCCTTTGAGCTTGAGAAATGACAAGGAGGGTGGTTGTACACACATACCCTGCAAATACCTTGCTTTGCCCCTTTTGTACTCTGTTTGCAATGAAATTGGAGTGTGCAGAAGCAAGTGGCCGACCGGCCAGAGAGAGTGGCCGACCGGCCGGTAGAAGTGGCCTACTGGCCACTTTAAGTGGTCGACAGATCTTAGGCTCAGAGGTGGTCAAAAGTTGTTCTAGTTCTGGAGCAGAAACAACCTGGAGATTGGTTCGGTGTTCAGGAATCAAGGCGAATGCAAACAGAGGCAACTGGTGGCAAGGCGATGGATTTTTGGGACAGCGCCAATCGAGCATGCATGTCTCCCTCACCCACGAGGCCATCTTCTCTTTACTGCTTTATTAGTTAGTTGTTTCTAACTAGTTCAAATGTGTTGTAATTAATTAGCTTAGATAGTTAATTAATTTAAATTGCTTTAATTAGCTTAGATTAGCTAGTTATTCAACTCGGTCTGTAATAATTGATTAGCTAGAATAGTTAGTTAATTAGTTTATCTGTAATAGTTAGTTTAATTAGCATAGCTAGTTAGCTTATTCGTTCGGACCCTTCGTCGACAGGGCAAATGTTGTAATAAGTGTGCGTGTGTGTGTGAATGTCTACCAACCCCACGTCTTTCTCCCTTTTATATATCCACTTTCAGTGGTTAGATTAGGGCACGTTTTGATTAGCATACCTTATGCTTGCATGTGTGCATCATTTATTTGTTTTGCATGCACCGGGCTCGGCGCATCATTCAAACTGCATCATATTTCAATACCTATTTGAATACGTGTTCAAAGCATGTTATCAAATCAAATCATATGTCATGATTAGATAGCCGAGCCTACTCAGTTGCATTTTTGCTTGTGTTGCATTAGGCATTGTTAACGTAGCTAGGATCATGTATTGATTTCTAACTAGTTTTCTGTTTTGGCTTGGAGTACACTGTAAGTGTTTACGCTTTAGCATCTTTGCATAAGTGTAAGTGTTGCCATGATAGCATGATTGCCATGAGGCTATTTTCTTAAGTGATTAACTGAATGAATACTGTGGATGAAGGCTTTATTGCTTGAATTGGAACAATTAATCAAATGTGAGTTTTAAGCCCACTTGGAGTGGCAAATCATCATGTTTTAAGCTCACCTTGTTTGGTGGCAAATCCGCATTTTAGCCTACTTGCGAGTAGCATCTTCAAATCATTTTCGAAAAACAAACATGAGATGTTTTGTTCCAAATCGAGAGATTTAGTCTATACTTGTGTGTTGTGCCCATTACATAGTAATTTAGCTAATAATCAAACAAGAACACATGTGTTTTCAAAACAACATATCATCATTAGTAGAGGCAGATCCTTTGATCGGGTGAGCGGGGGTGCTCATTTCATAACCTTCCCCTCTCGTACCCAAGTTCTCGAGCCGAAGAAACTTTGTTGATGACGGACACATAGCCTTTGGCACGAGTCAAGGTTTCCTAAATTTCCCAAAACAAAATATTTAGGTGGCGACTTTGAAATCTGGCAAAGCAGTCCATGTTTGGCGCTTTTTGATTGAAATCGATTTTCTAAAATGATTTGCCGGATTTGGACTCTTTGGTGATTTATCAGTCTTGCATTGCACTTTGTGAGATTAGATTCAGAACCGTGATAGGAGTCCGAACTGTAGTAGCTAGAACCTAATTCGCACCCTCTCCGAAAGGGGGGTGCACGGAGGAAGTTCGGGCGGTTTACATAAGTGAAGGCCGAACATTAGAGGCCAGTGGGTTTATTGCAGCCCTTGCCTATAGCCAAGTGGAAGTGGGAGCATGTCATGATGGATTTTGTTGTGGGCCTTCCGAGGACTCAACGGGGTAGTGATGCCATTTGGGTGGTGTAGACACCCCATTTTTGATGGCCCATCAAGACTTGGATGTTCTTGCAGGTACATCCGATGACGAGTCTGATTGCTCGCTGAGCGCTTACAGTCCTCAGCAGAACGTCACAAGTTTGAGCCTTCCAAACCCTGCGTCCTTTTGGTCTCCTTTTTTTACCATGTCTTGGTCTCTATCCCCTGCAGCCTTTGGTGGCCTGCCGGCCATCTATGAGGGCTACCGGCCATGGCTTTTGGCCTGCCAGCCATTGATGTGCCTTGTCGACCATCAATGATGCCTTACCGGCTACCACAGATGGCCGACCAGCCACCAGTGTTTTCTGCAGATATTTTGTGCTAGCTGTGCCAGCTGGTTGCACAGAGGCTTGCATATGCCCACACGTGGAGGGCAGGATCTCTTTGTATAGAATTCATATTTTCTATATATAGGGAGGCCCCCTCTCATGTTTTGAGGTTGGAAGAATTAAGACTCAAAATCTTCTCCCTCTCTCTAGATTTTTCTCTCCCTCTTGTATTTCTCTACACCTTTGCCTACTTACATTACACTTTTGCACATCAACCCTTAATCAAAAGTGAACACCTTTGAGCAGAGGTTGTTTAAGGACCTCTTGGAGCTCTACATGTTGTTTTTTTCTTGAATTGTTGCTTGGAACCACTCTTCTTTTCAAAAGGTATAATACTAGTCTTTTAAGCTTGCTTTGCTTACTTGTTTTCCCATCTTTTTCCTACTATTATGGGTTGGTTTTGAGCTATAAAAAACTTTGTTTTCATAGGTTGAAATTGGTGTTTTGGGCCATTAAAGGTTAGAGGGTGGTTCATCCCTCTTTATTCCTTGTCATTAAGGCCTTTGCACTTTTGTTTCCCATTATAAAACCATCTTTTTTTGGGCCTTTAAACATTGAATTTCAGAGGTTTTTCAGTGGCAAAAAACTCATTTTGAAGTCCAAAATTAGAGGGGTTAGCCTCCATTCCTTGTGTCTTGTTTGCTAGTCTAGTTAACTTCATATGTTAACATGTTTTTCTAACTTAGCTTAGCTTAATTCTAGCATGTTTTTGCCTCTGAAATAGCCTGCTTTAGCTCTATTTTGGGTTGTTTGGGTCAGTTAAGTCTTGTTTTGCATGGTTGTAGTGCAATAGTCCTCACAAGTTTGGTATTTTACACTCTAGACACCTTCTTGTTTAAGGTTATAGCATTTGTTTTTGCTTTTATCACTCATTTTCAGCACTTAACCATCTCTGCAACCTCCCTTCTTTCTTGGTTTTATTTTTGCTTTCAAAGTGGTTCAAACTATTTGCTTGTTTAAAGCACGAAATTGAGGTCTTATGCTTAATGGTTTAATCCCTTTGGGGATTCATTACCAACGGCATGAGGTCTCTTTCATTCCTAAGACAACCTTTGGTTTGAGCTTTCTTTCCATTTAGAGGACTAAATTCACCATTTGGACTTAATGTGATTAAAATATGGTTGGTAACTAAAATGTGTAAACAAAATTGATAAGTAAAAAAGGCAAGATAAGCATTTCTTTGTGTTGCATTGCATGTGTTCAAATCAGACGTTAGTTTGAGCACAAGGAAAATGGGACATTTCATACTCAAAAGTGATGAAATGTGCCACTGTCCTAGGTCTCCATTACCTTTGATCATGCATGATAGGGTGATGGTTCTTGAGTGTTTGGCTTTGCATTTATTAAGCTTGCACACCTAGAATCAAGAGCCATCAAGAAATGAAATTGCTTTGATTAGTGGATTTTGGTTTAAGTTCACAATTCCTTAGATTTGTCCATGAAAAGGAGAGGTGAATTGTGCATACAATCCTTGGAAAAACCCTCTTTTTGCTCTGTTTGTGCTCTGTTGCAGCATGGTGATCCAATGCATCAGTGGCCGGCAATGCACCATCAGTGGCCGGTGAACCACCGTTATTGGCCGACAGATGGCCGGCAACATCCATCCATGGCCGGCAGGCCACTGATGTAAACCTCAGTTGATTTTGGTAAGATGGAGCAGAAAGGTTCTGGCAATGCTCAACCCTGCAAACAGAGGCTTTCGAGAGGAAAACGAAGGTCTTTTCGAACCAAAACCGAGCATGTGCATCTTCCACTCCCCGAAGCAGAGCAGTGGCAACGTAGTTTAATGTCTTAATTGCTTAGTTCGTGTACATTTGTGTTGTAAATTAATTAATTAGTCTACTAGTTAGTTAAAAGTGTTGTAATAATTAGTAATTAGCTTAGCTAGTTATTCATTGTAATAATTAGTCTAATTAGTTTAATTAGCTTAGCTTAGTTGCTAGTTAGTTAGTTCTTATTCATTCGGACCCTCCTTCACGAGGGCGTAATGTTGTAATAAGTGTGCGTGCGTGCATGTATGTTTTTCAACCCTACGTCTTTATCCATTTTACTTAACTACTTATGATAGTTAGATTGGGGTCATGTTTCAATTAGCATACCTCATGCTTGCATCCATTCATCTTGTATTGCATATACCGAGGCTCAGCACATCATTTTAATTGCATTTCCATTTCAATACCTTAGTTGAGTTCGTGTTTAATCGCATGTTATCAAATCGATTCATATGCCATATTAGTAGCCGAGCCTATTAAATGCATATTGCATGTGTTGCATTAGACACTTTGTATAGTCAGGAAGCACGCATTTTTTTCTAACTTTATCTTCTTAGCTTAGAGTACTAGGTGAGTTTTTATGCTTTAGCATACTCGCATGAATGTGAATGTTGTCATGATTAGCATGCTTGCCATGAGGCTATGTGCTTAAATGCTAAACTGCTTGAATGCCTGTGGATGAAGGCTTGTTGTTTGAATTGGAATGATTCAACAAATGTGCGTTTTAAGCCCACTTTGTTGAGTGGCAAATTCGCAAACTTTAAGCCCACTTGAGGTGGCAAATTCAAACCGTTTTCGCAAACAAACATAAGTTGAATTGTTCCAAATTGAGCAAACTAGTCTATATTTGCTTGTGCGCATCACATAGTAAAGCTAGCTTAATAACCGGAACATGAACACATAATGTTTATAAAATATCATATCATGATTACTAGAGGCCGATCTTTGATTGGGCGAGCGGGGGTGCTCAATTCATGACCTTCCCCTCTCGTACCTAAGTTCCCGAACCGAGGCAACTTTGTTGATGACGGACACGTGGCCTTTGGCACGAGTCATGGGTTTTCTAAATTTCCCCAAAAATAAAATATTTAGGTGGTAACTTTATATATGGCAAAGCAGTCCAATTTTGGCACTTTTTGATTCAAAATCAATTTTCCAAAACGGTTTGCCGGATTTGGACTCTTTGGTGTTTATCAGTTTCACATTGCACTAGTGAGATTAGATTCAGAATCACAGGAGTCCGAACTGTAGGGCTTCTTTCGAGCTTCCGAAAGGAGGCGCGAAAAAGCCGAGCTACAGTTTCTGGTGACTCTGCTGGGGATTTAGAGAACTTGACTCGAACTCATGATATGACATTTTATCTATACTTATGTGTTTCTTTGCATTTGCATTTGCCTCGGTGGGCCTAAGTCATAGTGTTTGCCATTTGCTATTCCTGAACGGTTTGCCGGAGGCTTGCTTGGAAAAGCTTGCCAAAAGGCTGACCGGCTGCGGGCTCTGCCACAATGGGAACACAACGCTTGGATCTGGACTACCACTGTACTGTTTGATCCTCCTTTCACATCTCGGTGTTAGGTGTGAGAGGTATATTAGGTAGTCTTGCTGAGGTACCCTTTTTGACTAATCGGCTTAGTTGCATATCGAAAGCCGTAGAAATTGTTCCAAACTAGGACAGGTTGCTTACTCAAATTTAGGATTGTGTGAAACACTTTGCTTGAATAGCGAACCCTAGTTCCTAAAAAAACTAGGACAGGGCGACCCTACCCTATCATAGGGGTGTTTTGGCTCTTACTTAATTGTTATGTGCTTTTAGAGTCAAACTCTACAAGAATGTATGTATCAGTTGCAAGTTTAGGCATCAGTTTTGGAGAAGAAATCAATGTTGAGTACAGTTCTCCAGCTTATGATTGCAACTGCGTATTGTTTGTGTCTGAGCCGAGGTGCTGTGCGATTTCTGAATTTTTTTTTTTTTTTTTTGCTTTATTTCTTTTTGCAAGGTAGTTTTTCAACATTGCTTCAAACGATTCTGTTACCCCCCAAGCACTCTGGACCCGTGTGAGAAGGATTTGCAGATCCGGAGATCTTGTCAAGGGACAGCCAGTGTTTGTTTCACTCCCACTGGTTACCAGACGGAGGAGGATCAGGTAGCCTTCACCAATCCAACAGTCACCTTTCACTTCACCTATGCCCAGTCAGGCCTAGTCTTCTACTTCTACTCCAGAAAGAGAGTATTCGCTAGTTCTGATAGCTCAACATCCCCTAGTCAGCATGGAAGATATGCTTCATCAGCTCCAACAGACTATTGAGACTATGCAGCTAGATGCTGCCCACCAAGCTGAGGTTGCAGCCCGCCAAGCAAAAGTGATAGATAGGCTTCAAAAACAGCAACCATAATCGGCAGTAGCCTCTGCATCCTGTGCACCCCCCAGCGGGTATGCCGGCACCTAGGGTCACAATTAATGTCCAAGAGAATATGGGTATTCCGGCAGATTCGATCCCACCTCAGAAATCCAAGGCACCAGTTTACCAAATGGAGGCGCCATTTGAATTCGAGGTTGACCCCACTGCACTGAAGGTCAACAAGCTAGAAAAGCTCTTCAAGTAGGCACAAGGCGTGAATTCAATCCCTGACATTGAGGATGGATACACAGATTCCGCATTAACTCTGCTAGACAGATTCAAGATGCCATATATAGACCAGTTCGATGGCTCTGGGGATCCTATGGTCCATCTACGGTTATTCTCTGACATCCTATGACCAATGGGCCTCACCAGACTTCAGAAGCTGTCGCTTTTTGGCCGGACCCTATCAGGTATAGCCGCCATCTGGTACGCAAAGTTGGAAGATTTCATGAAACGGAACTGGAAGGAAATAGCCGAGGCCTTCATCGCACAGTACTCCTACAATACCTAGATCGAGGTCACTACCCGTGATCGTGAAGCAACCCGCCAGGAGCCGAAGGAGGGCTTCTCAGACTTTGTGACTCGATGGAGGGCTAAGCCCTCTATGATGACTATCAGGCCGTCTGAAAAGGACCAAATCAAAATGGTGGTCCATAACTTGCAAGGGAGGTTATTACAGAAGATAATAGTCCTGCCTTTGTTTACGTTTGCTAAGCTACATGAAATAGGGGTTCACATTGAGGATGCGATAAAGCAGGGGCTGATAGACCATGAGCAGGAACAACCCAAGAGGCCCTTTACACACAGCTCCAATGGAAACATGAGCGGTAGCACTTCTGCACGGCCTTCGGATGTGAGCATGGTCACCACCACACCCAAAACTGCCAACCCGTTCGCCAATACATCTAACACAACTTCACAAACCTCAACTAGCCAGGCCCGATCTCAAAGGGTCTTTACCTGCTCCACATGTCTTTATCCAAAGCCCTAGGGGTCCTGATCAAAAAGGGGCACCTTAAACCACTAGAGCCTCGCCCTCTACCCGATCCTCTCCCCCCGAGACATAACCCAGCCAAATACTACGCTTTTTACCAACAGCATGGTTATGATACTGATCAATGCTATAGGCTACGTCATGAGATTCAAGATCTCATCGACAATAAGGTGATAACACCTCCCAAAAAACCCAACGTCACTACAAATCCTCTCCCACCACATAACCGAGTCCCTTCACCTCAGCATATAAACCTCATCCATACACTGGCCGTCTCTTATGACCCTAGTAAATATATCACCCCTTCCCACCTACCTAAGCCGGCGTTGTTCATCCCTGAGAGCACGAACCAATGCATGATGAGCACGTCTTCACTCTAACCTGAACCAGTGGTGGTGACAGTGGAAGATAAAGAGAGGTCAGCCTTGGTGGAGAATATCAGTCCGTTGCTCGAGGGCTCTGAGGACTTATCTGAAAAGGTGTGCAACCCGTGCTGTTATATTGTCCCAGTGGACCAAGTTAAGCCAAAAGTGATATTGTCGACTGGGATGGAGGTTAGTGTAGTTCGACAGGATGGGCCAAGTCAGGGATTAAATGATCTAGTTGACCTAGAGAAAGACATAGACAATTTGCAGTTCTTTGATGAGCAAGATCCACGGGATGTGCATATTGTAGACACCCCATTTTTGACCGTCCTCAAGACTTGGACGTCACCGTTTGAACACTTGGTGATCATCCATGTTCGTGTTCGTCTTGAGTTCTCGAAGGTTTCGGTCGCACACCTTGCCTCAAGACCTCTCGACTTCTTTGTTTTGTGCTTGGTTGTGCACCAAACACTTGTGTTTTTGCTTCTGAGGGCAGGGAATGGCTTGTTGGCCATCCCCACACCTCGCCGACCTTGGCTTGAGGCCACCGGCCCTGTTTTCTTGCTACCGGCCAAAGGTGTTGGCCGGTCGGCAATGGTTTTGGTCGGCCGGCCATTTTTGTTGGTCAATCGACCACATTTTCCAGCCGACCCCTTTCCATCTGCTTTTGGCAGATATTTTATGCCAGCTGTCACAGCTGGCATCCACATTACACCCCCTCCATACACGTGTATGGAGGGATTTACACCTTGTGTTAGCTTCTCTTAGAAGCTTAGGAATTGAATTCCTATAAGAGGGGAGGCCCTCCTCCCTTCTCAGGGGTTCTGGAATTTAGGGTTAGGAAGTTTGTATCTATCTATCTCTATAATTCCCTCTCTTTGCCTTTGTGTGTGTTTATTTTGTGACCTAAAGTGAGTTTTGTCTTACTTTTGCACTACAACACCTAGCATTACACCATCCTTGGGTTGTTGAGGCCTTAGAAGATTGTTGTTAGGGTTCTTGGACTGGTTTTGACCACAGAAAGGTGCTGGAGCTTTGTTCCTAAAGAAGGTCTACAAGGGTGAGCATCCTTACTTTAGTTACCCCTTTCTTGCTTAGGCTTTTAGCCATTCTTTCTTGTTGTTTTAGGCTTCGACTATAACTGATAAAAGTTCTAATTTTGTGTGTTCTAGAACTTTGTTTAAGGTCACTTTGAGGTTTGGGGTTGTCTCCCCCCTCCAAGGCCTTGTTTTAGGCCATACATTTTGGCCATTGTTTTGGTCTTTGCATGACCTCTCTACCACTGAAATCTAGATGATTTTCAGTAGTGGAGAGGTGGTTTTGAGGTCCTAAATAGGAGAGGGCCATCCCCTCTCCTTGTTGTCTCTAATGCTTGCAAAAATGGCTTATGTGGTAGCATGTGTGTTTAACTTGTTTTAGCTTCATTTCAGTATGTATTAGGCTTTTTTTTTCCATGATACACCTCCGTTTTGAGTTGGTTTAGACATGCCTTGTATGCTTCATACACTTGTCTTGTAATCCAATGATTTGGCCTTAACATGCATCATGTTGTAACATGTCTGTTTAGCATGATTTTGGCTTAACTTTATGAAGCTTCTAGCTTTTTTTTAGCATGCTAAAGGTCTGATTTTGGTTGCTTGGGTCACATGTGACTTGCTTTGTATAGCTACCATGCAATTTAGCTTGTAGGCTTTGAGTGTTGAATCCTCTAGCATGCTCTACTTGGATTGTTTCAGTGGTTTGGCATCACTAGTAATGTTATTTCAGTCCATATAGTATGCTTGAATACTTGCACTTATCGATCCTTTAATGTCTTAAAGGGTTTGTGTCTTATGCCTCATGATTGTGTCATTGTGCATGCCACCATGCTTAGGCCTTTGGGATGCCATCTAAGTGGGTTTTGGGGCTCATTTTGACATGTCATAACTCTGTTTTGGGTTGCTTAAATCATGCCATGTTTGGTTGTATTAGGTGTAGTGTAACACCTCTTTGATGGCCTTGCATACCTCATGATTTTGCCCATTTGTTTTAGCTTGTTTTGGCTTTGGTCATTGCATGTTTTAGGCTCACTTTAGCACGGTTTAGGACTGTTTTGGGTCATATTTGCCGTATGCTCTTTGTTTTGTGTAGCTTTGGTGCAAGTCCCTCGACTAGTCTTAGGCTTCAGTCTTGAGCATGCCATGTTTGACTTGTTTATGAGATTTGGCATCACTCCTGGCCTCATTTCAGGGCATGTAATGTTGTCACATTTGCATGCTTTCCATTCCTTTTAAGTGTTCTTAAAAGTTGCCCTTTTATGCTCAAGTATTGGACCATTTAGCATGCATGTTTGTATGTGCATATGTCCTCATTTCCATAACACTTTGGCCACTGATTTAGGCTTATTTGAGAGCTGTCCATCTTGGTGTAAGTCCATCCTTTGCATGTTGTTGCATGCTTGCCTTGTGTGTCGTTGCATACTCGGCTTATTAACATGTTGTTGCATGTTTAAGTGGTATTGCATTTGGCATGCATCTCTTGTGAAGTTGCCTAACATGTTGTTACATGTTTGCCTCATATGTTGTTACATGCTTGGATGTTGTCACATGCCTTGCATGTTTGTATGCTTGTCTAGGTTGCATTGCATTTGGTATGCTTGTTACCTTAGCATGATCGTGTTGATTTAGTCTTGCTTGCATATTTGCATCCCTTGCCACTTGATCAATCATGATAGAGGTTAGGATCTATTGCGTGTTTATGTGCATTTCATTTGATATCAAATAGTACATTCGGCATCTTTGGCCATCATGCATCGAAATGCGTGATTGGTGGCCCGAGGGTTGAAGGCCACACTCCCTTGATGTCATAACATGATAGGGAGGGTGGTCGTGCAAACATTGCTTTAAAAATACATTGCCATGCCTTGTCTGTCCTCTACTGTTGCAAAACAGGATTCTGTAGGAATAAATGGCCAGTCAGCCATCTTCAGTGTCGGCCGGCTATGTATTGTTGGCCGATCGCCCCACTTATGGTCGATGACCAATTTCCCATGGTCGGTGGCCTCACCTCTTGGTCGGTGACCTCCCACAACCCTCAGGGAGTACTTAAGAAGTAAATTTGAGACTTTCGCAGTGTTCAGAGGTGCAGAGCAGTGTAAACAGAGGCAGCATGAGTATGGC
This sequence comes from Camellia japonica, assembly GCA_030407325.1. Taxonomy (NCBI): domain Eukaryota; kingdom Viridiplantae; phylum Streptophyta; class Magnoliopsida; order Ericales; family Theaceae; genus Camellia; species Camellia japonica. The sequence continues at coordinate 83,361,991 of JAPPVO010000032.1, read as the reverse complement.
GATGGATTTCCGAGCGAAGCCGAGCATACATGCATTTGTCCCTCTTCCTGAGGCTTCTTTACTGCTTTCAGTAGCTTAATTAATTTGTTTAATTAGTTAAGTGTTGTGTAATATTTAATTAGCTTGTTAGTTAATTAATTTGTATTATTCTTTCGGCCCCTCTCTCGAGAGGGTGCAATTGTGTAATAAGCGTGCGTGTGTGCGATGCATGTCTTCCAACCCCCACTTCTTTCTCCCTTTTATTTAACCGCTTATGATGGTTAGTTTTAGGGCATATTTGATTTAGCATGCCTTATGCTATGCATGTTTTCATTCATTCATTTGTATTACATGCACCGGGCTCGGCGCATCATGCTAATTGCATTGTACTTCAATTCCAACTTAAATACGTGTATCGAGTTATCGCATATCACATGCCATTCTTAGGTTAGCCGAGCCTATTCTAGTTGCACTTTGTATGCGATGCATTAACCATTTTAACATGGACTAGGATCATGCATGATTTCTAACTGGTTTCTTGTTTTTGGCTCGGAGTACACTGTGAGTGTTTATGTTTTAGCATACTGCATGTATGTTAATGTTTCCATGAAAGCATACTTTCCATGAGGCTAACTGTTTATCTGTTATAACTGCCTGAATGCCTGAGGGTGAAGGTTGGATTACTTGAATTGGATCAATTCATTGAAATCCGTGTTTTAGCCTATTTGCGAGTAGCAAACCTCAAGCCATTTTCCAAACAAATGGATATGCGATGCTTTGTTCCAAATTAGGCGATCTAGTCTATACTTATGTGTTGTGCGCATCACATAGTAATTCTTGCTAATTAACCAGAATAAGAGGCATAATATTTTCAAAACTCGATATCATGTTTAGTAGTGGCCGATCCTTGATCGGGCGAGCGGGGGTGCTCATAGCAGACCTTCCCCAATCGTACCCAAGTTCCCGAGCCGAGGCAACTTTGGTGATGACGGACACGTGGCCTTAGGCACGAGTCAGGGTTTCCTAAATTTCCCCAAAACAAAATATTTAGGTGGCGACTCTGTATCTGGCAAAGCAGTCCATGTTTGGCACTTCTTTCCAAAAATCTGTTTTTCAAAATGATTTGCTAGATTTGGACTCTTTGGTGATTTATCGGTCTCGCATTGCACTTTGTGGGATTAGATTCAGAACCGTGACATTTGAGTCCGAACTGTAGTGAGCCCAAATGAACAAAATGGGATTCCCTCCCGGGACGTTCGGGGACCTCTACAGTTTCTGGCGACTCTGCTGGGGAGTTAGAGAACTTGACTTAAACTCATGATATCTTGTTTTGATTACACTTATGTGTTTCTTTGTATTGCATTTGCATTGGTGCGCCTAGGACACCGTGTTTGCCATCTGCTATTCCTGAACGGTTTGCCGAAGGCTCGCTTTAAGAAGCGTGCCATAAGGTTGACCGGTTACGGGCACTTCCACGATGGGAACGCAAACCCCGATTTTTACCGGGGCACCCTTTTTGACCATTCGACCTAGTGCATATCAGAATCCGTAGTGACCATTCCAAACTAGGACAAGTTGCTCACCCGATTATAGGTTGTTTGAAACCGCTGCGTGCGTAGTGAAACCCTAGCTCCTGGCAAAATAGGACAGGGAAACCCTACCCCAACATAGGGGTGTTTTGGCTCTCATTTGTTTGCTATGTGCTTTTAGAGTTGTGCCTCTACAGGGGAATGCATATATCAGTTTGCAAGTTTGGGTATCATGGCCTGCGGGCATCAGTATCAGTGTTTTGAGAATCAGTTATATCCGCGGGGTATCAGTTTTTGAGCAATGATTTTGGGGAACAGTGATCAGTAGTAGAGTACAGTTATTCAGCTATGCCTATGTCAGTTCTGATGAAATTGGGCTGAAATGCTACCTGTTTTGTCTTTCAAGGTTCAGAGACTTAGTCCAGAATAGCCAGTATTCTCCTTTGTTGGGGCAGGACCAGTCAAGGCTTACCGATTCATCTGATCCGTCGGTCACCGGTTACATCATCTCCATTCAGTTCAGCGGACTTATGATGACACAAAATTCAGAGGAAATTATGGTTATGGTAGCCGCATTGGACCAAGGAATCATCTTGCAGGATGAGACCAATGTTGAAATACCATACCCGCCTAGGTCGCCTGCCGCACACCCGATCTGGGAACCCCAGTTGTTTCAAGCTCGTGAGCCCACCACATTTGAGTTAATGGGAATGATTGGCGACCTTCAAAGATCTGTGGCTGATCTAGTCTACGGAATGTCGGCCCCGCCACCAACTGCATCGTATGCCGGGAACTTCATGCCGCAAGAGCCCCCGTTACTGGGGCGAATTGTAATTGAGCTCAACCAACCTGAAGCTGTCTCAAGCTCCAGCAATGATACGTCGACGACAACGGGGCTTCGTACCAAAACAGCAACCCAAACCACCCACCAAGCTGAGGCTAGTGGAAAGAACAAGATGAAAGTGGACGCAGATCCCTATGCACAACTCCAGCAAGCTGTTGAGGCTCTGAAAGCCGGAGGGTTGAATAAGCAACAAGTACTCGCGGTTGTGGCTAAGACTGCGGATGATATTTTCCCCGCTTAGACTGAAAGCAGTTCAAGCCAAAGGAAAAATTGGGATAGGGACCGTCGTGCCAGAACAGTTCCTTCCAATCCTAACCCTGCACCTGGAAAAGATTAGAGAGCCAAGGCAGCACCTGCGGATCCTTTTGCTAGTGCATCCAGCAAAGGTCCACAGACTTCGAAGTATCTGCCTCGAGGGCGCAGGGTCTTTCATGCCCTCTACATGCCTTTGTCCAAGGCTCTTCGAATCCTCACTGAGAAGGGTCATCTCAAACCCCTTGAGTCTCGGCCTCTCTCGAGCAATCTTCCTCTCTCACATGATGCTACCCAATACTGTGCGTACCATCAACAAGCTGGTCACACCGCCGACAATTGCTTTCGTCTTCGCCACGAAGTGCAAGACTTGATCGACAATGAGGTCATCCACCCACCTAGCTCAGCAAAGTCTATCACCACTGAGTTGTTGGACTTCGAAGATAATTCAAGTATGTGATCAAGGGTCGGACCACCTACGGGCAGTGCTCAGTTTGCTTCAAATGTGGCGTGTGGCACGCACTATTTTGAGCATTTGCGAATGCTGGTTTTTTTTGTAATTTCTGACTTGGGTGTTGAGTCAGTTTTGTGTTGTTTTGAGTATGTCGCTTTATTTTGAGTCAGTCTTTTTGTTTGGGGTCTGTCTTGTTGTATCGAGTCAGTCCTGTTGTACAGAAGTCGAGTGATTTCGGGGGTGTTATCTCTGGACATCACTATTTTTATTTTGCGTTTATCTTTTTTCTTTCTTTTGAGTCAGTTCCCGTCTCGGAGCCAGTTGTGCAAACAGTTCTGAATGAAACAGCAGTGGTTTTTCATGCTTTTGTGCTTGTCCTCGCTTTGAGCCTGTTGTGCCAGCTAGTTTTAGAATGAAACGGCAATACATTCCACTTGTTCTTCTGTGCCTTGAAATCGTTGCATTTGACCTAAGTTTTTCAAAACTTTTCGAATATTGTGTTGAAAACGAAGAGGAAGGAATTCCTCGGGATTTGCGAAAATTTGATCAATTGAGAGAAAAAGAGGCATGCTAAGCCCTTAATGAATGAAATCATGCTTGTTAGTGTGAGTACTGAGAAGGATCCTGGCTTGATCCAAATTGGTTCTGCATTGTCTTCGGTGCGAGCGGCTAGTCGCTTTCTTAAAAGATTTCAAAAAATGTTTTGCGCTGTCCTGCGAAGACCTGTGTGGAATTGCTCTTGAGATTGTGCAGCTTAGGATTGCTCTTAGCCTCGAGACTCGACCCCTCACTTTCAAACCTTGAACTTGGATTCAGAATGTTTAATGGTCAACTATCAAAGGAGGCCTGTGTGGCCAGATTTGAAGCAGCCCTTGAACTAGGGGCAAGAAATGTCAGATGCGCTCGAAGAGTCAAAGATGAGTCTTTTCTGCAAACCAGGGAAGATTGGCGAGAATGCCAAATCCCAAAAGGGAAGAAAGAAGAAAGTTTTGCTGAAGGACAACCGAGCTCCTATCCACGACACTAGGGGCAAATTCAGCCCCTATTGGATGGACTTCTACATCATCAGCAGGCAGCAGCCATTCTACTGGATTCAGATGACTTCAGGATCTCAAAACCATTTGACATGGACAAAGCTACACTTTTACCCTTGAGAGGCTCGCTGGGCCGAAAACCCGGAAGGACGACCCAGGTAAAAGTTAGAGCAAGAAAAAGAAGAAAAAGAAAAATGAAGAAAAAATGCAAAAAAAAAAAAAAAAAAGAAAAGAAAAAAAATGAAGAAAATGAAAAGAAATGAAAAGAATTGAAAAGAAAAGAAAAACAGAGCTCGCAAGGTTGAAAACCCGGAAGGGCGGCCTTGGCAAAAGTTAGAGTGTAAAATGAGAGGTTAAATACCCGAGTGTACCTTAACCGAAACTACGTAAGGCTTGATTCCCATGTTTGGGATACGTAGGCAACTTCATTCTGAAGTCCAGCCATAAACATTTCCAAATCGATTGTGTCCATGTAATGGTTTTGATCATCTTTGCCTTCTTTGTATCCAAGAGTTCGGTTGTGATCGTCACTCTGAGGACTGATTACAGTGTGCTGCGGCGTTATCCAAACAAGGGGCAGCTTTCTGTTGCCATACAATGCGCTGTGGTGCCATTCAAACAAGGGGGAACTTTCCGTTGCCATGCGGTATCCTTCAGACAAAGGGGCAGTTTTCCATTGTTTTGGATTTGAGGTTGTGCATCTCAAGAGTAGGTTCCATGTTCGTCGAGCAATAGCCGTTTGCAAAAATAGTTTTTGAGAATTTTTACTGAGGTGGACTGATTTTCTCGAAAAGTATTCCATTTTTTTTTCAAAGCTAGACCATTTCTTGGACCCAAAAAAAAAAAAGGAAAATTTTCAATGCTCATAACTTGACTTGCATGATTTTGAATCAGAAAATCGAACAAGCATGTTAATCTAACTCTCATATTGATTAAAATTGTTTTAGTAGAACGTCAAAAACAAAAATGGCCAAAATGATGAACTAGGGGCACAGTCGAGTCAGGCTTCCTGTCTTTACCCCATTGTCAACGTACTTGCCAGAAAGGGCACAGCGGAAGCTAACAGAAAAGGGCTAAAAGCTCTCAACATCCTCCAAGCAGCGAGGTATCAAGCCAAGTGTGAAGCACGAATTGGGATGGATCAAGATACTCCACTCCCTCATCTGGAGCATCGACTAAACGCCACCAGAAGAAATAGCTGCGAGCTGAAAGTGTTGGGGCATGAACCCACAACTTCTTGTTTATCCATCAACCACCCAGGGGAGGGATTGAAAAATGAGAGATTGAAGAATAGAGAGATGTGCGATGAGAGAAAAAGTGAGAAAAGGGCTTTTTCAGAAAAACAGAGCCTAAGGGCCGAGTGACGTGAGAATCACAAATAAGAAAGGGTGGGAAACAATACCCGGAGGAACTGGCTCCTCGTGACCGAGAGGTCTCTTGCCTTTGTAACACGTCTGTGTGTCGTGTCTTCTGTTGTTTTGTTCATCTCTTGTTTTGAGTCATTTCGAGTGTTTCTCGATGCGTTTAGGTTGTTTGCCTTTTGTTTTTCTTTGTTGAGTCGTAGTGTGCTGTGGTCAGTCATAGGCTCAATACCCGGTTAAAAACTCAATTTCAAAACAAAATCGTTTTGTGCTCAAAGTGCTGTGCCATTCTCTACATTCGTGCAAAACAAGATTTATTCTTTCAAAAAACCGCAAGGTTCAACCCAGGTCATATGAGAACAGTGAATATATGTGTTCTGGATTGCGAAGCAAAAGAAAAGAGGAAAATTTGGAGCATCTGAGTGTGTTTGAGCTTCTGTCGATTCCATCTTTGCATCCCGTCTTTTCAAATTGGACTGCTTGTTCAGGATTAGCCGTATGCAGAATAAACCAGGCACTGTGTTATGGGCTGTATGTTCAAAATGAGCAGTGCGTTGTATGAGCTGTGTGCCGAAGGAACCAAGTGCTGTGTTATGAGCTGTGTGTTCAAAATGGGCAGTCTATGTGTTGAACATGTTGGGAACTTGTGATTAGTTCCACTTCTAGTGCCTTCCGGTGTTGATTTTGCAAAGTCACACCTGTGTTACTTCAATTTTGTTTATCGAGTTGTGGCTCATTTGCTTATTGAGTTGTTGCTCATTTGCTTATCGAGTTGTTGCTCATTTGATTATCAAGTTGTCACAATTTTGTTTATTGAGTTGTTGCTCTTTGCTTATCGAGTTGTAAACTTGTCAGGTTTTATTATTGCTTGTTGAGTCAATTTGTTACGTTGGTTCACTACCTGACCTGGTAACACATGCATGTTCAATTTCCATTCAATCTCATTGTTATGCGATGCGATGCGATGCATAAAATGTACAAATATAACACTTTTTCAGCAAAAAGCTTGTTTCATTCCATCATCTTTTCAAAGTATATAGTTTTGAGAAAGCAAAATCTGCCTGAAGCAGTACAATGTGCCCAAAGAAAAGCAAAGCAAGAAAAAGAAGAAAAGTAGCAAAAGTCTGGATCAATGTCAACTGGTCTCAGGCATCAGAGTCTGTCCCTGTCCTCGTCCTCTTCCTGGACGAAGGTCCAGAAGCATCGTCGTCGGCTCCACTATCTGAACCCGAGCTCGAGTTATCTCTAGTCTCATCCTCAGACGACTCTGACTTCGCCTCTGTCTTGGACTCATCATCGTCCGGAATCGGTGCCCGTGAGCTGCTCCCAACATGAGTGCGCCTCGCTTTAGTGTAGGGGGCACTGTGGTCCCCCGCCCTGCTCTCCCTCCTCCTCGGGCAGATGCAGACGGTCCTCACGCAGCACCCCCTGCAGCCGATATCTTGAATGGGGCCTGAAAAGGACAAACGGTAAATGCATCAGTTATACTAAGCAAAGCAGAGTATGAATACAGAATGCAGTGTATGAGTACAATGTATGAATACTGTGAGCAGAGTATGAATACGGAATGCAGTATATGAGTACAAGGTATGAATGCTGTGAGCAGTATATTAGTAACAGAATGCAGTGACTGAGTGCAGTGTATGAATGCCGTGAGCAATGCTGTGGACAATCCGTGGGTTACAGTGTATCAAAGCCGTGAGGGCCGTGTATCAAGTACTATGTGGACAGTGCGATGCATCAGATTATGTGTGAAACAGATTATGCACAACTTGAGATTGTGGTTGAAAGAGCTTACCGGGATACCGTAAATAGCCAGCAGGTCGAGACTCCGCTGTGGCATCCTCATCACGGAGGCGGTCAACTCCAGAGACTGGCGAGTGTACTCAGCAGAAGCCTAGAAAAGTGTTAGAAACATTAGTAGTCTGCGGGATGTCAAGAGAAATAAAATGAAATGACTGTACAAGATGCAAAGTGTAGTAATACATACCGGAGGCAAATCGTGGAATCCGACTAGCTCGTGATCAGTCGGAGAGGGAGTGATGGGGATCTGGTAAGTCTCCCAACCCTGCCCTTGACATGTCATCATAGTAGGTAGCTCGGGCCACCCAGCTCTCTGCCCTCTCCGGAGCCCACTCCTACTTCGAGCTTGAGATGCCCACAATGCTCCTGCTCTCGCAGCTGGTGCCGCTGGTCTCTCTCTCTCAACTCGGCCAGCACCAGTCAGAGGTCGTATGATATAGGTCTGGACGAACTCCGCATAGTCGCCCTCGTCTACAAAGCGCTCATGGCTCCAACCGATAGTGTAATCTGCCATCTCCGTTAAGGTATACCTCTTAGTGTCCCTCGCATGGGTAGGAGGAGGTGCTGGAACCGGCTGCTCTGGCATGCCCAAGGTCTGCCGCAAGAAGCGCTCCCCAAAGTACCAGGCACGGCAGACCGGGCCCTCTAACAAGACTCTGAATCGGGCAGTCTCCTGAGCACCGGTATACCGCTCCCGAACTGCGATGGGCAACAAAGCCCACGGCTGGCAGGTGATCTGCAAATGGCAGGAAATACAGTTTGTTATCTTCTATTTAAAGTAAATTGCAAAGCAAAGCCAATAAACTGAAATGTTTGACATACCTCGGCTGCGGTGATGGTGTCAAAATAGCGGCGGAAGAACATGAAGGGCTCCCGCGGCCTCCGCTCGCACCTCACGTCAAAGCGATGGGAAAATGGGATCATGGGAGGCATCTCCTCCTCTGGTACTGGGGCAAGCCTAGGGAAGTAGGCATACACCCACAACTATAGAACGTAACAGAGCAGACATGAGCAAGCTTATCAGATAAAGCAATATATAGATAAAAGCAGAAATCAGAGAACAGTGTGCAGTGTACTGTGCAATGTGTGCAGTATGTTGTGCAGTGTGTGCAATGTACAGTCAGTGTAAAATAGATTGCGTGTGCGCAGTGTGTATGGTGTACAGATAATGAAAGGCAGAATTGACAAGACAGGAAGGGAATGTGTACCTCCCAGGCTCACCAATAGCCTCCAAGCAACTGTTCGCTGCGGCGAGACGATGAGCTCATGTAACCATAGAGAGTGGCCAAGCCGGCGCCACCCTAGTCATAAAGGCGAATCCGCGTCACGTCCACAAGTGCACTCAGCAAATAAAGGGCGACCGTGTTCGCCCGGTCGGCGAAAAGCGTGGTCCCTAGCAGAAACATGATAAAACCACGAGCATACTGCTCCTCCTCCTCTCGGGTAGTAGCCGCCTGGATCCGGAAGTGGTCCTCGAACCACGAGTACCTCACAAACCCTGGCCGGGCAAGAGGTGGCCGAGTGCCAAGCAGGTACATCTGAGCAGTGTCCCACTCCTCCATATCTGTATCGAAGGGGATCGGATCACCCCCCACCCTGATGCCGGTGAGCATCGAGAAATCAAAGGGAGTCATCGTCATCTCCCCAGTGGCAGAAAGGTGGAAGGAGTCGGTGGTGTCCCACCACCTCTCCACCAGAGCAGCCAGAAGGGGCCTGCTCGCAGTGAGGCACGAGAGCCCCATGCAGAAGCGCCCAAAGCCAGCCTGGTCGACAATCCGGCGGACTGCGTCGGGCAACTCCATATACCATCCTTGGGCCATGACATTCCCATACCCTCGAAAGGCATAGGAATCTCCCTGTGATAAAAAAAGCAACAACAAACAAACAGTTGCGAAGCAATGTTAAAAATGCAATGTGTTTGAATGCCTTCAAAATCTGGGAGAATGCAATGTGTATGCATGTGTTTGAATGCTTTCAGAATCTGGGAGAATGCAGCGTGTGTGCATGTGTTTGAATGCCGTCAGAATTCGGAGAAAATACAGTGTGTATGCGCGTGTCGGAATGCCTTCGGAAGTTGGGAAAACACAGTGTGTGTGCTTGTGTTTGAATACGCTCAGAATTGATGAATATGCAGTGCGTACATGTGTTTAAGTTTAAACAAATAATGGGTGTGGGTGTGCTCACAGTGAACTACAACATGTGGTATATCGGTGTATCCGGGCCAAACAGTTAAAGAACAGAATCAACTATTGCAGTTATGTATTCTACTCTGCGGAAAATGAAATAGGGAAGACTGTACCTCAGAAGCGCCATAGGATAGATGTGACTCTGGCTCGCGCAGCAGAAGCTCCAGTGGCATGCGCCGCTCATAGCTCCTGAAGTGACGGAGGCTGTCAGGAGGAAGCATGTGTATCGCCGACTTGTAGGTCGCCGGATCGAACGACCGGATGTGAAGAGGCGGGAGCTCAGCCTCAGGGTCCATGTCCAACTCCGGGGGAGCCCCACCGCCTGGAATGTCGTCCGCCATCTCAAGAATAATGTGAAAATGGCCAAAAATGCAAAAATCGGGCAAGAATGTGAAAAGTCAACCCCGAGACGGTGGAAAATGGGCGGAAAGGTCGGAGTCTGAAAGAGGCACAAAGACCGAGGAAAACTTGGGGAAAACCAACCCCAAGTGGTGGAAATCCAGAAAGGAACACCGAAAGCAAGATTTGTTTGGTTCAAAACGTGCGAAATGAGGAGGGTTTCGCGAATCGAACGACGAAAAAGAGACAAAAACAAGAGAAAAGGGCGGACCGAGGGTTAGAAAATCACCTAGAAAGAAGGGGGAGAGGTTTTCAAGTTTGTGGGAAGTGAAAAATAAGGGTTTGGAACCCTACATTTAAAGACCTGTGGCCAATTGACAAAACTGCACCGACACAGGCAATTTTGGCCAGTCGGCCAAATTGTTAGCCGGCCGGCTAAATATTTGGCCGGTTACCTCATTTCGTGGCCGATGGATGGCCGGTAGTCTTCCCCGGTGGCCGGTGCATCTCATACACCCTTTTCTGGGTCAGCTGTGATGTTTGGGACCTCCATTACTCAAGACAGTGCAAGAAAGTGCATTTTCAAAGCTTAACCGGCCTCCGTGTTGATCTCGAGCCGTGTTTTCTGTGCGTGGCACTTGATACGTACGAGGTGTATCCTTTTTTTTCGTATCCTTTTGTCTCTTGAGAGATTTGGAAATTGCTTCATGTGCGTTGCATTACAACGTTGTGTCTTGCCTATGATAAACATGCATAGGTTGCATTGTTATGCACTGTTCACGTGCGTTGTCACGCATTTGAGTTCACATGCATTGTCATGCATCTTTCATCTGCATTGTCGTGAACTTTCAACAACGAGCATTGTCATGCATCTTTCATCTGCATTGTCATGCACTTTCAGCAACATGCATTGTCATGCATCTTTCATTCGCCTTATCATGCAATGTGCATTGTCGTCCGCTCCGCTCATTGCATATAGAATATATATTGCATTATAGTTTGCATGCATTCACTGTATTATCCATCTATGGCTTGCGCCTTTCCATGTTGAGCTTGGTCTGGTATGTGCCCATACTTTTCACGTTAAGACATGGTTATGTTATTATGTGTACGCGCCTAGTGTTGAGGGTGACGGCACCATTTCCATGTTAATCGTGGTTTGTTTGTATCCATGCCTTTCCTAGGCAAGATACGGTTTGGACGCGCGCCTTATCCGCTCCATTCATTGCATATAGAATATATATTGCATTGTAGTTTGCATGCATTCACTGCATTATCCATCTATGGCTTACGCCTTTCCATGTTGAGCTTGGTCTGGTATGTGCCCATACTTTTCACGTTAAAACATGGTTATGTTATTATGTGTACGCGCCTAGTGTTGAGGGTGACGGCACCATTTCCGTGTTAAACGTGGTTTGTTTGTGTTCATGCCTTTCCTAGGCAAGATACGGTTTGGATGCGCGCCTTATCCGCTCCATTCATTGCATATAGAATATATATTGCATTATAGTTTGCATGCATTCACTGCATTATCCATCTATGGCTTGCGCCTTTCCATGTTGAGCTTGGTCTGGTATGTGCCCATACTTTTCATGTTAAGACATGGTTATGTTATTATGTGTACGTGCCTAGTGTTGAGGGTGACGGCACCATTTCCGTGTTAAACGTGGTTTGTTTGTGTCCATGCCTTTTCTAAGCAAGTTATGGTTTGGCCGCGTGCCTTATTCAATTTATCCATTGCATCCATTGCATTGTAGTGTGTTGCATCCAGCATTTAGGATCATGATCTTTCCTCAGCAGATCATTCCTCACTTAGATCATGCCACCCAATTACTTGTATTTTGTGTTCCGTCTGCAAGCACATAGTTCTGCATGTGTACGCGCCTATTCCACTAAAGGGATTGTGGTTTGAGGGTGTCGGCACCTTTTCTGTGGTAGACGTAGTTTGATTTTGCATCTCCATCCCTTTATGATATTTGTGAGGTTTTGTACTGCTTGTGGTTTGATCATCTCAAATACATTGCATATCATTTGCATTGTTTCAATACATTATATATTATTACATTGTTTTGTAATATTGCATATCATCTTGCGTTGTTATGTACTTCTCATTTACATAGTTCCTATACACATTGTACATGTTGTCGCATGTGCTTTACTTATATGTGTTCAAGTTCCTATACACATGTACATGTTGTCGCATGTGCTTTACTTATATGTGTTCAAGTTCCTATACACATTGTACATGTTGTCGCATGTGCTTTACTTATATGTGTTCAAGTTCCTATACACATTGTACATGTTGTCGCATGTGCTTTACTTATATGTGTTCAAGTCCCTATACACATTGTACATGTTGTCACATGTGCTTTACTTATATGTGTTCAAGTTTCTATACACATTGTACACATTGTCGCGTGTACTTTACTTATATGTGTTTGTGTCTGCCTAGCATTGTTATGCTTGTTTCACATCGCACTGTTTTGTGCATCCTACTTGCATTTTGTATGCATTTCAATTGCGCTATTTTGCGCACATCATTCGCACTGTTTTGTGCATTACATGTCATTCGCGCTATTTCATGCATCGCGCTATCTTGCGCACCTCAGTCGCACTTGTTGGTGCATTGCATTGTTATGCACACTTCACTTGCGTTGTCACGCACTTCTCACTTGCATTGCTATGCATGCTTCTAACAAAATTGTACCTGTTAAGTTCTCTTTCTTTTTCAGGCACGATATTGTATGTACGGTTCATTTGAGGCTGGCGCAACCAGACGAACCGAACAGGTATTGTATTCTCTGCGTGAGACGTAGCAAGAATTGAATAATTCTCTTACATCCTTTCTGCATTGTAATGTAGTTTGGTTTTTGGCTTGCTTAAAACTGTTGCATGTTATGCTTCGTTACAGCTTTCTTTACATGATCATAAGTTATGCTTGGCTTTATGCATTGTTCTTGCATCTTGCCCCTGCCTCCGGGCACATATCTTGCCAGCTTGTATGCTTTGTCTAAGTCTTCGGCCTTGTCAAAAATTGGTCGTCTCTGGGCTTTGACATTCACTCCCGTCATTGTTATGACTTTCGAGTTCTATCAAAGAGGGGCAACTGTAGACACCCCATTTTTGACCGTCCTCAAGACTTGGACGTCACCGTTTGAACACTCGGTGATCATCCATGTTCATGTTCGTCTTGAGTTCTCGGAGGTTTCGGTCGCACACCCTGCCTCAAGACCTCTCGACTTGTTTGTTCTGTGCTTGGTTGTGCACCAAACACTTGTGTTTTTGCTTCTGAGGGCAGGGAATGGCTTGTTGGCCATCCCCACACCTCACCGGCCATGGCTTGAGGCCACCGGCCCTGTTTTCTTGCTACCGGCCAAAGGTGTTGGCCAGTCGGCAATGGTTTTGGTCGGCCGGCCATTTTTGTTGGTCAATTGACCACATTTTCCAGCCGACCCCTTTCCATCTGCTATTGGCAGATATTTTATGCCAGCTGTCACAGCTGGCATCTACATTACACCCCCTCCATACACGTGTATAAAGGGATTTACACCTTGTGTTAGCTTCTCTTAGAAGCTTAGGAATTGAATTCCTATAAGAGGGGAGGCCCTCCTCCCTTCTCAGGGATTCTGGAATTTAGGGTTAGGAAGTTTGTATCTATCTATCTCTATAATTCCCTCTCTTTGCCTTTGTGTGTGTTTATTTTGTGACCTAAAGTGAGTTTTGTCTTACTTTTGCACTAGAACACCTAGCATTACACCATCCTTGGGTTGTTGAGGCCTTAGAAGATTGTTGTTAGGGTTCTTGGACTAGTTTTGACCAAAGAAAGGTGCTGGAGCTTTGTTCCTAAAGAAGGTCTACAAGGGTGAGCATCCTTACTTTAGTTACCCCTTTCTTGCTTAGGCTTTTAGCCATTCTTGCTTGTTGTTTTAAGCTTCGACTATAACTGATAAAAGTTCTGATTTTGTGTGTTCTAGAACTTTGTTTAAGGTCACTTTGAGGTTTGGGGTTGTCTTCCCCCTCCAAGGCCTTGTTAGGCCATGTTTTAGGCCATACATTTTGGCCATTGTTTTGGTCTTTGCATGACTTCTCTACCACTGAAATCTAGATGATTTTCAATGGTGGAGAGGTGGTTTTGAGGTCCTAAATAGGAGAGGGCCCCTCTCCTTGTTGTCTCTAATGCTTGCATAAATGGCTTATGTGGTAGCATGTGTGTTTAACTTGTTTTAGCTTCATTTCAGTATGTATTAGGCTTTGTTTTGCCATGATACACCTCTTTTTGAGTTGGTTTAGACACGCCTTGTATGCTTCATACACTTGTCTTGTAATCCCATGATTTGGCCTTAACATGCATCATGTTGTAACATGTCTTTTTAGCATGATTTTGGCTTAACTTTATGAAGCTTCTAGCTTTTTTTTAGCATGCTAAAGGTCTGATTTTGGTTTCTTGGGTCACATGTGACTTGCTTTGTATAGCTACCATGCAATTTAGCTTGAAGGCTTTGAGTGTTGAATCCTCTAGCATGCTCTACTTGGATTGTTTCAGTGGTTTGGCATCACTAGTAATGTTATTTCAGTCCATATAGTATGCTTGAATACTTGCACTTATCGATCCTTTAATGTCTTAAAGGGTTTGTGTCTTATGTCTCATGATTGTGTCATTGTGCATGCCACCATGCTTAGGCCTTTGGGATGCCATCTAAGTGGGTTTTTGGGCTCATTTTGACATGTCATAACTCTGTTTTGGGTTGCTTAAATCATGCCATGTTTGGTTGTATTAGGTGTAGTGTAACACCTCTTTGATGGCCTTACATACCTCATGATTTTGCCCCTTTGTTTTAGCTTGTTTTGGCTTTGGTCATTGCATGTTTTAGGCTCACTTTAGCACGGTTTAGGACTGTTTTGGGTCATACTTGCCGTATGCTCTTTGTTTTGTGTAGCTTTGGTGCAAGTCCCTCGACTAGTCTTAGGCTTCAATCTTGAGCATGCCATGTTTGACTTGTTTATGAGATTTGGCATCACTCCTGGCCTCATTTCGGGGCATGTAATGTTGTCACATTTGCATGCTTTCCATTCCTTTTAAGTGTTCTTAAAAGTTGCCCTTTTATGCTCAAGTATTGGACCATTTAGCATGCATGTTTGTATGTGCATCTGTCCTCATTTCCATAACACTTTGGCCACTGATTTAGGCTTATTTGAGAGCTGTCCATCTTGGTGTAAGTCCATCCTTTGCATGTTGTTGCATGCTTGCCTTGTGTGTTGTTGCATACTCGGCTTATTAACATGTTGTTGCATGTTTAAGTGGTATTGCATTTGGCATGCATCTCTTGTTAAGTTGCCTAACATGTTGTTACATGTTTGCCTCATATGTTGTTACATGCTTGCCTCATATGTTGTTACATGCTTGGATGTTGTCACATGCCTTGCATGTTTGTATGCTTGTCTAGGTTGCATTGCATTTGGCATGCTTGTTACCGTAGCATGATCATGTTGATTTAGTCTTGCTTGCATATTTGCATCCCTTGCCACTTGATCAATCATGATAGAGGTTAGGATCTATTGCGTGTTTATGTGCATTTCATTTGATATCAAATTGCGCATTCGGCATCTTTGGCCATCATGCATCGAAATGCGTGATTGGTGGCCCGAGGGTCAAAGGCCACACTCCCTTGAGTTCATAACATGATAGGGAGGGTGGTCATGCAAACATTGCTTTGAAAATGCATTGCCATGCCTTGTCTGCCCTCTACTGCAGCAAAACAGGATTCTGCAGGAATAGATGGCCGGTCGGCCATCTTCAGTGCTGGCCGGCTATGTATTGTTGGCCGATGGCCCCACTTATGGTCAATGACCAGTTTCCCATGGTCGGTGGCCTCACCTCTTGGTCGGTGACCTCCCACAACCCTCAGGGAGTACTTAAGAAGTAAATTTGAGACTTTCGCAGTGTTCAGAGGTGCAAAGCAGTGTAAACAGAGGCTGAATGAGTATGGTGATGGATTTCCGAGCGAAGCCGAGCATACATGCATTCGTCCCTCTTCCCGAGGCTGCTTTACTTCTTTTAGTAGCTTAATTAATTTCTTTAATTAGTTAAGTGTTGTGTAATATTTAATTAGCTTGTTAGTTAATTAATGTGTATTATTCTTTCGGCCCCTCTCTCGAGAGGGTGCAATTGTGTAATAAGCGTGCGTGTGTGCGATGCATGTCTTCCAACCTCCACTTCTTTCTCCCTTTTATTTAACCGCTTATGATGGTTAGTTTTAGGGCATATTTGATTTAGCATACCTTATGCTATGCATGTTTGTATTCATTCATTTGTATTACATGCACCGGGCTCGGCGCATCATACTAATTGCATTGTACTTTAATTCCAACTTGAATACGTGTATCGAGCTATCGCATTTCACATGCCATTCTTAGGTTAGCCGAGCCTATTCTAGTTGCACTTTGTATGCGATGCATTAGCCATTTTAACATGGACTAGGATCATGCATGATTTCTAACTGGTTTCTTATTTTTGGCTCGGAGTACACTGTGAGTGTTTATGTTTTAGCATACTGCATGTATGTTAATGTTGCCATGAAAGCATGCTTGCCATGAGGCTAACTGTTTATCTGTTATAACTGCCTGAATGCCTGCGGGTGAAGGTTGGATTACTTGAATTGGATCAATTCATTGAAATCCGTGTTTTAGCCTATTTGCGAGTAGCAAACCTCAAACCATTTTCCAAACAAACAAATATGTGATGCTTTGTTCCAAATTTGGCGATCTAGTCTATACTTATGTGTTGTGCGCATCACATAGTAATTCTAGCTAATTAATCAGAATAAGAGCGCATAATATTTTCAAAACTCGATATCATGTTTAGTAGTGGCCGATCCTTGATCAGGCGAGCGGGGGTGCTCATAGCTGACCTTCCCCAATCATACCCAAGTTTCCGAGCCGAGGCAACTTTGGTGATGACGAACACGTGGCCTTAGGCACGAGTTAGGGTTTCCTAAATTCCTCCAAAACAAAATATTTAGGTGGCAACTATGTATCTGGCAAAGTAGTCCATGTTTGGCACTTCTTTCCAAAAATCTGTTTTTCAAAACGATTTGCCAGATTTGGACTCTTTGGTGATTTATCGGTCTCGCTTTGCACTTTGCGGGATTAGATTCAGAACCGTGACATTTGAGTCCGAACTGTAGTGAGCCCAAATGAACAAAACGGGATTCCCTCCCGGGACATTCGGGGACGTCTACACATATTGATTGGTTCGATCTGAACGGGTCGACAAAAAATTCTGGGTGGCTAAGTGATAAACCCGATATAGATGAGGGAACTGAATTGAAGCTGGAAGAACAGAAAGCGGGAACCATTGTAGTGGCCGAAATGGCCGAAGACAAGGGGAAATTGCGGAAGAGCACCGGTGTCAAGAATTTAGCTCAGGAACTGGGTGTCGTGAGCACTGTTGATACAGAGCAAGAGGCCTCGTTGAAGTGGTTTGAAAAAGAAAGGGATCAAAACAAACAAGAAGCTGGAATAGCTCAACACCCTGAGGGGAATGTTTCTGCTGAGAGAACACTCAGACCGGAATCGGACCATTGCTTGTCTGTTGCCGGAGGTATATGGTGGGAAGATAATGATCTGCATCTTGCCCACACTGATGAGGATTGGGGCGAAGACCTTCCTGATAATACTTGGTATGTGGAAGAGGTCGACTATATGACAAGAAGTGGCCGATATTTCAAACCACCACATCTAGACCAACCCAAGGCGTCCGGGAAGGATAAAGAAGTTGAGAAACAGAAGGAAAAGCAGTTAGAGGAAGAGGCTATGCTGAAACAGTTGAAGAAGATTCAAGCTGATATATCTATCTGGGGTCTGCTTATGGCTCCGTGAGTGCGCAGCCAGGCTGTACTGACGGCAATGGATAAAGCTAAGTTGTCCATCGACACCACTCCGGAACAATTGGTGGGATTAGTCTTCCTGTGAGGCGTTGCACCAACTTTGACCTTTTCAGACAAGGAATTACCGCCAGATGGCTCTACACACAACAAGCCTCTATACATATCCGTAGAGTGCCAAGAAAAGTGGATATCAGTGGTATTGGTCGACACCGGGTCAGCAATCAACATCTGTCCTTGTCGTACGGCTTATGCTATTGGTCTGAAATTGGCCGATTTTGTGCCTACAGCCCAGGTGATCCGGGCGTATGACAATACAAGCAAAAAGGTGATGGGGACAGTGCAGATTAGAGTACAAGTCGGCCTAGCTCAACAGGACATCGAGTTCCATGTCCTAGACGTTCCGGCCACTTTCAACCTATTACGTGGGTGTCCCTGGCTGCACCAAGTAAAAGTTGTCTCTTCCACCCTCCACCAAATGCTGAAGTACCCCCATGGAAAAGGGGTAGCCATTGTCTTCGGGAATTCATCTATACATCCTCTGCCAGAGGTCACTACACCTGTGTTAGAGATCATGCATGGCGAAGAGGATGTTTTCCTTTCTGGGTTCACCTTGGCTGAGACCCAGGTGGTACAGAATATCTTAGCTATTGACGAGGGCTTGTATGTTAGCGCCCAATCTGTGTATTTCATGAACAAGCTCCGAAACATGCTAGGAATGGGGCTAGGAAGGAGCGGTCGGAAATGCGTCACTACATTGCTCAATGTGCCACATAACCGCATGCCTTTGGTCTTGGCTATACGCCCACCAAAGAGAACTAGGTGAGGAAAGGGAAAGAGATGGCAAGAAGAGCCAGAGCTAAGCAGACCGGGAAGTGCTACGAACTTGTGCATCGACCTATCCAGGGAACCCTGAATGGCTATTTTGTTCGGGAGGGTGAAGACTTCCCATTCTGTGGTTTGCCCAAACCCTGGTTCAATTATGAGAAGTAGCGTGTTCCCAGCTTTGAAATTTTCTTTGACTTGCAACTGCAAGACAGTGATATGAAGGAACAGGCTGAACTAACCGCTAAAGCTACGAAGGGCACAGAAAGTGATTTCGACAGCAACGAGCTTGAGATAGGAACAACACTGGTATGTCTCCTTTTGGATCGACTCAGAGAGCTTGGGGGATGACCTAACCGTTTCCATGATTGGGGACCAACCGGGTCTAAACCCTTTTAGCAGCTTCTTGGATGTATCAAACGCACCATCCCTTATTTGGCAGCTGGAGGAGGGCTACCTGTCTAGCAGTTCTGAGTCGGGTAATGAACCAGATCTGATTCCACAGAGTCTGTTGAGTCGGAATCAGATTCAGTTTCTTCTGAGTCTGGATCTGGTATTCCTGAGATTGATAACTCGGACGCCGAGGTTTTGTCCAGGTCGTCCCTTTCTTTTTCTTTTGAGTTGGTTGTAACCGAGGAATTAGATGAGCGGGACCTTTTGAATGAGAATGCCACTGCAAATTCTGAGTATTTCTCTCTGCCTCTTGTTTATTGCATTGATCATGATTTTCAAAATTTTGATGAAAACGATGAAAAAGGAATTCCTCTAGTATTGAAAAATTTGATTAATCGAGAGGAGGAGAGGTTTGCAAAACCCCCCGCTGATGAAATCATTGCAATTAATGTGGGTACTGAGAAGGACCCGCGTCTGGTCCAGATCGGGTCCATGTAGTCTTTGGAGGAGCGCGACCGCATAGTCACTTTATTAAAAGATTTCAAAGATGTTTTCGTGTGGTCCTATGAAGACATGCCTGGAATCAATCTTGAGATTGTACAGCATCGAATCCCTCTTGACCCCGAGGCCCGACCCATCTGTGGACTCGCCTTTTTCCGTGCCTCGCCTTTCGAAGTTTGAAAAGAAAGGCCTCACAGTTGGGACTCCCGCGGTTCTGAATCTAGTCTCACAAGTGGAATGTGAAACTGATAATCACCAAAGAGTCCAATCCGGCAAATCTTTTTAGAAAATCAATTTTAAATCAAATAAAGCCAAAATTTAACTGCTTTGCCAGATACAGAGTCGCCACCTAAATATTTTGTTTTTGGGGAAATTTAGGAAACCCTGACTCACGCCAAAGGCCACGTGTCCGTCATCACCAAAGTTGCCTCGGCTCGAGAACTTGGTTACGAGGGGGGAAGGTCATGAATTGAGCACCCCCGCTCGCCCAATCAAAGATCGGCCTCTACTAACCATGATATGTTATTTTATAAACCTTATGTGCTCTTATTCCGGTTATTAATCTAACCTTACTATGTGATGCGCACAAGCAAATATAGACTAAATAGCAAGAATTGGAACATTTCAAGTCATGTTTGTTTTGCGAAAATGGTTTGAATTTACCACCCTCAAGTGGGCTCTCAAAACACACATTCGTTGAATTGTTCCAATTCAAACAACAAGCCTTCATCCACAGGCATTCATGCAATTTAGCATTTAAGCACATAGCCTCATGGCAAGCATGCTAATCATGGTAATATGGCTATCACACTCATGTAAGTATGCTAAAGCATAAAAACTTACAGAGTACTCCAAGCCAAAACAAAAACTAGTTAGAAAAATGCATGATCCTAACTATGTAAGATGCCTAATGCAACATATGCAACAATGCAATTAATAGGCTCGGCTACTAATATGGCATATGAATCGATTTGAACAACATGCAGTTAAACACGTATTCAAAGAAGATATTGAAATGGCAATGCAGTTTGAATGATGCGCCGAGCCTCGGTGCATACAATACAAATGAATGGATGCAAACATGCAAGCATAAGGTATGCTAATTGAAAATGTCCCTAATCTAACCATCAAAAGTGATTAAATAAAAGGGAGAAAGACGTGGGGTTGGAAGACATACACACACGCACGCACACTTATTACAACATTACGCCCTCGCGAAGGAGGGTCTGAATGAATAGGCTAAGCAACTAGCTACGCTAACTATTACAACACTTGAAATGAATTAACTAACTATTCTAAGCTATTTAATTACTACAAACTAGAATCAAATAACTAGTTACACTAACTAATTAATTACAACACTTGAATTAATTAGCTATTCTAAGCTAACTAAAGAGATTAAATAATTAATTATTTTAGCTAATTAAATAGTTACAACACTTGCATGAAGTAGCTACCCCTAATCAGCTAAGCAAAGCAACTAAATGGCCTCGGGGGCGAGGGACATATGCATGGTCGGTTGGTTTCCACCCAAAAATGCCACTACCTCACTGTTGTAAGACTCTGTTTGCACACTTGAACACCAAAGAAGCTACCAACTTCCAAAACACCTCTGCTCCCTTTTTCCATCACACTGAGCAACTTTCTTCATTGATGGCCGGTCAATTATCAATGGTGGCCGTCTCCTACCATTGGTGGCCGGTCGGCTACTGCTGGTGGCCGGTTGGCCACCCTGCCCTAAACTTCCTTTTGCTGCAACAGAGAGCAAACGGAGACAAAACAGTGTATTCTCAAGGACTGTTTGTACTGTTACGCACCTTATCATCACACAAGTTCAAAGAAGTGTAACTCTTGGCCCTCAAACCATCAACCAATCAATTTCCATGCATGATGGCTAAGGAACCAAGCTTGTACAAGCTTAATGAATGCATAAACAAGACCAAAACAACCACCACCCCATCATGCATGATCAAGGGCAATAGGGACCAAGGAAAGTGGCACATTTCATCACTTTTGAGTATGAAATGTCCCATTTTCCTTGCGTTCGAATAAACATCAGATTCGAACACATGCAATGCAACACGAAAGATGCTTATCTTGCCTCTTTTACTAGTTCATTTTGTTTACTCATTTTATATTACCGATTCATTCTTTAATCGATTAAGTCCATTGGTGAGTGTCCTCTAATGGAAAGAGGGCTTAAACGAAAGGTGCCTTGGGCATGAAAGAGACCTCATGCCGTTGGTAATGAACCCCCAAAGGGATTAAACCATTAAGCATAAATGTCTAAATTTCACACTTAAGCAAACAAGCAGTTTACAACCACTTTCAAAGCAAACAAATGGGTGAAGACTTGAGGGAGATTGCAGGGATAACAGTGCTAAAATTAAGTGCAAAACAACACTAAAACAGGCTATCAACTCAAAACAATGATGAATAAAGTACTAAAACATCAAGCTAGTGAAGGAAATTGCACTACAACCATGCCATACAAGGCTCACATGACTTAACCAGCCCAAAACAGAGTTAAAACAAGTCAAAATAGAAGCAAAAACATGCTGGACTAGAGCTAGGTTAAGCTAGGAAACATGCTAACATGTGAAGCTAGCTAGACATGCAAACAAGGCACAAGAAGATGAGGCTAACCCCTTCAATTTTGGACTTCAAAAGTTGATTTTTACCACTGAAAAACCTCTGAGATTTAGTGGTTAAAAGGCCCAAAAAAGTTGATTTGAAAGTGAGGAAAAATAACACAAAAAGCTTAACAAGCTAAGAAGCCAAAAGGGTGGACAACCCCCTAACTCAAAAAGGTTTTAGGTCACAAAAATAGAGTTTTTTACACTTCAAAAAGAGCCTTAAAATAGTTGAAAAAGATAGAAAAATAAGTATGCACAATAAGCTTAAATAAGGTAAGTGCTCTACCTTTGAAGCAAAGCACAATTCACACACAAATCCAAACTCAAACCTCCTTCCAAATCTCAAACAAGACTCCAAGGGACCTCAAGTCAATGGTGGTCAAGTTTGATTAAGGGTTGGTGTGCAAAAGTGTGGAGGAACTAGGCAATCAAGCATAAAACATCAAGTGAGAGAGAGAAAGCTAGAGAGAGAGATATTTTTGGTCCAAAATCTTCTAACCCTCAAAAATGGGGGAGGAACCCCCCTATTTATAGAAAAACAAGTCTTGAGCTTAGATACATCTCACCATACACGTGTATGAAGATGCAGCTCAGTGAGCAACAGCTGGCACAATTGTCAACAAATATCTAGAAAAAGAGACCAATGGCTGTCGGCCACCACTAGTAGCTGACAAGCACAAGCCATGGCTGACAGATTCTAGGGTTGGCTGACAGATCACCCTCTCTTCCAGGCTAGAGGCAACAAGCTTTTAGTCCAAAAATATGCACAAAACAGATAAGGTTTAGAGGCTCAAAGACAAGGTGTTCCGCCGAGGACTTCGGGCGCTCAAAACGAACACAAACAAGCACAATCATTGAGTGCACAAACGATGGCGTCCAAGTCTTGAGGACGGTCAAAAATGGGGGGTCTACACCATCAAGCAGAAATTGCAGAGAATACACCCGGATTAGGCTTTGAAGATTAAGGAGGAGGTCACCATATAGATAGATGCAGGGTTCTTACTAGTATCTGAATATCCAACTTGGTTGGCCAACATTGTTCTGGTGCCGAAGAAAGACAACAGAATTTGGGTGTGTGTGGATTTTAGGGATCTGAACATAGCTAGTCCGAAGGACGACTTTCCCTTATCGCATATTGATGAATTGGTGGACTTCACCACAGGCCATGCATTGCTCTCCTTCATGGATGGATTTTCTGGGTATAACCAAATTCTGATGGCGCCCGAGGACAGAGAGAAAACTGCTTTCACTACGTCGTGGGGAACTTACTGCTATCAAGTGATGCTGTTTGGGCTGAAGAATGCCAGGGCTACCTATCAATGGGCTACAACCACAATTCTGCATGATATGATCCATAATGAGGTTGAGGCGTACGTGGATGACATGATTGTCAAGTCCAAGGAAAGAGAAGGCCATTACACCGCCTTAAAGAAATTTTTTCAACAGATCAGAGAATAGAGACTAAGGTTGAATCCGCAGAAATATACTTTTGGTGTAACAACAGGGAAAATGCTGGGTTTCTTGATCACACAGAGGGGCATCGAGGTAGATCTGTCCAAAATCAAGGCCATCCTAGAAATGCCACCACCAAGGAATGAAAAGGAGGTGCAAGGCTTTCTGGGTAAAGTGCAATTCATCAGACGACTTATTTCAAAATTAACCTTGACTTGTGAACCACTATTTGGTCTCCTGATAAAGGAAAGAAATTCCGATGGGACGGTCGATGTCAATTCGCTTTCGAGCAGATCAAGCAGTACCTTCAGAATCCACCCGTGTTGTCGCCGCCAGAGCCGGGAAAGCCCTTAATTTTGTATCTTTCAATAACGGACACAACGATAGGATGCATGCTCGCTCAGGAATCTGAGGATGGAGTGGAGAAAGCCATCTATTACTTGAGCAAGAAAATGCTAGATTATGAGACCCATTACACCCCGCTGGAGAAAGCTTGCTTAGCCTTGGTATGGGCTACCAGGAAGTTGAGGCACTACTTGTTAGCTCACTCCGTAATTCTAGTTTCGAGATTAGATCCCATCAAATATCTGTTTAAGAAACCAACGCTTACGGGTAGGCTAGCCCGTTGGTTGCTTCTTCTCTTCGAATTTGATCTGAAATATGTTACTCACAAGTCTGTCAAAGGGAGAGCAATAGCAGAGTTCCTGGCAGATCACCCAGTGGAAGGGGATGAAGCGGTAGAATACCTGTTCCCAGATGAAGCTATTATGCAAGTCGTGGAAGAGATCTGGATAATGTACTTTGATGGAGCGTCTAATCAATATGGTATGGGATAAGTGTGTTGCTGATAGCACCCGACAATTTTGACATACCCCTAGCCTTCAAACTTTGGTTCAAGGTATCTAATAACGAAGCAGAATACGAGGCGTGTATCACTGGTTTGGCAGCCGCCCTAGAACTAGGGGCAAAAAGGTTGGACGTCATTGGGGACTCAAACCTAGTTGTGTCTCAAGCAAAAGGAGACTGGAAGGTCAAAGAAGAAAAGATGAAGATCTATCACCAGACCCTGGATGTTCTGAATCCTAGGTTTGAGAAGCTGACCTTCACGCATCTACTAAGAGAGAACAACAGGTTTGCTGACGCCTTATCAACTCTATCTTCCATGATAGACATCCCGCTTGGAGTCCGGAAGCGTCCGATCATTATTGAGCAGAGATATACGCCGGCCTATGAGTCTATCGCCGTAATAGATGAAGTACAAGATCAAAACCCTAGGTTCTATGATATCTGGAACTTCTTGGAAAAGGAGGTTTATCCACTAGGGGCAAATGCCAAAAATAAGAGGGCAATACGGGGGATAGCCGTTCAATTCATCATCTGCGGAGGTAAACTATACAAGAGGGGTCATTTGGGAATGCACAAGTTGTGTGTCGACGCAGAGGAGTCAAAGCATCTAATGGAGGCCATCCATGGAGCGCATATGAATGGAGTAATGTTAGCCCGAAAGATTCTTAAGCAAGGTCACTACTGGTCTACTATGGAGGAGGATTGCATCAGTTTTGTTCGGCGATGCCATAAATGCCAAATTCATGCGAATATCCCACCGTCGATGCTGTACAACATGACTTCACCATGGCCTTTCTTAGTCTGGGGAATTGACGTCATCGGCTCAGTCACACCAAAAGGGTTAAATGGGCATGAATACATTCTGGTGGCAATTGATTATTTCACGAACTGGGTGGAAGCTCAGTCTTATGCAGTGTTGAAGGCAGCGCATGTGGCTAAGTTCATCCGAAACAACATCATTTGCTGTTATGGAGTCCCAAACGAGATCATTTCAGATAATGGCTCCTATTTCAAGAAATAAGTGATCGACTTGTTAGAAAAATACAGCGTGGCTTTTCATAAGTCATCTACATACCGGCCACAAACCAACGGAGCTGTTGAGGCTACCAACAAGAACATTAAGCATATTCTGTAGAAGATGGTTAAGACCTATACGGACTGGCCAGAAAAATTTCCATTTGCACTTTGGGGTTATAGGACTTCAATTCGGACATCTACTAGCGCAACTCCGTGCTCCCTTGTCTATGGGATGGAAGCTATTTTGCCAATTCAAATAAAGGTTCCGTCGCTGCGAGTTATGGCTGAGTATTAGATAGTAGAGGCGGATTGGCAGCAGAGCAAGTTTGAAGAACTGATGTTGTTCGATGAGAGGAGGCTGAAAGCACTGTACCATGTTCAGGGTTATCAACACAGGATTGCCAGGGCTTTTAACAAGAAGGTTAAGTCCCGGAATCTCAAGGAAGGGGATGTGGTGCTGAAAGACAACCGAGCTCCCATTCATGACCGTAGGGGCAAGTTCAGACCCAATTGGACTGGTCCTTATATCATCAAAACTATCTGGTCGGGTGGAGCTATTAGTCTCAAGGACCTGCATGGCCTAGAATTTTCCCAACCGATCAACATGGACAAGTTGAAGAAATATTACCCCTGAGAGGCTCACTAGGCCGAAAAACCTAGGCAAAAGTTAGAGCACGAAAAATTAGAAATAAAGAAAAACTGAGCTCACAAAGTTGAAAACCCTAAAGGGCGGCCTTGGCAAAAGTTAGAGCGCAAAAGGAGAGCGTTAATACTCGAGTGAATCTGAACTGAACTACGTAAGGCCTAATTCTCATCTTCGAGATACATAGGCAATTTCATCTTGAAGTTCGGCCGTAAACACCTTCCAACTCAACTATCCTGCCCATGTGTCTGATCAAGTCATCTTTGTCTGTTCTTTATCTGAAAGTTCAGTTGTGATCCCTACTCTGAGAAAAGAGCTGGATATAGTGCTGAGCAGTGTTATTTAGACAAGGGGCAATTTGTTATCTTTAGATCCGGGGTTGTACATCTCGAGAATAGATTTTGTGTGTGTCAAGTTGTGATCCTTATTGAAAATGGTTTTGAAAAGTTTTGATAAAAATTGATTTTGCTCAAATTTTACCGTTTACAACTTAGACTATTTTTGGACCAAATGGAAAATTTTCAATGCTCACAACTTTGATTTCAATGATTTCAATGCAAAGTTCTCCAACTCTCAATACAAATCAAAGTTAGTTTTATTACATTCATAGAGCTTGAAAAGTAAAGATCAAAGTAATAAACTCGGGCATAGATGAGTCAAGTGTTCCTGCATCCCCCGCTTGTGCTTGTGGAAGCCTCTGATGTTAAAGTGAGCCTGGATTGTGCCTCATCTTCGAACCAAGTCAGGCACTCACCAGAAAGTGCACAACTGAAACTAGGGACAAGAGCCAGAAATTCTCTCGTCCCCCAAGCAGTGAGGTACCTAACCAAATTTGAACCTCGAATGGGGAATGAAACCGGGTACTCTACCCCATCCTCCGGGCAAGTCTGATCATGTCCAAACTGACGCTTGAATTAGAAGGAAAAGTAGAATACACAGCTAATCAGCTGAATGCCAGGTTGCCGAGTCATGCTGTAGCTCATTTCGGTCAGATTAAGCCAGGGGTAACGCCAAGCAATGTCAGCAGCAGACCTGTTGCACATCCAATGGCACCACCATCCCTTGCTGGGAAAATCCACTAGCTGTTGACAGAAGAAGTATGCTGAGTATGCAGGGCAAGAGTCTACCACCTTCATCTTGTCCATAAGCCACACCTGGGGAGGGATGAAAGAAAAGAGAGATTAAAGAATAGAGAGATGTATGATGTGAGAAAAGTGAGAAAAGGGTTTTGAGAGAAAAATGAGTGTAAGTGTCGAGAGATGTGAGAAACACATATAAGATGGGTGGGAAACATTACCTGAAGAAGTAGTGGACTTCTCGCGAATTTGGTGGTCCCTCGCCGATGAAAGGCATCTAAGCCCATCAAAGTCTTGACCATCACCAAACCAACGCAACTCTTGCCCTCTTTCAAACCTTGGGCCACTTCAATTAGTCGAATGCTAGACCCTCCGAAACTAGGGGCAAGAAGGAACTGAGCTAACATACACAAACAAAGGTGTGTTGTCGAAAACCCCGCCAAAGAAGATCGCCGTGGTCGCCAATGGCAGAAAATCGATGGATCAGACTAGCAATGTCCAGCTCTCCGTTGTGAACTAAAGATCAGGCCTCATGTAGAGTAAGCCCGCACATCCTTCCCAAAGCTTGGATGTGACCAAAACAGGGCTGAGGCAAGATTTCCTCATCGCACCAAAACTCCATTAACATTTGAAATTTTTCGATTGTCGGGCATATATCTTGTCCCCCGAAGCTAAAAACATGTGTAATCGGGTTCCAACATCTAACTGTAGCATGTAGGAACGTAAAACAAAGCGGAGAACGGCTCAGCGAGAATAGTACATTTATGTCATAACCCCGGAAGTTTACCTTTTTCGAGCCATCTAAAGTTGCAATCCAATTCGAGAGTTTTTCGACGAAGAATGGCTCCATTTGTGAAGAATTTGTAGCTGAAATGAAGGAGCTACGAGGTCCAATCTTTTGTAGAAGATAAGGCAATAAGTGGAAGCCAGGTGTCAACATTTTGGAGGACTTGCACATTGATGGTCAGCAAGGCTTACTGATGGCCGACAAGGCTTATTGATGGCCGGCAGACCACCCTTCTTGGCTGGCACATGGCCGGCAGTTTCCCTCTCTAGCCTGCTGTCCTTCTTTGTGTTAGAAAGTGCGGAAAGCATCTGTTTTGTTTTCTTCTTTGTGTGTTTTAGAGTATTGTTTTGAGTTCTTTCGGGCTTTAGCATGTTTGTTGAGGTCTACATATTGTTGTGTTGCTTATCGAGTTGTATTTATGTTGTTTATCGAGTTGTTGTGTTGTTTATCGAGTTGCATATTGTTGTTATTTTGATTGTTGTTCGGTTCATTACCCAATTAAGACTGTTGTGCCAATACAAACATTCGGTTTCCATTATCAAATTCAATCTCATTTCCTTGCTAAGTGGTGCTCATGATGCAAAATACAACACTTTTTCAAATAAAAATTGGTTTTCATTCCGATCATGGTTGTTTTTACAAAAAGTGCAGTACAAGTTTTTAAAGCAAATAAAACCTTCCGGAAGCTATACAATGTGCTAAAAGTATAAGCAAAAAGAAACTAACCAAAATACAATAAATCAGCGCTGGTCACCTCAGGCTCGAGAAGCCCTCTTCGTCCTCTTCCTCGGAGGAGAGGACTCTTGGGCACTGTCTCCGTCGGCACCGTTGTCTCCCTCTAGACCAAAGTCTGAACCGGACTCATCTCCGCTGTCCGCCTCGACATCGCCGTCGCTCTCGAAACCCGAGCCGGTGTCATCGTCTCCACTCTCAAATGACTCTTGAATGCTGACTCGCTGCCTCCTCAGAGTCACTCGTCTCAGCATCATCATCACTCAGAATGGGCTTCGAAGGGCCGCTCCCGTCTCAGGTGCCTCTGCCTTTGCCTTGGTCATGTGCCGGACTCTATCTCTCTCTCCTCTTTGCTGCTAGGGAAGGTACTGTTGGTGCAGGTGCTGCAACTCCTACTGGTGCCATCGGCATCGGTGGGATCTGAAAAGATAGTTGTTGCGTATCAGTTATAACATGTGTATCAGATGTAAGTAAAGTATGCAGAATAAGTATATACAGAAGTCAGATACAGTATGAATATAGTGTGCAGGTGCAGTATGTCAAATGTGGTCTATCGATGCAATGTATCAGTACAGTGTGGGATGTTTTCAGTAATGTCAGTGCATCAGTATGTCAGTGGACTCAGTGTGTAAACGTTCGATGCCTGAAGTGGAAAACTGAAGAAACTTACTGGGATACCGTAGACGCTGAGCAGCGCCTCCCTCCTCTGTATCATCCCCATCATCGAGGCTATCAGCTCGAGGTCACCTCCTGTATACTCAATCGATGCCTGCAAATGTATTTGATTGCCATAGATATATTTGAAATAAAATACGGAGTGTAAGTGTTAAAGAGTGATTCATACCGGAATCGGGCCTCGAACCCCTACAAGCTCATGACCAGCCGCAGGCTCAATCAGAACCAAGTAGGGCTCCCCGGTGTGTCGCTAGCAAGTCAACGTGGTGGGAAGCTTCGGCCAATCAGCCCTCTACCCCGCTCCGGAAGCCCCTCTGCCTCGGGCCCTGCTCGCTCGAGTCATTCTGCACCTCGCTCTTACGGCAGGAGCCCCCGCCTCCTCATCTCCGCGAACACCAGGGGTGGCATCAGGTGTGTCAAAATGAAGTCTGCATAGTCGCCCCCTGCTCGGAAGAAGTCGACCTTGAGGCCCACCATGAACTGGATGACCTCCTCAGCGGATAGGCTTTTTGTGGACTGCATGGACTCTAGTGGAGCCATCGGGACGACTGGGTCTGGCACACCCATAATCTAGCATAGAAAGCACTCACCTAAGAACCAGGCCCGACAAATCGAACCCTTAAGTAAAATATGGTCGCGGAAAATGGGCCATGCGCCGGCAAACTAGCCCCGCACTCACCCTGGCATCAAGGCTCATGGTTGCCACTTGATCTGCAAACAAAAGTTGCACAGAGTATTAGTTGCTGTTAGTTACTAAGTGAACATTTTCAAAGCAGAAATGAAATGAACATGCTTTCAGAATACCTCATGGGCACCTACTGTGTCGAAGTACTGGCGGAAGAAAGTGAAAGGCTCGCGAGTCCTGAGGCAAAGCTGACCATCGTATATCTGTGAGTAGGGTACCGTCAACGGAAGCTCCACAATGGGCTTCGGGGCAAGAATCGGGAAGTATGCGTATAACAATAGCTGCAGGGAAAATACAGCGGTATGTGATCAATACAGTATTGAGCAGACATAGAAAGTGCAAAGCAGAAAGCACAAGTGTTGAACAGATGTAAAGCAGGAACTATAAAGCAGAAAATGTAAAGTGCGGAGAGGAAAACTGAGATGTGTACCTCTCAGGCGCGCCAGTAGCCTCCAATCAGGCCTCCCTATAGAGGGGAGGTGGAGCTCATGTATCTGTACAATGTGGTGAGGCCAGCTCCGCCCCAGTTGTAGAAAACAAGGTGGTACCAAAGAGAAACATCAGGAAACCTCTGGCGTACTGCTCAATCTCCTCTACCGTCTCAGGCTCAGTCCCTCTGAAGCGCTCTACAAACCAAGTGTATCTCACCATCCCCGCTCGATACATGGGTGGGTATGCTCCTAGCAGCTTGAACCAGGCTGCCTCCCACTCCTCCGTATCAATGCCAATAGCGATCGGATCATCCCTTATGTCTACACCAATGATCATGGCAAAGTCGTAAGGAGTCATCGTCATCTCACCTGTAGTGGAGAAATGGAAGGAGTTGGTGGTATCCCACCACTTCTCCACTAATGCTCCTAAGAGGGGATGACTCGCGACAACCCGAGTCAAGCCAGAGCAAAAAAGGCCAAAGCCTGCCCCATCGATGATGTCTCGAACTCCAACTGGAAGCTCGTCATACCAATCTCTAGCAGTCGTAGCGCCATAGCCTCTGAAAGCGGGAGACTCGCCCTGTGGTAAAAGAAGACAGTGCATAAAATGTATCAAATGAGAGTATCACATGAAATGCAACCAGATGAAAGAAATACATCAGATGAAGACCGTGTATGAAATGTATCAGATGAGGGTAGCACATGAAACGCAACCAGATGAAAGGAATGCATCAGATGAAAACAATGCATGGTTAGATAAGGGCAGTGAATAAGATGCAGTCGGGTGGATCCAAATACAAAGCTGTGCAAGAAATGCAGTAAACAGGGTACAGTTGGATAAAGCAGCGATGGTAGCGTATTCGAATAAAAGGAAGTGCAAGAAATGAAAATAAAGAAAGGCAGAAATACTTGAAAACAGTGTTCTCACCTCGATGGCAATGGCCGATAAGTGAGACTCCGGCTCCCTCAACAAAAGGTCCTCTGGCGCACCGTGGGGGAACTCGGTGAAGTGTCTGATGCCTCTGGAAGTAGGTAGTATGTGTATCTGTGGGTGATACCGCGCCGCATGAAAAGGCCGTACCCTCGGTGGTAGTGGCTTCGGCTCGACCTCGAGCTCAAACTTTGCCTCTAAGTTAGCCTCAAGATCAGCTATCGGCCCCTCTACCTCCGGTATAGGTGAAACCACTAGGGGAACCTCTGGAGGAGCCCCGTCATGAGGAACCTCGTCCGCCATCTGAAAGTAGGTGCGATATGGGTGAAAAGTGAAGAAAAAGGGTAAACTTGGAAAAAGTCAAACCAGAGGAGAGAGAAAGTTGAGGAAAAAGTCAAAGTCGAGAAAAGTGCACAAAACTCGAGAGAAACTCAAGGGGAATGAAACTAGAATGGAGAAAGTGAGGAAAGAAACACCGAAATCGGATTTCAATCGGTTCAAAGTGAAGTAAACACAGGGGATTTAGCGAATCAACTTCGCGTAGTGCGTTGGAAAATGCGTAGAAAGTGCAAATCTAGAGAGAAGAAAGGTCTAGAGAGAGAGGGAAAGGAATTTCGAGCAAGGGGAAGTGAGAAAATGAAGTGTGGTGATCCATATTTAAAAGGCCGAAGCCAAAAACCCCATTTTGCCCTCAATCTGCCATCGATGGCCGGCAAGGCTTATTGATGGCCAGCGGTGTCCGTTGTTGGCCGGCACCTGGCCGGCGGCCTTCTCTCATGACCGGCAGGTGGCCGGCAGCTTTCTTGGGGTTCTTGATGCTGTTTTGTGTCCTTGGTTTCCTAGAAGTGAAGGGATTGTTTATTGTTTGGTTCAGAATGCCTCTGCGGGAGCTCGAAACTGTGTTTTCGGTGTGCGGTGTTCGTTACTTCTCAACGTGAACGAGGTGTATCCTTTTTGCATATCGCAACTTTTCCGAGAGGTAAATCGGAAAGTTGCTTTGTTTCGGTAGAATATGCTTTCATTCTCGCATAGACTATGCATCTCTTCATTACGTATACAGAACATGCATTTTGTACTTGGCATAGAACATGCTATCAATCGTGCATTTCACATATGCTATTGCGCAGAATGCATATTTCAATCATGCACAGAACATGCATTTTGTACTTTTCATAGAACATGCTGTTAATCGTGCATAGAACATGCATTTTGTACTTTGCATAGAACATGTTGTCACTCGTGCATAGAATATGCATTAGGTACTTAGCGTTGAATGTGCCTTCATGTAGCATTTTTCCCCGATTGTTTTCTTTACATAGAACATGCATTCTTACTGTATCTCATTTGTTGAGTTTTATACAGGCACGATATTGTATATACGGCTCATTCGAGAAAGCAGACGATATTGTACGTACAGTCCACTCAGAGGAGTTCCAGGTAAGATCATTTGTGCCCTTCGAAATGCATTTATTCACTTTCTCCTCTCGCGTGAGACGCATTCAGACGTATTCACTTTCTCCTCTCACGTGAGACGCGTTTGGACGTATTCACTTTCTCCTCTCGCGTGAGACGCGTTTGGACGCATTCACTTTCCCCTCTTGCATGAGACGTTTTTGGACGTATTCACTTTCTCCTCTCGCTTGAGACGCGTTTGGATTTGTTCATCTTTCTCCTATTGCGCGAGACGTGTTAGGATTGCTTGCTTTGGTTAAAAAAAAATAAAAAAAAAAACATTCGGGTGTGCCTGGTGTTTACATCGCTTTCCTTCTCTCACGTGCAACGCGTTAGGATCTCGGTTAAAACCTTGGTGAGCTCGATGGTTATGTTTCTTTTCGCCTTTCTTGCGCGTCGCGTAGTTAAGCTTGCATAATTTTCTTACATCCTTTCTGCATGAAATGTGGTTTGGCTCAGGATTCTCATACGTGGCGTGTTCATTTACTTATTTCTTTTCATGTTTGGGATGTTGTACCTTGTTTCAGTTTGTTTGAATGTGGCATTTTCATTGCTTTGCATTTGCATTTAAATATTCCAATACAGCCTCATTGCATGATCATAAGTTATGTTCTTGCATCGTGCATATCATTTGCATCTTGCCCCAAAACTGTGGTGGATTGATTCCTTGTAAAGGGATACGTAGGCAGCCTGCAAGTGCAACCACTTTGTTTTCTGTCTTCATTGTTTGTCCAAGTCTTGAGGCCTTGTCAAAATGGGTCGTCTCTTGGCTTTGACATTCACACGCGTCATTTCATGACTTCGAGCTCTGTTAAAGAGGGGCAATTGTAGACACCCCATTTTTGACGGCCCTTCAAGACTTGGATGTTCTTGCAAGTACATCGGATGATGAGTCTGATTACTCACCGAGTGCTCAAAGTCCTCAGCGGAACGTCATAGGTTTGAGCCTTCCAAACCTTGCATCCTTTTGGTCTCCTTTTTTGACCATGTCTTGGTCTCTCTCCCCTGTAGCCTTTGGTGGCCTGTCTGCCATCTATCAGGGCTGCCGGCCAAGGCTTTTGGCCTGCCGACCATCACTGATGGCTGACTGGCCACTAGTGTTTTCTGCAGATATTTTGGGCCAGCTGTGCCAGCTGGTTGCACAGAAACTTGCATTTGCCCACAGGTGGAGGGTAGGATCTCTTTGTATAGAATTCATATTTTCTATATATAGGGAGGCCCTCTCTCATGTTTTGAGGTTGGAAGAATTATGACTCAAAATCTTCTCCCTCTCTCTAGATTTTTCTCTCTCTCTCTCTCTCTTGTATTTCTCTACACATTTGCCTACTTACATTACACTTTTGCACATCAACCCTTAACCAAAAGTGAACACCTTTGAGTTAACATTGTTTAAGGACCTCTTGGAGCTCTACAAATTGTTTTTGGCTTGAATTGTTGCTTGGAACCACTCTTCTCTTCAAGAGGTATAATATTAGTCTTTTAAGCTTGCTTTGCTTACTTGTTTTTCCATATTTTTCCTACCGTTATGGGCTGGTTTTGAGCTATAGAAAACTTTGTTTTCATGGCTTGAAATTGATGTTTTGGGCCATTAAAGGTTAGAGGTTGGTTCATCCCTCTTTACTCATTGTCATTAAGGCCTTTGCCCTTTTGTTTCCCATTATAAAACCATCTTTTTTGGGGCCTTGTAGACACCCCATTTTTGACCGTCCTCTAGACTTGGTTGTGCATGTAGGTACACCCAACAACTGGTTCGATTGCTCGCCCAGCACTCGACTATCGCGGCGGAACATCACCGGTTTGAGCTTCCCGGACCCTGTATCCTTTCTGCCCCATTTTTGGACCTTGACTAGGTCCTTTCAGAGTGGACCCTGTGGTGCACTGTCGGCCATAGCATGGCACTGCCGGCCATGGCCTTGACCCTGCCGGCCACTGGTAAAGGCCTGCCGGCCATCAGTGTGCCACTGCCGGCCATTACTGATGGCCGGCACCCCTCCTATCTCAGCTGGTTTTCCTCCAGATCTTTTGAGCCAGCTGGATTTTTGTTTACTTCCCTCCATACACGTGTATGGAGGGATGAAAGCCTTGCAAAGCTTCTTGAAGAAGCTTTGGCTTTTCATTTCTCTATATAAGGAAGAGGCTTCTTCCTTACACCAGGCTGAGTTTTTGAAGAGCAAAAAACTCCCTTTCTCTCTATATTGCTTATGTTTTGTGCCTTGAAGTTGGATTTCCTTGCACTTTTACACTACAACACATAGATATACACCACCACCATTGAATCAAGCTTCTTGGAGGTCTTCTTGAGGTCTGAAAGCAAGCTTCCACCCCCTGAAATTGCTGATTTCAAAGAGGGTCTTCAAGGGTGAGCATTTCTCCCATTTTTGCACTTTCTTGCACCTTGCTTTAGCCCTCTTTGCATATTGTTTTAGGCTTTGCTTATAACTGAGAAAAGTCTTATTTTTAAGTGCTTTTTAAGTTTGGTTAAGGTCATTTTGCTGTTTGGGGTGTGTAGCCCCCTTGCATGCTTTGTTTGGCTTTGTTTTAAGCCATATTTGGAGGCCTCTGAGCTACCCTTGGTTTGGCCTTCCTACCACTGAAATCTAGTGGATTTTCAATGGTAGAGGTGTGGTTTTGAGGTCCTAAATCAGAGGGGGGAGTCCCCTCTCTTTGTATTCCTCTTTGCTTGCATTTTTGGCCTTCCAAAGGACCATCCCTCTATGCATTTTTGAGGCTTGGTCTAGGCCCTTTTTTGTGACTTCTAGGACCTGCCTTGGCCCTGTCCAAGGCTGGTTTGGTCATGCCTTGCTTGCATCTTCCATGTATAGTGTAACTCCATTTATAGCTCATCAAAGTAGCATGTGTGCATAGTCTTTGTTGAGTCCATTTCAGTCCATTTTTGGTGATGTTTTACCATGCCATGAATCTGTTTTGGGTTGGTTTTGTTACTCCATGTTTGCTTGATGCACTTGTAGTGTAAATCCCCTAAACTAGCTTCATATGCTCCATGCCATGCCATGTCATTTTAGCTTGTTTGGTTTACATTCCAGCATGTATTTGGTCATCATTTTGCATGTTATGACCCTATCCACAGCTGGTTTGATCATCCTTTGCATGCTCCATATAGGTGTAGAACAAATCTTGTTTACTAGCCCTTTGTGCATGATGTTTTGACTCATCATACTGGCATATTTTGGCTTTGCTCAAACTTGATTTTATGCTTATTTTGAAGTATTCTAGGACTGTTTTAGGCTACCATGACCATATCACTCATGCTTTGTATAGCTATAGTGTAAATGCTTAGGCTAGTCTTGGGTTTTGAGGCCTCTATCATGTCGTACATGTGATGTTTGCATGCCTTGCCCTCATTTCACATGCTATTTCAGTCCATGAAATGTTGTCATACACTTGCATTTGACATGCCTTGAATGCTTTGTATAACTTGTGCTTTACGCCTCAAGAGTGGACTTTTGTGCATGCCACTTAGCCTAAGCCTTTGGCTCATCATTTCAGTACATTTTGGGTCCTAATATACCATGATGTGACTCTGTTTTTGGTTGTCCAAGTCATGCCATGATTGGCTCTCATAGGTGTAGTGCATTGCCTCTTTTGTAGCCTTGCATGTTCTATGTTTTAGCATTGTATGCTAGCTTGCTTTGGCTTACTTCCATGCATGTTTTAGTCTCATATCAGTACGTACTAGGACTGTTTTGGGTTGCCCTTGCCATATCCTTCATGCTTCGTATAGCTGTAGTGTAATTGGCCTTGCAAGCTTCGTGTTTCGGTGATTCACGCATGCTATCCTTGAGCTATTTAAATGATTTGGCATCATTTATTATCTCATTTCAGTGCATATAGTGTTGTTACACTTGCACATTTGTCACTTCTTAGGCACTTTTGAGAGCTGCCCCTTTTAGGCCCCTTTGTTGAACCTCTCGCATTTTGCATGCTTGAGTATGTTGTGTGACTTAATCCATCACTTTGGCTACTGATTTGGACCTAGTTGAGAGCTGTCCATCTTTGGTGTAAGCCCATCTTACCATGTTGTCGCATGCTTGTTTCATTTGGTATGTTGTTGCATACTTGTTTAACTCCACATGCCTTGCATGTTCACACGTTCATGTTGCATTTTGCCATGATTGTCTAAGGTTGTCACCTCACATCATGCTTATATACTTGTTGCATGCTTGAGTTAGTCGCATGTTTGCACACTTAAGTCATATCGCATGTTTGCCATGCTGAGGTGTTGCATTGTTTGAATTAAGTATTAATCCAAGCACGAGGAACGCGGGGCGTTTCATACTTTAAGTAATGGAATGCATCTCAATTCTCGGTCGTCGAAGCTCTTGATGATTCACGATAGAGTTCTAGGCTTTACTTGCTTTATTTGTGCATTAATTTTCATATTGATCTGCACAAGTTGGATCTTTGGCCATCATGCATCGGGATGCATGATTGATGGTCGTGGATCCGACTTGGCCTCTCCCTTGATGTTTTGAGGTGATTTGGCAACCCTCCCTTTTCTCTATTTTGTGCTTCGTTGCAGTTTGGTGTCACAGCACACAAGTGGCCGGCAGCCTGCCATTGATGGCCGGCAGTGTGCCACCCTTGGCCGGCAAAGGACCATCCTTGGCCGGCAGATCTCCCTCCATGGCCGGCAGGCCACTGGTGACTTCCCCTGCAGTGTTTTGGTAAGTTTCAGGAACAAGCACTAAAAGACACCCTGCAAACAGAGCGTCTAAAGAGCAACCGGAAAGCGTTTCGAGGCAAAGAACTGAGGCGAGCATGCATGCCTCCCTTCTTCAAACAGAGCTGGAATAACACCGTTTACTGCTTTTCCTACTTGCTTGTTGTCATTCATTAATCAGTTAATTAATTTGTTAATTAATTAAGTTGTGTAATAATTAGTTGTAGCTAGTTATTCATTTGGTTCTGTAATAATTAATTAGCTTGTGAGTTAGTTAGTTAGGTGGCCTGTATTATTCTTTCGGACCCTTCGAGCGAGGGCACAATTGTAATAAGTGTGCGTGCGTGTGTGCATGTCTTCCAACCCCCACTTCTTTCTCCCTTTTACTTACCTGCTTTGATGGTTAGTATTAGGACATGTTTACTTTAGCATACCTTATGCTATGCATGCGTGCATCACTCATCAGTATTGCATGCACCGGGCTCGGCGCGTCATACTAGCTGCATAAGTATTTCAAATCTAACTTGAATACGTGCTACTTGTGCATTTTCACGTGTCATTCATAGACTAGCCGAGCCTACTCTAGTGACATTCCGTATGCGTTGCATTAGGCATTTAAACATGGACTTGGATCATGCATGATTGCTAACATGTTCTTGTTTTGGCGCGGAGTACTAGGTGAGCTCTTTATGCTTTAGCATACCGCATGCGTATGAGTGTTGCCATAATAGCATGATTACCATGAGGCTAGCTGCTTATGTGATAAACTGCTTGAATGCCTGTGGGTGAAGGTTGGATTGTTTGAGTTGGAACAACTCATTGAAATCCGTATTTATCCTACTTGCGAGTAGCAAATTCCAAAGCGTTTTCCAAACAAACGGATATGCAATGCTTCGTTCCAAATTAGGCGATCTAGTCTATACTTTTGTGTTGTGCGCATCACATAGTAATTCTAGCTAATTAACTGGAATAAGAACACATAACGTTTTCAAAAGAGGATATCATAGTTAGTAGAGGCCGATCTTCGGATCGGGTGAGAGGGGGTGCTCATAGCTGACCTTCCCCAATCGTACCCAAGTTCCCGAGCCGAGGCAACTTTGGTGATGACTGACACGTGGCCTTTGGCACCGAGTCAGGGTTTCCTAAATTCCCCCATTAAAAAATATTTAGGTGGCGACTTTGTATCTAGCAAAGCAGTCAATGTTTGGCACTTCTATCAAAAAAATCTATTTTTTCTCAAAACGATTTGCCGGATTTGGACTCTTTGGTTCAGATTAAGAACCGTGACAATTTGAGTCCTGAACTGTAGTGACCCCCAAATGAACAAAACGGGGGATTCATCCTACCGGGACGTTCGGGGACGTCTAC
This sequence comes from Camellia japonica, assembly GCA_030407325.1. Taxonomy (NCBI): domain Eukaryota; kingdom Viridiplantae; phylum Streptophyta; class Magnoliopsida; order Ericales; family Theaceae; genus Camellia; species Camellia japonica. The sequence goes on along the minus strand of JAPPVO010000032.1, from coordinate 83,323,196 downwards.
AGTTTCTGGCGACTCTGCTGGGGAGTTAGAGAGCTTGACTTGAACTCGTGATATCCTGTTTTGATTTCGCTTATGTGTCTCTTTGCATTGCATGTGCATTGGTGTACCTAGGACACCGTGTTGGCCATCTGCTATTCCTGAATGGTCTGCCGAAGGCTTGACTTTGTCAAAGCATGCCATAAGGCTGACTGGTTGCGGGCTCTGCCAGTATGGGAACGCAAACCCCGGTTTTACCGGGGCACCCTTTTCGACCAATCGGCCTAGTGCATATTCGGAATCCATAGTGACCATTCCAAACTAGGACAGGTCGCTTACCCGATTATAGGTTGTTTGAGACCGCTGCGTGCGTAGTAAAACCCTAGCTCCTGACAAAATAGGACAGGAAAACCCTACCCCAACATAGGGGTGTTTTGGCTCTCTTCACTTGCTATGTGCTTTTAGAGTGTATCTCTACAGGGAACGCACACATCAGTCTGCAAGTTTGAGTATCAGGCCTGAGGGCACCAGTATCAGTATTTGTGAGAATCAGTTATATCTGTGGGTATCCGATTCAGTGTTTTGGGGCAGTGATTCTGGGGAACAGTGATCAGCAGTAGAGTACAATTGTTCGGCTACACCTATGTTTGATTCGTTTAGGCTGAAATGCTGCTTGTTTTTCCTTTCAGTTCAGAGAGTTGATACAGAATAGCCAGTGTTCCCCCTTGCTGAGGCAAGATTTATCATGACGAAGAATTCTGAAGAGATCGTAGTTATGACGGCCACATTAGATCAAGGAATCACTCTGCAAAGTGAGACCAATGTTGATGTACCACATCCGCCCAGGTCGCCTGCCGCGATCCTGATCTGGGAACCCCAGTTGTATCAGGCTCGTGAGCCCACCACGTTCGAATTGATGGGAATGATTGGTGACCTCCAGAGGTCTATGGCAGATCTCACTTATGGAATATCGGCTTCATCGCCAGCTGCACCATATGCCAGGAATTTTGTACCGCAAGAGCCTCCGCTATTGGGACAAATTGTGATCGAGCTCAGCCAACCTGAGGTTGTCTCAAGTTATAGCAATGACATGTCAACATCAACCCAAGCCCTCGATCAGGCAGAAGTCAGAGGTAAGAACAAAATGCAGGCAGATGTCGATCCCGTTGAACAACTGCTGTGGGCAGTCGAGGCTTTGAAAGCTGGAGGGATGAATAAGCAGCAAATATCCGCAGTCGCGGCCAAGACTATGGATGATGTTTTCTCCACTCCAACCGAAGGCAGTTCCTGTCAGGCAGAAAACCGGGATAGGCCCCGTCATGCCAGGACAGTCTCAGCCAATCCCAACCCTGCACCTGGGAAAGATCAGAAAACCAAGGCAGTGCCTGCCGACCCGTTCACTAGTGCGTCTAGCAAGAATACTCAGACTTCAAAGTACCTGCCCCGAGGGCGCAGGGTCTTTCACACTCTCTACATGCCGTTGTCCAAGGCACTTCAGATCCTGGCCGAAAGGGGGCATCTTAAACCCCTCGAGCCTAGGCCCCTTCCTAGTCCTCTTCCAGCAGGCCATGATACTACTCAGTACTGCGCGTACCACCAGCAAACCGATCATTCTACCGATAATTGTTTTCGCCTCCGTCATGAGGTGCAAGATTTGATCGACAACGAGGTTATCCTCCCGCCCACCTCAGCCAAGTCCGTTACTACCCAGCTATTGGATTTTGAGGATACTGATACTACGAGTATGTAATCAGGGAGTGAACCACCTGCGGGCGGCGCTTGGTGTATTTTTGGATGTGGCGTCTGGCACGTATTTTTGAGCATCTGTGCTTACTAGTTTTGTAAATTTTGGCTTGGGTGTCAGGTCAGTCTTTTGCTTTATTTTGAGTCTGTCTTATTGTCTTGAGTCAGTCCTTTTTGCTTAAGGGTCTGTCTTATTGTAGCGAGTCAGTCCCCTTGTATAGAATGTCAGGTGATTCCGGGGTTGTTGCCTCGAATACCGTTTTGTTTTGTAATTACTCCTTTTGCTTTCTTTTGAGTCTGTTTCTGCCGAGGAGCCAGTTGTGCCAACAAATCTCAATGAAACAGCGGTACATTTTCGCACCCTTATGTTTGCTTCTGCCGTGTGCTAGTTGTGCCAGAAGCTTGAATGAAATGGCAGTGCATTCCACCTGCTCTTTTGTGCACTGAAATTATGGCATTGACCTAAGTTTTTCAAAACTTTTTGAACATTGTGATGAAAACGAAGAGGAAGGAATTCCTCGGGATTTTCAAAAACTTGATCAATTAAGAGAAAGAGAGGCATGCTAAGCCATTAATGATAGAGATCATGTTTGTTAACATGAGTACTAAAAAGGATCTTGGCTTGATCTAGATTGGCTCCACACTGTCTTCAGCGCGAGCGATTTGTCGCTTTCTTAAAAGATTTCAAAAAATGTTTTGCGCGATCCTGCGAAGACCTGTGTGGAATCGCTCTTGAGATTGTGCAGCTTAGGATCGCTCTCAGCCTCAAGACTCAACCCTTTGCTTTCAAACCTTGAACTTGCATTCAGAATGTTCAACGGTCAACCACAACGTGAGGCCTGTGTGGCCAGCTTTGAAGCAGCCCTCGAACAAGAGGCAAAAAAGCCAGGTCAAAGAAGATCGGATATGATCAAAAGAAGCTTGCAAAGCTGGATCAGAAGCACCCCTCGAACTAGGGGCAAAAATGTCAGACAGCTCGAAGAGCCAAAGGTGGATCATTCCGTAAGTCAATGAAGATCGGCAAGAATGCCAAATCCTAGAAGGGAGGAAAGAAGAAAGTATTGCTGAAGGACAGCCGAGTTCTTATCCACAACACTAGGGGCAAATTCAGCCCCCATTGGATGGACTTCTACATCGTCAGCAAACAACAGCCATTCTCCTGGATTCAGATGACTTCAGGATCTCAAAACTATTTGATATGGACAAAGCTACACTTTTACCCTTGAGAGGCTCGCTGGGCCGAAAACCCGGAAGGGCGACCCAGGCAAAAGTTAGAGTAAGAAAAAAGAAGAAAAAGAACAAAAAAAAAGAAAAGTGCAAAGAATGAAATGAAAAAAGAAGAAAAATGAAGAAAATGAAAAGAAAAGATGAAAAAGAAGAAAAGAATAGAAAAGAAAAGAAAAACAAAGCTCGCAAGGTTGAAAACCCGCAAAGGGCGGCCTTGGCAAAAGTTAGAGCGCAAAGAGAGAGGTTAAATACCCGAGTGTACCTTAACCCCGAACTACGTAAGGCTTGATTCCCATCTTTGGGATACGTAGGCAACTTCATTCTGAAGTCCAGCCGTAAAACACTTCAAATTGATTATGTCCATGTAATGGTTTTGATCATCTTTGCCTTCTCTGTATCCAAGGGTTTGGTTGTGTTCGTCACTCTGAGGACTGACTACAATGCGTTGCGGTGCCATTCAAACAAGGGGCAACTTTCCGTTGCCATGCAGTGTCCTTCAGACAAGGGGCAGTGTTCCTTCTGATCTGAAGTTGTGTATCTCAAGAGTAAGTTCTGTGCTCGCTGAGCAGTGGCTGTTTGCCAAAATGGTTTTTGAGAATTTTTACTAAGGTTGACTGATTCTCTTGAAAATTATCCCATTTTTCCAAAACTGGACCATTTCTTGGACCCAAAAAAGGAAAATTTTCAGTGCTCATGGCCTAACTTGTATGATTTTAAATCAGAAAGTTGAACAAGCATGTTAATCTAACTCTCATGTTGGTCAAAACTATTTTAGTAGAAAGCAAAAACAAAAAATGGTCAAAATGATGCACTAGGGGCACAGTTGAGTCAAGCTTCCTGTCTTTTCCCCATTGTCAATGTACTTGCCAGAAAGGGCACTCTACTTGCCGAAAAGGGCACTGTATTCGCCAGAAAGGGCACAGCGGAAGCCGACCGCAAAAGGGCAGAAAGCTCTCATATCCTCCAAGCAACGAGGTATCAAGCCAAGTGCGAAGCACGAACTGGAATGGATCAAGATATTCCCATTCCCTCATCTGGGCAGATCTGATCATGTCCAAACTCCCCAGCGGAGCATCGTCCACTGATGTCAGCCGCAGATTTGCTACACACCCAGTTGTAGCGCAATCCCTCTGTGGGAGAAACTCACTGTTGTGAACAAGAAGAAAAATCTAGCGGAATGCTAGGGGCAAGAGCCCCGCAACTTTCTGTTTATCCATCAGCCACTCAGGGGAGGGATGAAAAACGAGAGATTAAAGAATAGAGAGGTGTAAGTTGAGAGAAAAGTGAGCAAAAGGGTTTTGAGAGAAAAACCGAGCTTGAGGGCCGAGTGATGTGAGAATCACAAATTAGAAAGGGTGGGAAACACACCCGAAGAAATTGGCTCCTCGTGATCTGAGGTCTCTCGTCTTTGTAACACGTCTGTGTGTCGTGCCTTTTGTTTTGTTTTGTTTACCTCAACTCTTGTTTTGAGTCGGTTCCGAGCGTGTCTCGATGTGTTTAGGTTGTTTACCTTTTGTTTTCCGTTGCTGAGTCTTTTTCACTGTGTTCAGTCGTAGACTCAATACCCGGTCGAGAACTCATTTCTCAATTTCAAAAATAAAATCGTTTTGTGCTCAGAGTGCCGTGCCATTCTCCACATTTGTGCAAAACAAGATTTGTTCTTTCATAAAACCGCAGGGTTCAACCCAGGTCATGTGAGAATAGTAAAACCTGGACCTATTTGAAGCTTTTTGGGTTCCAGATTGCGATGCAAAAGAAAAAGGAAATTTTGGAGCATCTGAGTGTGTTTCAACTTCTGCAAGTTCAGTCATTACATCCCGTACGTTCAGAATGAGCTGTGTATTCAGAATGAGCAGTATGCTGTTATGGGCTGCGTTCAAAAGAAACAGGAATACTGTGTTATGAGTTGTATGTTCAAAATGAGCTGTGTGTTCAGAGCGGATAGAATGCTATGCCCACTATTCTCATGCCAGAATGGCAATCAGAAGTGCTCTCCCGGAGTATCAATCTGTGCCAAAGGTACCTTGACTGTATTTTCAATGAGTTCCTAGGAGATCGATTGCGATGGTGAAAACTAGAGTTCGAATGGTTGTTGCCTAGAATACAAAGGTTTGGAATTTCCGAGACTAAAGTCTGGTCTGAATACCCAGGGGTGTATCCCCGGCTTGAAATCTGTATAGAAGCCCCATAGGTTGAGATAGCATGTATGCACCTCGATTCAGGATACTGATACAACCTAGTCTATCACCCCGTTGAAGAATAGGGGAAGTTGTGAGCACGATCAGGAAGAAAAGCGGCATCCGCGGTTTCCCCAATAGATGTTGCACCTTGTCAATATTTCAGGACCTTTATACTGTGGGTTGAAGGTCTGTGTTCGAAGAACGCATGAGACATCCTCGGCAGAGTAGAACGGCTCGCCGCCACTCATTTTATGAGGTGCTTTCTGAAGTGCCCCTTCGTCCGTTTAGCGCTTTCATGCATTGTATTGCATTCTACTTTCCGAGATTCTTTCTCATTCATGCACGGTACTGTATGTACTGTTCATTCAGAGAAGTTCCAGTTTAGTTTGACTAATACCTTTCCTCTCTCGCGTGCACTACGCTGAGAGGTTTCTCTGTCCTCTCTTGCGTGTGCTACGCTGAGAGATTTTCCCTTTCCTCTCTTGCGTGTGCTATGCTGAGAGGTTTCTTTTTCTTCTCTCGCGTGTACTACGTTGAGAGAGTTTGTCTTTCCTCTCTCACATGTACTACGCTGAGAGGCTCCTTCCTATTCAGAGACACGAGGATACGTCCTTATGTCTCTTCTTCTTTTTGAAACATCGGGATACGTCCCTTTGTTTCTCCCTCTCTGGTTAAAAGCATTTGGAATACGTTCCAATGCTCACGCCATTCCGAGACACGGGGATGCGTCCTTATGTCTCCCCTTTTCGCCGAAACATCGGGATACGTCCCTTTGTTTCTCCCTCTCTGGTTAAAAGCATTTGGAATACGTTCCAATGCTCACGCCATTTCGAGACACGGGGATGCGTCCTTATGTCTCCCCTTTTCGCCGAAACATCGGGATACGTCCCTTTGTTCCTCCCTCTCTGGTTAAAAGCATTTGGAATACGTTTCAATGCTCACGTCATTCCGAGACACGGGGATGTGTCCTTATGTCTCCCCTTTTCGCCGAAACATCGGGATACGTCCCTTTGTTTCTCCCTCTCTGGTTAAAAGCATTTGGAATACGTTCCAATGCTCACGTCATTCTGAGACACAGGGATGCGTCCTTATGTCTCCCCTTTTCGCCGAAACACCGGGATACGTCCCTTTGTTTCTCCCTCTCTGGTTAAAAGCATTTGGAATACGTTCCAATGCTCACACCATTCCAAGACATGGGGATACGTCCCTATGTCTCCCCCCCCCCTTTTTTTTTTTGAAACATCGGGATACGTCCCTTTGATCCTCCTTCTCTGGTTACGAGCATTTGGAATACGTTCCAACGCTCTCGCCATTTCGGAGACACGTGGATACGTCGCCATGCCTCTTCTTCTTTTGTAAACACGGGGTTGTCTCCCTTTGTTTCTCCTCCTTTGGCCTAGAGCATTTGGAACACGTTCCAATGCTTACACCATTCCGAAACACGGGGATATATCCCTATGTTTCTCTCTTTGTTGGACCTCCTCTCACGATTTCAGCGTGGTTTGAGTGTCCCGTTCCTTACACGATTTCAGCGTGTTTGGAATTTATCCCAGGTTGCGTTGTAGACGCGCTAGGCGGTTTGTTGGACCTCCTCTCACGATTTCAGCGTGGTTTGAGTGTCCCGTTCCTTACGCGATTTCAGCATTGTAGACACCCCATTTTTGACCGTCCTCAAGACTTGGTTGTGCTTGTAGGTACACCCAACAACTGGTTCGATTGCTCGCCCAGCACTCGACTATCGCGGCGGAACGTCACCAGTTTGAGCTTCCCGGACCCTGTATCCTTTCTGTCTCATTTTTGGAACCTGATTTGGTCCTTTCAGAGTGGCCCACCTAGTGCACTGCCGGCCATGGCCTTGACCCTGCCGGCCACTGATGAAGCCCTGCCGGCCATCAGTGTGGCACTGCCGGCCATTACTGATGGCCGACACCCCCCTATCTCAGCTGGTTTTCCTCCAGATCTTTTGAGCCAGCTGGATTTTTGTTTACTCCCCTCCATATACGTGTATGGAGGGATGAAGGCCTTGTAAAGCTTCTTGAAGAAGCTTTGGCTTTTCATTTCTCTATATAAGGAAGAGGCTTCTTCCTTACACCAGGTGCTGGATTTTTGAAGAGAAAAAAACCTCTCTTTCTCTCTATATTGCTTGTGTTTAGTGCCTTGAACTTGATTTTTCTTGCACTTTTACACTACAACACATAGATATACACCACCACCATTGGATCAAGCTTCTTGGGAGGAATTCTTAAGCTCTGAAAACTGGTTCAAGGAGGGTCTTCAAGGGTGAGCATTTCCCCTATTTTTGCACTTTCTTGCACCTTGTTTTAGCCTTCTTTGCATATTGTTTTAGGCTTTGCTTATAACTGAAAAAAGTCTTTTTTTTAAGTGCTTTTTAGGTTTGGTTAAGGTCATTTTTCTGTTTGGGGTGTGTAGCCCCCTTGCATGCTTTGTTTGGCATTGTTTTAAGCCATATTTGGAGGCCTCCGAGCTAGCCTAGGTTTGGCCTTGCTGCCACTGAAATCCAATGGGATTTCAGTGGTAGAGGTGTGGTTTTGAGGTCCTAAATCAGAGGGGGTAGTCCCCTCTCTTTGTATTCCTCTTTGCTTGCATTTTTGGCCTTCCGAAGGACCATCCCTCTATGCATTTTTGGGGTTGGTCCAGGCCTTTTTTTTGTGACATATAGGACCTACCTTGGCCCTGTCCAAGGCTGGTTTGGTCATGTCTTGCTTGCATCTTGCATGTTTAGTGTAACTCCATCTATAGCTCATCAAAGTAGCATGTGTGCTTGGCTTTTGTCGAGTCCATTTCAATCCATTTTCGGTGATGTTTTACCATGCCATGAACCTGTTTTGGATTGGTTTTGTTACTCCATGCTTGCATGATGCACTTGTAATGTAAATCCCCTAAACTAGCTTCATATGCTCCATGCCATGCCATGTCATTTCAGCTTGTTTGGTTTACATTCCAGCATGTATTTGGTCATCATTTGGCATGTTATGACCCTATCCATAGTTGGTTTGATCATCCTTTGCATGCTCCATATAGGTGTAGAACAAATCTTGTTTACTAGCCTTTTGTGCATGATATTTTGACTCATTGTACTAGCATATTTTGGCTTGGCTTAAACATGATTTTATGCTTATTTTGAAGTTTTCTAGGACTATTTTGGGCTGCCATGACCATATCACTCATGCTTTGTATAGCTATAGTGTAAATGCTTAGGCTAGTCTTGGGTTTTGAGGCCTTTATCATGCCATACATGTGATGTTTGCATGCCTTGCCCTCATTCCATATGCTATTTCAGCCCATGAAATGTTGTCATATACTTGCATTTGACATGCCTTGAATGCTTTGTATAGCTTGTGCTTGATGCCTCAAAAATGGACTTTTGTGCATGCCATTTAGCCTAAGCCTTTGGCTCATCATTTCAGTACATTTTGGGTCCTAATATACCATGATGTAACTCTGTTTTTGGTTGTCCAAGTCATGCCATGATTGGTTCTCATAGGTGTAGTGCATTGCCTCTTTAAAGCCTTGCATGATCCTTGTTTGTAGCCTTGTGTTCTAGCCTATGTTGGCTAGCTTTGAGCTTGGTTTTGGTCTTGCTTTGACCTGCCCTAAGGACTTTTTAGGTCCCCCGGCCCCTTGGGGCTTGCCTTGTATGGCCATGGTTTAAGTCCCTTTGCTTACTTTGAGCTTTGAGCATCATAACATGCTATGCTTGCATTGTTGAGTTGATTTGGCATCAATTTACATGGTATTTCAGAGCCTACTCTATTGCCATATATCCATGTTTGTTGCTCCTTAGGTGTGCTTAAGAGTTGTCCTCTTTGTGCCTTAACACTTGAGCCATTTGGCATGCATGCTTGCCTTGCCTTTCCATGCTTTTCATGCCATCAATTCCATCACTTTGGCTACTGATTTGGACCTAGTTGAGAGCCGTCCATCTTTGGTGTAAGCCCATCTTACCATGTTCTCGCATGCTTGTTTCATTTGGTATGTTGTTGCATACTTGTTTAGCTTCGCATACCTTGCATGCTCACATGTTCATGTTGCATTTTGTCATGTTGTCCAAGGTTGTTGCCTCACATCATGCTTATACGCTTGTTGCATGCTTGGTTAGTTGCATGTTTGCACACTTAGTCATATCGCATGTTTGCCATGCTTATGTGTTGCATTGTTTGGATTAAGTATTAATCCAAGCACGAGGAACGAGGGGCGTTTCATACTTCAAGTGATGGAACGCGTCTCAATTCTCGATCGCCGAAGCTCTTGATGATTCATGATAGAGTTCTAGGCTTTACTTGTTGTATTTGTGCATTCATTTTCATATTGATTTGCACAAGTTGGATCTTTGGCCGTCATGCATCGGGATGCGTGATTGATGGTCGTGGATCCGACTAGGCCTCTCCCTTGATGTTTTGAGGTGATTTGGAGTGCCATGGTGCGTACATATCCTTGGGAAACCCTTCCCTCTCTCTATTTTGTGCTTCGTTGCAGTTTGGTGTCACAGCACACCAGTGGTCGGTAGCCTGCCATTGATGGCCGGCAGTGTGCCACCCTTGGCCGGCAGTGCTCTGTTTTTGGCCGGCAGATCTCCCTCCATGGCCGACAGGCCACTGGTGGCTTCCCCTGCAGTGTTTTGGTAAGTTTTAGCAACAAGCACTGAAAGACACCCTGCAAACAGAGCCTCTAAAGAGCAACCGGAAGGCGTTTCGAGGCAAAGAACCGAAGCGAGCATGCATACCCTCCTCTTCTTCAAATAGAGCTGGAGCGACTCTTTTACTGGTTACTAGTTGGTTAGCATTTGTTATTTGTAATAATTAATTTGTTAATTAATTAAGTTGTGTAATAATTAGTTGTAGCTAGTTATTCAATTCGGTTTTGTAATAATTAATTAGCTTGTGAGTTAGTTAATTAGGTGGCCTGTATTATTCTTTCGGACCCTCCGAGTGAGGGCACAATTGTAATAAGTGTGCGTGCGTGTGTGCATGTCTTCCAACCCCCACTTCTTTCTCCCTTTTACTTACCTGCTTTGATGGTTAGTATTAGGACATGTTTACTTTAGCATACCTTATGCTATGCATGCGTGCATCATTCATCTGTATTGCATGCACCGGGCTCGGCACATCATACTAACTGCATAGTATTTCAAATCTAACTTGAATACGTGTTACTTCTTGCATCCCACATGCCATCCTAAGATTAGCCGAGCCTATTCTAGTGACATTCTGTATGTGTTGCATTAGCCATTTTAACATGGACTTGGATCATGCATGATTGCTAATATGTCCTTTGTTTCTGCTCGGAGTACGATGTAAGTTTTATGCTTTAGCATCTCGCATGAGTGTGAATGCTAACATGACAGCATGTTTACTATGTGGCTAGTTGCTTATGTGATATGACTGCCTGAATGCCTGTGGGTGAAGGTTGGATTGTTTGAGTTGGAACAACTCGTTGAAATCTGTGTTTTAGCCTACTTGCGAGTAGCAAATCTCAAAGCGTTTACCAAACAAACGGATATGCAATGCTTTGTTCCAAATTAGGCGATCTAGTCTATACTTTTGTGTTGTGCGCATCACATAGTAATTCTAGCTAATTAACTGGAATAAGAACACATAACGTTTTCAAAATCAGATATCATGGTTAGTAGAAGCCGATCTTCGGATCAGGCGAGAGGGGGTGCTCATAGCTGACCTTCCCCAATCGTACCCAAGTTCCCGAGCCGAGGCAACTTTGGTGATGACGAACACGTGGCCTTTGGCACCGAGTCAGGGTTTCCTAAATTCCCCCATTAAAAAATATTTAGGTGGCGACTCTGTATCTGGCAAAGTAATCCATGTTTGGCACTTCTTTCAAAATCTGTTTCTCAAAACGATTTGCCGGATTTGGACTCTTTGGTTCAGATTAAGAACCGTGACAAATCGAGTCCGAACTATAGCATGCGGCCCAAGGGCGTGTCTACAAGCGTGTTTGGAATTTATCCCAGGTTGCGTTGTAGACGCGCTGGGCGGTTTGTTGGACCTCCTCTCAAGATTTCAGCGTGGTTTGAGTGTTCCGTTCCTTACGCGATTTCAGCGTGTTTGGAATTTATCCCAGGTTGCGTTGTAGACGCGCTGGGCGGTTTGTTGGACCTCCTCTCACGATTTCAGCGTGGTTTGAGTGTCCCATTCCTTACGCGATTTCAGCGTGTTTGGAATTTATCCCAGGTTACGTTGTAGACGCGCTGGGCGGTTTGTTGGACCTCCTCTCACGGTTTCAGCGTGGTTTGAATGTCCCATCCCTCACGCGATTTCAACATGTTTGGAATTCGACTTAGGTTGCGTCGTGTGCGTGCCTGATTGTTTGTTTTTTCCTCCTCTCATGATTCCACCATGCATTTCGATCGCACTATTTAGCGTATCACACTGTTTTGTGCATTTCAAATTGATCGCGCTATTTTGCGCATCACGCTATCTTGCGCACCTTACCTGTTTGCATTTTGCATGCATTCATTGATCGCGCTATTTTGCGCATCGCGCTATCTTACACACCTTACCTGTTTGCATTTTGCATGCATTCATTGCTCACGCTATGTTGCGCATCGCACTGTTCTATGCATTCCTTTCACATCGCGCTATTTTGCGCATCGCGCTATCTTGCGCACATCATCGCACTGTCTTGTGCACTCGCGTTGTCTAACGCCTCGTGCTATTTTGCGCATCACACTGTTTTGTGTAGTTTACACTCGCGTTTTCTTGCGCATCGCACTGTTTTGTGCAGTTTACATTCGTGCTATCTTGCGCACCTTATCTGTACTTGTTAGTGCATTGCATTGTTATGCATCCCTACCGGCTTGCGTTGTCACGCATGCCGCCTCCTTGCATTTTTATGCACACTCCATACGCGTCGTCACGCAGCTTTTCAATGGCATTGTTATGCATGTTTCTAACGATATTGCACCTGTTAAGTTTATTTCTTTTTCAGGCACGATATTGTATGTACGGTTTATTTGAAGCTGGCATGGCCAGACGAGCCGCACAGGTATTGTATGCACTCCGCGTGAAATGTGGTAAGAATTGCATAATTTTCTTACATCCTTCCTATCGGAATATGTAGGACTGTTGTTCACATGCTTAAAACTGTTGCATGATTCGCTTCATTACAGCATTCTTGGTGTGATAATTTGTCATGCTCTTGCATCTTGCATATCATTTGCATTTTGCCCCCAGCCTTCGGGCGCATCTCTGCATGCCATATTCATTAATTGTCTGAGTCTTCGGCCTTGTCAAAAATGGGTCGTCTCTGGGCTTTGACATTCACTCCCGTCACTTTGTGACTGTTGAGTTCTGTCAAAGAGGGGCAACTGTAGACACCCTATTTTTGACCGTCCTCTAGACTTAGTTGTGCTTGTAGGTACACCCAACAACTGGTTCGATTACTCGCCCAACACTCGACTATCGCGGCGGAACATCACCGGTTCGAGCTTCCGGGACCCTGTATCCTTTCTGCCCCATTTTTGGACCTTGACTAGGTCCTTTCAGAGTGGACCCTGTGGTGCACTGCCGGCCATAGCATGGCACTGCCGACCATGGCCTTGACCCTGCCGGCCACTGGTAAAGCCCTGCCGGCCATCAGTGTGCCATTGCCAGCCATTACTAATGGCCGGCACCCCCCCTATCTCAGCTGGTTTTCCTCCAGTTCTTTTGAGCCAGCTGGATTTTTGTTTGCTCCCCTCCATACACGTGTATGGAGAGATGAAGGCCTTGCAAAGCTTCTTGAAGAAGCTTTGGCTTTTCATTTCTCTATATAAGGAAGAGGCTTCTTCCTTACACCAAGCTGAGTTTTGAAGAGCAAAAAACTCCCTTTCTCTCTATATTGCTTATGTTTTGTGCCTTGAAGTTGGATTTCCTTGCACTTTTACACTACAACACATAGATACACACTACCACCATTAAATCAGGCATCTTGGGAGGTCTTCTTGAGGTCTAAAAGCAAGCTTCCACCCCCTGAAATTGCTGATTTCGAAGAGGGTCTTCAAGGGTGAGCATTTCCCCCATTTTTACACTTTCTTGCACCATTCTTTAGCCCTCTTTGCATATTGTTTTAGGCTTTGCTTATAACTGAGAAAAGTCTTGTTTTTAAGTGCTTTTTAAGTTTGGTTAAGGTCATTTTGCTGTTTGGGGTGTGTAGCCCCCTTGCATGTTTTGTTTGGCTTTGTTTTAAGCCATATTTGGAGGCCTCCGAGCTACCCTTGGTTTGGCCTTCCTACCACTGAAATCTAGTGGATTTTCAGTGGTAGAGGTGTGGTTTTGAGGTCCTAAATCAGAGGGGGTAGTCCCCTTTCTTTGTATTCCTCTTTGCTTGCAATTTTGGCCTTCCAAAGGACCATCCCTCTATGCATTTTTGAGGCTTGGTCCAGGCCCTTTTTTGTGACTTCTAGGACCTGCCTTGGCCTTGTCCAAGGCTGGTTTGGTCATGCCTTGCTTACATCTTGCATGTATAGTGTAACTCCATTTATAGCTCATCAAAGTAGCATGTGTGCATAGTCTTTGTTGAGTCCATTTCAGTCCATTTTTGGTGATGTTTTACCATGCCATGAATCTGTTTTGGGTTGGTTTTGTTACTCCATGTTTGCTTGATGCACTTGTAGTGTAAATCCCCTAAACTAACTTCATATGCTCCATGCCATGCCATGTCATTTTAGCTTGTTTGGTTTACATTCCAGCATGTATTTGGTCATCATTTTGCATGTTATGACCCTATCCATAGCTGGTTTGAACATCCTTTGCATGCTCCATATAGGTGTAGAACAAATCTTGTTTAGTAGCCTTTTGTGCATGATGTTTTGACTCATCATACTAGCATATTTTGGCTTTGCTCAAACTTGATTTTATGCTTATTTTGAAGTGTTCTAAGACTGTTTTAGGCTGCCATGACCATATCACTCATGCTTTGTATAGCTATAGTGTAAATGCTTAGGCTAGTCTTGGGTTTTGAGGCCTCTATCATGTCATACATGTGATGTTTGCATGCCTTGCCCTCATTTCACATGCTATTTCAGTCCATGAAATGTTGTCATACACTTGCATTTGACATGCCTTGAATGCTTTGTATAATTGTGCTTTACGCCTCAAGAGTGGACTTTTGTGCATGCCACTTAGCCTAAGCCTTTGGCTCATCATTTCAGTACATTTTGGGTCCTAATATACCATGATGTAACTTTGTTTTTGGTTGTCCAAGTCATGCCATGATTGGTTCTCATAGGTGTAGTGCATTGCCTCTTTTGTAGCCTTGCATGTTCTATGTTTTAGCATTGTATGCTAGCTTGCTTTGGCTTACTTCCATGCATGTTTTAGTCTCATATCAGTACGTACTAGGACTATTTTGGGTTGCCCTTGCCATATCCTTCATGCTTCGTATAGCTGTAGTGTAATTGGCCTTGCAAGCTTCGTGTTTCGGTGATTCACTCATGCTATCCTTGACCTATTTAAATGATTTGGCATCATTTATTATCTCATTTCAGTGCATATAGTGTTGTTACCCTTGTACATTTGTCACTTCTTAGGCACTTTTGAGAGCTGCCCCTTTTAGGCCCCTTTGTTGAACCTCTCGCATTTTGCATGCTGAGTATGTTGTGTGACTTAATCCATCACTTTGGCTATGATTGGACCTAGTTGAGAGCCGTCCATCTTTGGTGTTAGCCCATCTTACCATGTTGTCGCATGCTTGTTTCATTTGGTATGTTGTTGCATACTTGTTTAACTCCACATGCCTTGCATGTTCACACGTTCATGTTGCATTTTGCCATGATTGTCTAAGGTTGTCACCTCACATCATGCTTATATACTTGTTGCATGCTTGAGTTAGTCGCATGTTTGCACACTTAAGTCATATCGCATGTTTGTCATGCTTAGGTGTTGCGTTGTTTGGATTAAGTATTAATCCAAGCACGAGGAACGAGGGGCGTTTCATACTTCAAGTGATGGAACGCGTCTCAATTCTCGGTCGCCAAAGCTCTTGATGATTCACGATAGAGTTCTAGGCTTTACTTGCTTTATTTGTGCATTAATTTTCATATTGATTTGCACAAGTTGGATCTTTGGCCATCATGCATCGGGATGCGTGATTGATGGTCGTGGATCCGACTTGGCCTCTCCCTTGATGTTTTGAGGTGATTTGGAGTGCCATGGTGCGTACATGTCCTTGGGAAACCCTCCCTTTTTCTCTATTTTGTGCTTCGTTGCAGTTTGGTGTCACAGCACACCAGTGGCTGGCAGCCTGCCATTGATGGCCGGCAATGGAGCATCCTTGGCCGGCAGATCTCCCTCCATGGCCGGCAGGCCACTGGTGACTTCCCCTTGCAGTTTTTGGTAAGTTTCAGGAAACAAGCACTGAAAGACACCCTGCAAACAGAGCCTCTAAAGAGCAACCGGAAGGCGTTTTGAGGCGAAGAACCGAAGCGAGCATGCATGCCTCCCTTCTTCAAACAGAGCTGGAATAGCACCGTTTACTGTTTTCCTACTTGCTTGTTGTCATTCATTAATCAGTTAATTAATTTTTTAATTAATTAAGTTGTGTAATAATTAGTTGTAGCTAGTTATTCATTTGGTTCTGTAATAATTAATTAGCTTGTGAGTTAGTTAGTTAGTTAGGTGGCTTGTATTATTCTTTTCGGACCCTCCGAGCGAGGGCACAATTGTAATAAGTGTGCGTGCGTGTGTGCATGTCTTCCAACCCCCACTTCTTTCTCCTTTTACTTACCTGCTTTGATGGTTAGTGTTAGGACATGTTTACTTTAGCATACCTTATGCTATATGCATGCGTGCATCACTCATCAGTATTGCATGCACCGGGCTCGGCGCATCATACTAACTGCATAAGTATTTCAAATCTAACTTGAATACATGCTACTTGTGCATTTTCACATGTCATTCATAGACTAGCCGACCCTACTCTAGTGACATTCCGTATGCGTTGCATTAGGCATTTAAACATGGACTGGATCATGCATGATTGCTAACATGTTCTTGTTTTGGCGTGGAGTACTAGGTGAGCTCTTTATGCTTTAGCATACCGCAATGCGTATGAGTGTTGCCATAATAGCATGATTACCATGAGGCTAGCTGCTTATGTGATAAACTGCTTGAATGCCTGTGGGTGAAGGTTTGATTGTTTGAGTTGGAACAACTCATTGAAATTCGTATTTTAGCCTACTTGCGAGTAGCAAATTCCAAAGCGTTTTCCAAACAAACGGATATGCAATGCTTCGTTCCAAATTAGGCAATCTAGTCTATACTTTTGTGTTGTGCGCATCACATAGTAATTCTAGCTAATTAACTGGAATAAGATACATAACGTTTTCAAAAGAGGATATCATGGTTAGTAGAGGCCGATCTTCGGATCGGCGAGAGGGGGTGCTCATAGCTGACCTGACCTTCCCCAATCGTACCCAAGTTCCCGAGCCGAGGCAACTTTGGTGATGACGGACACGTGGCCTTTGGCACCGAGTCAGGGTTTCCTAAATTCCCCCATTAAAAAATTTTAGGTGGCGACTCTATATCTGGCAAAGCAGGCCATGTTTGGCGCTTCTTTCAAAAAAAAATCTATTTTTTCTCAAAACGATTTGCCGGATTTGGACTCTTTGGTTCAGATTAAGAACCGTGACAATTTGAGTCCTGAACTGTAGTGACCCCCAAATGAACAAAACGGGGATTCATCCTCCCGGGACGTTCGAGGACGTCTACATGCCTTTAAACATTGAATTTCAGAGGTTTCTCAGTGGCAAAAAACTCATTTTGAAGTCCAAAATTGGAGAGGTTAGCCTCCCCTCCTTGTGCCTTGTTTGCTAGTCTAGTTAACTTCCTATGTTAGCATGTTTTTCTAGCTTAGCTTAGCTTAATTCTAGCATGTTTTTGCCTCTGAAATAGCCTGCTTTAGCTTAGTTTTGGGCTGTTTGGGTCAGTTGAGTCTTGTTTTGCATGGCTGTAGTGCAATAGTCCTCATAAGCTTGGTGTTTTAGGCTCTAGACACCTTTTTGATTGAGTTGATTGCATTTATTTATCCTTTTATCACTCATTTTCAGCACTTAACCATCTCTTCAACCTCCCTCCTTTCTTGGTTTTATTTTTGCTTTGAAAGTGGTTCAAACCATTTGCTTGTTTAAAGCATGAAATTGAGGTTTTATGTTTATTGGTTTAATCCCTTTGGGGGTTCATTACCAACGGCATTAGGTCTCTTTCATGCCTAAGACAACCTTTGGTTTGAGCTTTCTTTCCATTTAGAGGACTTAATTCACCATTTGGACTTAATGTGATTAAAGGATAGTTGGTAACTAAAATGTGTAAACAAAATTGATAAGTACAAGATGCAAGATAAGCATTTCTTGTGTTGCATTGCATGTGTTTCAAATCGAACGTTAGTTTGAGCACAAGGAAAATGGGACATTTCATACTCAAAAGTGATGAATATGCCACTTTCCTAGGTCTCCATTACCCTTGATCATGCATGATAGGGTGATGGTTCTTGAGTGTTTGGCTTTGCATTTATTAAGCTTGCACACCTTGAATCACAAGCCATCATGTAATGAAATTGCTTTGATTGGTGGATTGTGGTTTAAGTTCACAATTCATTGGATTTGTCCATGAAAAGAAGAGGTGAATTGTGTTACAATCCTTGGAAAAACCCCCTTTTTGCTCTGTTTGTGCTCTGTTGCAGCATGGTGATCCAATGCATCAGTGGCCAGCAATGCACCATCAATGGCCGGTAGTGCACCATCAGTGGCCAGCAAACCACCCTTCTTGGTCGGCAGATGGCCGGCAGCATCCATCCATGGCCGGCAGGCTGCTGATGTAAACCTCAATTGATTTTGGTAAGATGGAGCAAAAAGGTTTTGGTAATGCTCAACCCTGCAAACAGAGGCTTTCGAGAGCAAAACGAAAGTCTTTTCGGGCCAAAACCAAGCATGTGCATCTTCCACTCCCCGAGGCGGAGCAGTGGCAGCGTAGTTTAATGTCTTAATTTCTTGGTTCGTGTACATTTGTGTTGTAAATTAATTAATTAGTCTACTAGTTAGTTAAAAGTGTTATAATAATTAGTAATTAGCTTAGCTAGTTATTCATTGTAATAATTAGTCTAATTAGTTTAATTAGCTTAGCTCAGTTGCTAGTTAGTTAGCTCTTATTCATTCGGACCCTCCTTCGCGAGGGCGTAATGTTGTAATAAGTGTGTGTGCGTGCTTGTATGTTTTCCAACCCCACGTCTTTCTCCTTTTTACTTAACCACTTTTGATGATTAGATTAGGGTCATGTTTCAATTAGCATACCTCATGCTTGCATCCATTCATCTTGTATTACATACATCGAGGCTCGGCGCATCATTCTAATTGTGTTGCCATTTCAATACGTTAGTTGAATACGTGTTTAATCGCATGTTATCAGATCGATTCATATGCCATAGTAGTAGCCGAGCCTATTAAATGCATATTGCATGCGTTGCATTAGACACCTTGTATAGTCAGGAAGCATGCATTTTTTTCTAACTTTATCTTCTTAGCTCGGAGTACTAGGTAAGTTTTTATGCTTTAGCATACTCACATGAATGTGAATGTTGCCATGATTAGCATGCTTGCCATGAGGCTATGTGCTTAAATGCTAAACTGTTTGAATGCCTGTGGATGAAGGCTTGTTGTTTAAATTGGAACGATTCAACAAATGTGCGTTTTAAGCCCACTTTGTTGAGTGGCAAATCATGTTTTAAGCCCACTATGTTTGGTGGCAAATCTGCAAACTTTAAGCCCAGTTGAGGTGGCAAATTCAAACCATTTTCGCAAACAAACATGAGTTGAATTGTTTCAAATTGAGCAAACTAGTCTATACTTGCTTGTGTGCATCACATAGTAACGCTAAATTAATAACCGAAACATGAACACATAATGTTTATAAAATATCATATCATGATTAGTAGAGGCCGATCTTTGATCGGGTGAGAAGGGGTACTCAATTCATGACCTTCCCCTCTCATACCTAGGTTCCCGAGCCGAGGCAACTTTGGTGATGATGGACATGTGGCCTTTGGAATGAGTCATGGGTTTCCTAAATTTCCCCAAAAATAAAATATTTAGGTGGCGACTTTGTATATGGCAAAGCAGTCCAATTTTGGCACTTTTTGATTCAAAATCAATTTTCCAAAACGATTTGTCAGATTTGGACTCTTTGGTGTTTATCAGTTTCATATTGCACTTGTGAGATTAGATTCAGAGCCACGAGAGTCCGAACTATAGGGCTTCTTTTCGAGCTTCCAAAAGGGGGCATGAAAAAGCCGAGCTATAGGTGGTAGTTGATCGGTTGACTAAGTCAGCGCACTTTATACCTATGTGCCTAAGTGACTCTGTAGATTATCTTGCCGACCTTTACATTAGAGACATAGTGAGGTTGCACGGTGTCCTAGTGACAATTGTTTCAGATAGAGATTCGCATTTCACAGCTCGGTTATGGCATAGCGTATAGGGTGCTTTGGGCGCGAGATTGACCTTTAGCACTGCGTATCATCCTCAGACTAACGGATTGTCAAAGCACACCATTCAAATTTTAGAAGATATGCTTCAAAGTTGTGTCCTTGACTTTAAGGGTTCGTGGGAGAGGCACTTGCCCTTAGTGTAGTTTTCCTACAATAACAGTTTCCAATCGAGTATTGGCATGGCACCGTTTGAGCCCTTGTATGGTTGACCGTGTAGATCCCCTGTGTATTGGGCCGAGGTGGATAATGCACCTATGTTGGGCTTAGAATTCTGGGAGATGACGGAAAAAGTATCACTTAATCCATAAGAGGTTGGTTATGGCCCAGAGTCACCAGAAAAGTTATGCCGACTGTAGGAGGAGACCTTTGTCTTTTGAGGTGAAAGACCATGTACTCTTGATGATGTCACATAAGAGAGGTTTGATGAGATTTGGGAAAAGTGGGAAGTTGTCCCCTCGATTCATTGGGCCTTTTGAGATCTTTGAGCGGATTAGAGAGGTAGCTTATCATTTGGCCTTGCCGCCACAGGTTGCTAGGGTTCATGATGTGTTTCATATTAGCATGCTTCGGAAGTATGAGCCAAATGCATTACACATGGATTAGACTGACTTATAGGTAGATAAGGATGCCTCGTATGAGGAGAGACCAGTGAGAGTCTTGGATACCTAGGACCAAGTCTTGCGAGGCAAGACAATTCCCTTGGTTAAGGTATTGTGGAAACATCACGGGGTTGAGGAAGCTACTTGGGAACGTGAGTTGGAAGTCCGTGAGAAGTATCCAGACTTGTTTGTTAATGTTTGAGCATTTATTGTATTGTTGTTATGTTAGTGAAATACGAAGACATTGTATATGTTATGGAAATATGGAAACATTGTATATGTTGTCTATGTTTTGGAAATGCGAGCTTATTATAAACATTGCATATGTTTTGGAAATATGAATTGTGTATTCAGTATTGAAACTTCATTTATTATGTTGATGGGATTGGATGACCGGAGAATGGGTCACGGAATTGGAATTGATTAACTATCATTATTGTCTTTGGTTTAAACATAACTATAAAACCTGATTTGAAATTTCGGGGATGAAATTCTTTAAGTGGGGAGGTTATAGCGATTTAGATTTTGACTTGACTCATTTGATTTTCTGGGCTCGGGTTGCATGGTTTCTGAATGTTGTTCATGTCTTTTCCCCTTTTTCTTACTTGAGTTTGGCTATTGGATTGTTGTGATTGCGTTTGGGATAGGTTGGTTGCATAGTTTCCAAACTCTTGTTGTCCAGAATTTTGCTCCTCCGCTCGAGCGGCACTTCTTACGCTTGAGTAGGCTTTGTGAACTCTCAGTATTTTTGCAGGTCTGCAAAACTACTAGAAAAGTGTATTCTACGCTCGAGCGGATCTTTCTGCGCTCAAGTGGGCTCAGCTCGAGCGGCCTTTCTTGCGCTCAAGCATTGGTCTATTGTCTGCAAAAATACTAGGAGTGTGCATTTTGTGCTCGAGCATCACTTCTTTTGCTCGAGCAAAACACCTTATTGTGTCTGACGCTAGAGCAGACTGTGCTTATATCAGTTCATAACAGCCACATTTTACATCACTTTTTCATCTCTTTCTCTCTCTAAAACATTTCAAAACCCTAGATCTTGAGCTTTTCTCTCTAGAACTCACATTCTCTCTACATTTTCACCTATATCTGTTAGTTTCTCCACCCTAGTGTCTTTGGAAAAAAGGTAGAGTATCTCAAGAGTTACATTTTGATTCGAATTAAAGTCGGTTTTGGCGTCTTTGAAGTTTTCTCCTTGCTTTGCTTGTTTTCTAACTTTGAGGTAAGGACTTTCTACACTCTCCTATGATTTTTAACTTAGCTATTTGTTGTTGTGTAAATGATGTTGGGATTCGGAGGATTTTAGTCAAACCTAGGGTTTTGGTTTAAAATCAAAAGAAGGGTTTTCAAATGAAAGTATTGAAAGTGATTACGAGTGTAGATATGAGGTTATGTTGTGTTAAATTGGTTGATTTCGACACGTGGATTAGATTTTGGAAGTAAATTGAGTTTTGCCCTAAAATGTTCAAATAATTATTTTGTATAAATAACAAAATTGGTATTTGGAATGTGAAATTGAATAGACGTTTATATAAAGGGTGGAATCGAATATGTATTACCTCTCACCTATGGAAATTTGGATAATTTATCTATCGTGGAGATTGTATATCTATTTAGAAATATCTGTTTTGAGTTATCAGTGGAGGATAGCTATGATTGTTGTAGAAATTGCATGAGGATTAAGTGAATTAAAACTAATCTCTTATTGGTTGTCATTGAACATGATTGTGTTTTAATACATTGTATATGTATGATGTTTGGGAGGAGAAAAGGGATAGACTCCAGTGAATTAAGTTGACCTATGTGTCCAGGGTGGAATTCCTGAAAACCGCTGCTATACATGGGTGCCGATCCCGCAGACGAAATTTCCATAAAATGCCAAATGAATGTGTTATATGATAACTATATTGATTTGAGGCTCGATGAGTTGTATTCTCAGTAGTGGTTGATTGAATGAAATGGATATGAACAATGGAATGAGATATAAAACTTGGCATATTATGATCTTGTAAATTATGAACGGCTTTATGCACATCATACTTATATCTTTATTCAGATTCATACATTGTGCTAGATTATTTCTACTGGGCTTTGGCTTACCCTACTTGGGAAAAACATTTTCAGGTGCCGGTGATATGCCTCTGCCAAGGACTTAGCTTGGGAGGATTGTGGAGCTGAAGGCTCAATTTTGTTTATTTTGTATTTACTTTTGGCACAAGCCTAGGGCTTTATTTGTACTGAGCTTATGACTCATTTTGTTGTAACCAAGCACGGTCTTAGAAAGATGTAAGCCTTTAAGGCATATAAATATCTGTTCAGTTTTTCATTCTTTATTATGCCTTGTAACATATGCTATAGATTCAGGATAAACGATTTATGAATGTATATCACATGTGTCACATTTTGTATATTAACTCTGATTAATGAAAGCTCCTTATTTCACCTATATCGTATTTGTACTAGTGTTTGGAGTTAGTTTATTGTAATTATTTTGGGGGCACTACAATTTAGTATCAGAGCATACCGGGTTTAAATACTTTGGGTACATGGGAAGTGGTTTTTACCTATCATGTCCCGGATTTACGAGATCCGGCTCACGTGAGTAAACCACCGAATGATAGACAATAACTAACAACACTTATGCAGATATATATATAATATAGGCACACAGTACATGTGTTATTCCAATTTTATACCTTCTTAGATACAACATCTAAGTTGAATGGACACTCTGTAATTAAAACATACAAAGATGTTATAATCAAATTAAGATGCCCAAAGGCTTACATCATATAGCTCACGACTAATAAATACATAAATGGCCCTTAGCCGGCAAATAAAGGAACCACCCTACACGGTTCCAAACACAACTTCAACGTCTCAGTCCACATCCGCATAAGCATACCTGAAAAATATTTTCAGTCACGTAGGGTGAGCATTAAAGCCCAGTAGGAAATATTTCAAAAACTATATATACTCCACCAGTGTAAATGATCATGAATGTAATACATACATATTTAATATGTTCAATGCATTCTCAAATCAACTTGCTTTCTTAATAAAACCCTTTCTTCCCAGTTTTCAAAACCTTTCGTTTATTCAAAACATTTTCCGAATTCAATACATTAGTTTGATATAAAATCCATTTCCGCAAGTCAATCCTGGTATCTCAGTACCAACTAGCAATTTCATTGCCAATTCTAATACGAATACATCATTACCCAACAGCAAATACATTGCTAAAACCGTTTTAAAATCATTTCATTCCAAAACCAAAATGATAATAAATAAAATAGGTAAATCTCCAAAACCAATACACCCTTTCATGGAAGTTTCATCCGCAGGAAACCGTCAAACGGGACCCATGTAAACGTAGGCTATACAAGCACTACCATTGCCATTTTACAAAAATTTCGTCCGCGGGAACCGGTACCCATGTATAACCGTGTTTTTTGGGACTTTCACCTTGGACACATAGGCTAACTTAATTCAATGGAGTACATCCCTTTTGTTCTCCCAAACATCATACATTTACAATGTATTAAAACATAACCATATTCAATGACAAGGGGTAAGAGATTAGTTTCCTTTCCCTAGATTTACCATTTTATTTACCGTTTCCAAATAGCACAATACATGTGATCCAAAATATGATTTTCAAGATGAAACAAATGCTCTTAAAACATAACACAAGAATTTCCAAAATCTCTTTCCAAAACATACAGTTTAAATTCTCAAAATCCATTGCATGCTCCATGATCTGCATGATTTATAAACAGTCCAGTTTGCCTAGTCCACGTGCAATTTCCACAACAATCATAGCTATTCTCCATCGATAGCCCAAAACAAATATCTCTAAATAGATAGATAAATTCCATTAAAGATACACTTTTCCAAAATCTCAAATGGGAGTGATAATACATATCAAACTCCACCATCATCATTAATTATCATTTCAATTTCACATTTCTCAACATTTATTCCATTTCCTCTTTACAATCTCAACACTTACATTTTAGGGCATAATCCCTTTCCCCTTTGAAAATTCAAATCTATCTAGGGTAGTTTTCTGGTCTTTAGAAATCTCTATTCTCTCTACTCTCTAGGGTTTAAAAAAAAAGTAGTAATCTCAAGAACATGGGGAAGAAGTAAAATAATAAAAATAAAAATAAATGTTTAGAGCACAGCATAACATTGTGCACACCAACAACTGTTCGTAAAAGTGAAGATAATAAAAGAGCATAGCATAGCATAGATTTCAACAACAACTGTAACAAACAACTACTGCTTAATTTTCACTTCACTTCACTTCACAGACAGCACACAACATAGAAATTAAAGGAGAGCACCAAGGAAGAGTGGGAGAGCCCTAAGCGCACATTAAAAAGTCACAACATAGAAATTCACATAGGTGGTAGAGCGATAATACTTGAGAACATCACGATCCATGAGAGAATTGTCCTTGGCAAATTGACACCATTGGCAACTCATGTAACGTCTACCAGTACCATATATTCTCACAGGAGCCTTGAAATTGTTTCCCACCTTTGCACTATATTTTTTTAGGCTTTCAAACACTGATTTTCAGAGTTATTTTAGTAGCTAAAATCATATTTTGAAGTCCAAATTTGAAGGGGTTAGCCTCCCCTCCTTATGTCTTGCTTACTAGCCTAGCTTCTACTATGTTTTAGCATATTAATCTAGCTATTTTTGTCTTAATTCCATCATGTTTTAGGATTATTTTTAGACTGTTTTAGCACTGTTTATGGTTGATAATTGCATTTGAGCTTTGTTTTGCATGCTTATAGTGTAATTGTCCTCATAAGTTTGGTGTTTTAGGCCTTAGACACCATCTTATTTGAGTTGATAGTGTTTATTTATAGCTTTCCATACTTGTGATCACTCTTAATCACCTCTGCAACCTCCCTCCTTTCTTGGCTTTTGTTTTTCTTTGAAAGTTGTTTCAAACAACTTGTTTGTTTAAGCATAAGATTGAGATGTCATGCTTAATGGTTTAATCCCTTAGGTTGTTCATTACAAACGGTATGATGTCCCTTTCATGCCCAAAGAAGCTCTTGGTTTGAGCCCTCTTTCCATTAGAGGACTTAAACTCACCATTGGACTCAATGAATTAAAGGATAGTTTGTAATTTAAAATGAAGTAATCAAAATAGGACTAAAATGATGCAAGATAAGAATTTGGTTTTGTATTCAATCGGACGTTAATTGAACACATGGAAGCTTGCGGCATTTCATACTCATTAGTGATGAAATGATTCAAGTTTCCAAGGTCACCACTTCCCTTGATCAATTCATGAAAAGGAGGAGATTAGAGTCTTATTTTGTTGCATTTATTGAAATTGCACACTTTGGTTCATAAGCCATCATGTAATGAAATTGCTTGAGTTGATGGTTTATGGACCAAGTTTTGTCTCTCCTTTGATCTATTCATGATAAGGAGGGGTGAATTGTGCAAACAAACCCTTGAGAATACCATGTGCATGCTCTGTTTGTTTTCTGTTACAGCAAGATGAACTGTGCAGTAGTGGCCGGGAGGTCACTTTCTATGGCCGGCAGGCCCTCACTGATGCAAAATCTAGCAATGTGTTTTTTGAGCAGAGCATAGCCATTCTGGAAGTGGACAAAAGTGTAAGTGTTCTACTGTGCAACAGAGACCTTCTGGAAGCAAACAGTGGCCTTTTTGGGTGGAAACCGAGCATGTGCATGAGTATTCCTCGCGTATCGAGCCTGTTTAGTTTAAATACTTAGCTTAGCTATCTGTTGTAATTAATTAGTTGTAGCTAATTAATTTTGTGGACTGATGTAATTATTTTAATTAGCTAGATTAGTTAATTAATTAGTTCATTCAGTTTGTAATAATTAGTTAAGTAGTTTAGCTAAATTATTCATTTGTTGTTGTAATAGCTAGTTAATTAGTTTAGCTAGTTAGTTTATTTGGACCCTCCTGTGTGTGGGCGTAATGCTATAATAATGTGTATGTCTCTCAGCCCCACGTCTTTCTCCCTTTTATTTACTAGCTTATGATGATTAGTTTAGGGCATCATGTTTTATTTAGCATATTTCATGATTTACATCCACTTGTATTGCATGCACCGAGGCTCAGTTCATCATTCTAACTTGCATTGTTAGTTTAAATACTTCTTTGAATACGTGCTATCAAATTGATTCATATACCATATTAGTAGCCGAGCCTAGTTATTGCATTCTGCATGCGTTGCATTAGTCATATTGCATAGTTAGAAATCATGCATCTTTCTAACTTTATCATCTTTTTGGCTTGGAGCACTAGGTGAGCCTTTACTCGCTTTAGCATATCGCATGTATGTGAATGTTGCCATATCTAGCATACTTGTCATGAGGCTAAATGCTTAATTGATAAACTGTTTGAATGCCTGTGGATGAAGGCTAGTTGCTTGAATTGGAATAATTTGAGTAAATGTTCATATGCGATCACTTTTTCAAGTGGTATATATTTCGAAACAATTTTTAAAACAAACACGAATCAAGTGTTCCAATTCTTGCAAGTTAGTCTATACTTGTATGTGTGCGCATCACATAGTAATGCTAGCTTAATAAACCGGAACAATAACATATAATGTACATAAGATTCATATCATGATTAGTAAAGGCCAATCTTTGATCGAGCGAGCGGGGGTGCTCAATTCATGACCTTCCTCTCTCGTACCTAAGTTCCTGAGCTGAGACAATCTTGGTGATGACGGACACGTGGCCTTTAGCACAAGTCGTGGGTTTCCTAAATTTTCCCAAAAAATATTTAGGTGGCGACTCTGTATCTAGCAAAGCAGTCCATTTTGGCGATTTGATTCAAATTTGATTTTCCAAAAGTTTTGCCAGATTGAGACTCTTTGGTGTTTATCTATTTCACATTGCACTTGTGAGATCATATTCAGAACCGCGGGAGTCCAATACTATAGGGCTTATTCGACTTCCGAAAGGGGGCGCGAAAAAGTCAAGCTACACTCCTCCTCTGCCCCTTACTAGGCCTCGTCTCCGTCTACTAGCTGGAGGAGGTCCTGTAGGTACAACTGACGCTGGCTCAAGCTGAAAAAAGAAAGAGAGAGAGTACAAATATCAGAAGAAATAAATAAAGTTGTGAGCAAGACTGTCATGACTGTAAACTAGGGGCAAAAGCATACCTCAATCCCATGAGTGGCCAAAGCAGCCTGTCTCCTCCGCACCATCAGAAGCAGTCAGTCAATCATCCTGAGGAGGTCATCAACATATGCCCTGGGTACCTGCAAAAGGAACTGCATGTGAAGAACAGTGAACAAAAATAACAGGGTACAGTGAACAGAAATAACAGAGGACAATGGGCCCTACAGTGAAAACATAAAGTAATACAATGGGCAGAAACAAAGGAGTGTGTACCTACTCAAAGGCGGGAGCAAGAACCAACTGACGATCCCTCTCCTCAATGTACTCAAGGGGGATCTGCTCAATCACCCCATCTGGCCACATGTATACGACCTCTGTAGGAATCACCGGAAACCCAGGAATGGGAGCTACAGCAAGAACTCCTCCGGTGGCAGCAGCAACAGCAACCTCTAGGACATTACGAGCCATGCCCAAGGTAAGAGGCGCCATCACTTGAGTTTGCAAGAAAGTGGTGAAGTCGCCAGTCTCATGATATCGATCACCATCCTCTCTCAACATCAAGAGGTCGATCTAAGGACCGTCCTAGAGCTCATCAACTACCCTCATGCCTAGAGAAGAAGGATGTGGAATGTTAGGGTCAACAACGCCTCGCGTCTGTTAGATGAGACTCTCCCCCAAGTAATATACCCTGCCAAAGGGACACTCAAACAGAACCTGCATGGTGGAGGCGTACCATGCAGCAACGTAGGTCGTCCTCGCTACCTGAGGGATACCTTGCTAGGGATGCCAGTCAACCTGTGAAAGCAGATATCGGATATCAAAAATCTAAGTAGTATAAGAAGCAACAGTATGAGACTGACAGTGTAGTATGGAATAGTACAATATGAGAAGAACAGTGCAGTATGGAATCAGTAGTATGAGAATAATAGCGGTATGGAAACAGTAGCATGGAAATGTGAAGACTAGTATTTTGTTACCTGATCCGCCGTGATGGTGTCAAAGAAACAGCAAAAGTAGGGGAAGTCTTGGTCTATGCGGCGGCGTCGCCCAAATTGGGAGTTGTAGTACTCGGAGCGAGGTACTGACAACTCAATCGGCCTCACCGAGACCAGAGCTAGAGAGGTGAAGTATGTGTAAACCCATAGTTACAAGCAGAAAAAGATGGATGAGGTAAATGAGCAGAATATACAAGAAATGCAAAGCCAAGATGAGTAGAAAATGCAAAATGAACAAAATACACAGAAAAAGTAAATATAAGGTATAACTCCCAAACTCTCCAGTAGCCACCGAGTGAATCCACCTTGCAGCGAGATACAAAGCTCATATAGTAGTATAAAGTGGCCAGGCTGGCATCACCCCAGTCATACTCTATCACCTGTGGTAGGTGTACTAGTGCCCCTAGAAGATATAACCCTATGGTATTCTCCCTGTTCGCAAACAGGGTAGTAACGAGGAGATACACAAGGAAGTCGCTGGTGTACTGGGCGACCTCATCTAGAGTAGCAGGCTGAGAATCAGAGAAATGAACATAAAACCAACTATACCTCACCATCCCGTGACTGGTGATGTCTGGGATCACCCCGAGAAGCTGATGCTATGTGGCTCTCCACTGCGTCATGTCAGGATCATATGGGATTGAGCCGCCAACCCCGACTCGCAGGCCAATGAGCATCGACAAATCGTATGGAGTCAAGGTCAGCTCTCTAATCGACGAAAAGTGGAACGAGACCATAGTGTCCCACTATCTCTATACCAGGGCCCCATATAGCAGCTTCTCGACCCTTATCTGTATTAGCCCTGAGCAGAAGAACCCAAAGCTGGCGGCATCAACCAGTGCGCAGACCTCTGCGGGTAGTCTCTCATACCAACGTCGGGGGCCGGATATGGATCCATAGCCACCAATTCTCCTAGCTATCACCTGTAAATGGGGAGTGTATATTGCATCAACTAGTGGTCTGCTTATGAGATTCAACATTTGTACAAAATAAAGAAAGGTTGCTTACCGTGGAAGCATCGGTGGACAAGTGCTCCGCAAGCTCTCGCAGCAAGATGTCCTCGTCTATCCCGGGAATGAGGCCCTTAAATCTCAAAATACCACCTGGGGGCGGAGCATTTGTGCGTGGTCGGTAGGTGGCCGTATCAAATGGCCTATCAACGAGGGGAGGCAATGCGGGAGCGTCATCGACCTCCATATCTGCGCCTAAGATGGCCTCAATACCAATGGCAAGGTTTGGGATGGGAACCTTGTCACTAGCCATGGAGAAAAGTAGAGAAAAGTGAAGAAAAAGTGAAATGGGTGAGTGAAAATGGGTGGAAATCCCAAATTTCAAACCCTATGAGAGAGAAAACGAAGAAATTGTGGAAAATCAAAGGGGAAAGAAGGAAAGTGTTGGCAAATGTGAGAAAAACCAAGGGAAAAGCTCAAACTCCACCAAATAAAGTTTCGTTCAGCTCAAAATATAGAGGAAGGAAAGGGTTTCAAAGAAAATTTTGTGAGAATTGTTGGGTACGTCAAGGAAAGGGGAAATCTAGAGAGAGAGTGAGGTTAGAGAGAGAAAGAAGAGGGAGTTTCGGATGAGGGGGTGGGAGGAAATAACAGTTTGAGTTTGTTTAAAACGTTTTTGGCCGGTTGAATACCCGAAACTACCTCTCCGCTATCGAAGCCCGACCGGCTGTTTTGATGCCCGGCCAGCTCTCAGTGTAAACTCAGTTCAGTTTTTTTTTTTTTTACTTTATTTTATTTCTTGTATTATAGAGCTTTAATTTGAAAATACTAATTAAAAAAAAAAGAAGCAAACTAAAAAAAAACAATGAAGAAAAAGAGTTGAAGAAGAGAGAAAAGAAAGAGAAGAAGAAAAACAATGAAAAAAACAAAGGAACAAAGGAAAATAAGGGAAGAGAAAATGAGCAGTTATAAAAGAAGAATTTCGAAAAAGAAAAGAGATGAATTTTGTTCATTCTATTCTATTTTGTTTTATTGTGTAGATGCATAATTTGATTTATTTGTTTCTTGATTTAAATTGTGTGAACTTAGTTATTTAAGTCATAGTTTAACTTATGATTTGATTCGATTTGTTTAAAACTTTTAACTTAAACTTTTAATTGTTTTGCCTGAATCGTAGTTCGTTCCGTTATTTCATAAACAAAGGATATTGTATGTACGGTTCATTCAGAGGAGTTCCAGATAAAATCATTCGTGCCACAGTAAAATCATCATCCATTTTACAACCAAATTGAAACACAGTGCGTTGTGTTCATTGTTTCAACACACGAGCAAATTGGATTTCACTTTACTACATCGTGTTGATTGCTTTGATTTTACGTGTCTTTGCATAGAATTCGTGTTTGCTTTCACATTTATGCGTTGTGTCTTGATTTGAAATATCTCCATGGACTGTGTTTTCCGAGGCCTTCCTAGGGGAGTTAGTTTCGTTTTACCAAATTCTGAAAATTTGCTTGTTCTTCCATTTATCAATCTTTCCTCCTCTCGCATGCGAGACGCTAGGATTGTTTACCTCAGTTAAAAACGGCAAGTGCGCCTGTTTGTTCACACCACCTTTTCTCCTCTCGCGTGTGACGCGTTAGGATTGTTTACCTCAGTTAAAAACATCGGGTGGGCCCACTGTTCACACCACTTTTCCTCCTCTCGCGTGTGACGCGTTAGGATTGTTTACCTCGGTTAAAAACATCGGGTGTGCCCGGTGTTCACACCATCTTTCCTCCTATCACGTGTGACGCGTTAGGATTGTTTACCTCGGTTAAAAACATCAGGTGTACCCTCTGTTCACACCACATTTCCTTCTCTCGTGTGTTACACGTTAGGATTGTTTACCTTGGTTAAAAACATCGGGTGCGCCGGGTGTTCACACCACATTTCCTCCTCTCACGTGTTACACGTTAGGATTGTTTACCTCAGTTAAAAATGGCAGGTGCGCCTGTTCATTCACACCACCTTTCCTCCTCTCGCATGCGACGCGTTAGGATTGTTTACCTCAATTAAAAACGAGTGTGCCTGGTGTTCACACCACCGGTCATCAATGTTTGGTCAATAGTGTGTCTTGCAGAAAACAGAGCGCAGTGGCTGAAGGTGAAACAAAGTAGGCCTAAGCAGACAGAGTTGTTCTTAGACAATGCATACAACCCTTGCGCATCCTTGCTTACATCATTATCGTAAATTAATGCTTCGAGTATTGTTGTAATTAATTTATTATTATTATCATTATTATGATTAGTCTTGTTAAATCATTAGTGTTGTAATTATTATTATTGTTTATTTGTAATTGTTATAGCTAGTTAGCTTAAATAGCTAGTTTCATTCTCATTATTATCCTTGTTGTAATAGAGTAGTTAGCTAGTTAATTCTTTGCTTATTCATTATTCAGTTTTGTAATAATTAGTTTAATTTGGACTTTTGAACTTTGATTCACACCCTTTTGCATGAGGGCCAACATGTAACAAGTTGTATGTCTTCTGTAGGTGTTGATTTTTGACCACACAACCAAACAAGGAAACTCAACAGGAGAGCACCAGCAGAATAGAATAAGTCCGAACAACTTGTTACAGAAAGATAAGAATCCGACAGTGGTTCATCCACCCGGGGGCACTCCGACGATCAAGTCAGTAATTATCTCTCAAAGATAGCCAATAGTACTTAACTCACTAGACAGAACCTAAAAAGCATACCTTAGCCACGAGGGTGCCTTACTTTTATAGCCAACATTAACCTGATCCCTGTAGAAGCCTAGCTTCAATGGACTTTTGCTCAATGCTCATATTGGACTCCCAGTTAGATAGAAATAAACTCCCTAAGAGCTTTATTTATATCCAGACTGAGGTCCTCTCCATTATAGGACTCATGTCTCTTATCCGCTCATCTCGGATTTCGATATCTCCAAATATAACCTTGGCCTAGCCGAGATCATCTCGCACATGACCATGCCACGTGGCACTTTGGCTGACACGTTGGCGTAACCTTGGCCACGTGCTATCATTCACAAAATATGCCCCCACAACTGCCCCTTAGGTTCTATTACCTCAGCAATCTGAGGTGATGGAACCTACATTGTCTCGTTGGTCAAAGTTCGCTCTTTCCTTCTACGACCGAGATCATTACACTTCGGCTTCGCGTTACTAAGACTCCACTGTCCAACTTTTCCTATGACCAAGAACCAAGAACCAAGCTCTCTAACTGGGATTGTTTCTCTAGCCAAGGTTGTTGCCTCATTAAATCAAGAACTCTAAGAGTTTTGTCTGCGCATGAGCTGCCACGCACGGTTTTCTCAACCATTTTCACCACGTGTCCTTCTCTTATTGATTTGTACTTTCCACATGCCATCAGGTCATGTCGCGTCTACGCATGCTGCCTGACAAACATGTCGTCCAAGGCATTTCATTATGGTTTGCCGCCTTTTCAAATTTTTAACAAAAACTCTTACTCTCTCTCTGCCTCTTCACTTTTCATTCTTGCACTCTCCCTCAAAATTTTCTCTGTCTACTAAATTTCCCTCAAACTGCCATTGTCGTCCTTTCGAGCTTTTGGCGATCACCTGAGTACAACTTCTGGCGAGTGCCTTACCGTTGGGTACTAGTCAATATCGTTGTTTGACTCCGACGAACTTCTTTTCAGCCTTATTCGGTAAGTCCATGATTTCATTTTCTATAGTTTTAGTCTCTCATTTTTTATTTTGTTTCAAATCTGCCATCTGTGCATATTATTTGTTGCTATTTTGTCTCTATCTCCATGTTTTGACCATCGTGAATCGTATCACGACTTGTTCCTGAATTCAAATGTGTGCGTATTACTTCTGGTCTTTGCACGTTGCCTTTCACACACTTTACTTAGTGTTCTGCAAATTGATGACTTTCCTTATTCTTGAATCTTGGCCGATTTCTTGATTTCTGAATCATGCTCTTTTTTCTATTTTTCTTGTTGTATTTCCAGATTTTTGCCTTCAATTTTAGTGCCTGTAGTTCCTAGGTTTGGGATTTTCTTTAGAACTTTGTTCTTTAGGAAAATCAAAACAAAAACCCTCTTAGATTTCAAGAACCCTTGCACCAATGCCTGATTAGGATTAAGCCGAGGTCTTTAAACCCATACCAAATATTCTTTCCCGAAATTTCATACCAATCTTCACTAGCCAACATTATGGGTATGTTCAGATGGAGAGTGGATACCCCAGAAAAAATAAAGTATTTCCGTCGAGAGTTCTCCATCCTAGCCGATGTTCAACTTAGATTGGTTGGGGAAGAGGACTCCATCATGCCTGATGGGGACTCCATGCCCTTCCCAGTAGTTGCTTTCATAGAGTGTGGACTCTGATTTCCTCTAGACACTCTTTTTCGAGAAATCCTTCATTATTACAAGCTCAACCCAATGCAACTAGCCATAAACTCATATAGGGTTATCAATGGCATAATTGAACTAGCACACCGAGAAAAAGTTAGGATCACTTTAGCCGACATCCAATTCTGATATACCATGTGTGGCCCCAGATCCACCACCTTCAAACTAATAACCGACCTCCCAGACTCCAACAAGGGTGCTGGAGATGATTACTTCATCGTCTTGGGCAACTAGGAGTTTGCACTTGATAACAATCTTCATCTCTATCCCCTGCGCCGAATAGTTTTTAAAGAGGGTGATTGTAAGAATGAGTCATCCTATTGTAACTTCGTTTTGGTTAAAGCTTGCCAAATCACTCATCTCTACTAATGTTTGCTCTTTGTTTTTTGCAGTTCTTCCTCAGCCAGGCAAGGGATTTCGGCAATCATTCATCCCCAGCCGAGATCTAAAGAAGCTCTTAGATCTCCCTGTGCAGAAATGCAAGGCCACTCTGTTGTTGAATTACATACCCACGTACAAGTCGGCTTTGCCTGACGTCCCTCGCAGAAGTCAAACTCCACCGTCTGCCCCAACCCCACCAGTCGCTTCTTCTTCTAGAGCTGATCAGGTTTCCTCTTCGGATCCTGTTGAGCAGCTATCAACCTCTGCCCCCCAGTTCATCCCGATATCACAACGCCGACGCCGATGTCGAGCTCTACCAAACGTCCCTGCCGGCAGAACCCGAAGTTACAAATGACGAGATTTTGAAGAATTAGCGTTTGACCCAGCAAACCTACCAATCACTCTGCCAGCAATTCATTTTGGCACCAAAATCACTGTTGCTGCAACCGCCGAGGAAATGGGCCGCAGCAAGGCTGTTACAGAGGACCTCTTGGCCAACCTTCCAGGGGTGGTGACAGTTTAATCTTCTCCATCAGAATCCCATCCTAAGAAAAAACCAAAGAGGGTAAAAAGGGCTAAGGCAAAGGCCTCAATTACCCAAGTTGATACCGAGGATATAGTGCCAATCTCAAAATTGGTCGAGGTCGAAAAGAGTGCCTTCAACGCTGAGAAAAGGCCTACCGAGGACGAGCCAACCAACACCTCGTGATCGAAAAAGCCGAAGTCCTAGGTGGCCACAAGCCTAATTTCTTTCAAATTCGATTACCCATGGGCTCCTGCCATTACAATTGGTGATCAACCAATTAAAGTCGGCGACAGTGCCATCGATAATATCGAGGTCGGCATAGCTCTTTCTACCGTTGTCCCTCTGCCAACTGATCTAAATCATATGGCCGAGATCTCGAGATATGAAAACTTTGCTTTGATGATGCAATACTCTGTCCTGGTAAGTTCTCAACACTTGAAACTCTCGGTTTTCTACTTCAAGTTTTTCATACTTCAAAATTCTACTAACTTGTTCTTTTCTTCATAGGCAATCTAGCACGCTCATTCTTTTGTGGTGAAAGCTGAGGATTTGAAGGAGTTGGTCCACAAGACCAAGGAGGCTGCTGGCTTCCTCACTTCTTTAAACAACGCCGAGGCCAAGATGAAAGTTCCGTTGGATTAAGCCAAGCGAGCCCAAGACCAGGCCGAGGAGAAAGCAGAAGCGGCAGAGACTGTGGCCAAGGTTCTCAAAGTGGAAGCAAAGGAGGCCGAAACAAAAACCGCAGAAGCCCAAGCAGAGCTCCAAAATGCCTTGGCCACTAAAAAGGCCGAAATCAAAGCTGCTGATGAGAAGGCTTTCTTTCTCAGAGGGACAGGCTGCCGTTCGTGACGCATACAAAGCCCAAGTTACCCAAGCCTGTAACCGAGGCTTTCTCCTTGGCTGGACTGCGCTTTAGACAAACTGTCAGTTCCTGCGGACTTCCGTCTCTGTGATACCAATCAACTCAAATTGCCATTCCCTCTTGTTCCCAAGGATTCAGAGGATAAGGCCGAGGACGAGGACTCCGAGGCTGATGATGCTGACGAGGAAACTGCTACTGGGGTCAAGTCCCCAACTCTGAATGATCAAGTCATAGACTTGTTTCATGATGAGGAGGAGGAGGACTTGATTTCCAAGGTACCCTCCCCAAATAAACAACTTCTGAGGCCGAGGTCCAGGCGGCCAAGAAGAGCTTGGACCAGACCTTGCTGGAAATTGATGCCAAGATAGTGGCTGAAAAGGAAAACACTTTGCTAACCAAGGCCGATACAACTCCAACAGCTGAGGTTGAGCAATCTGAAACCAGTGCCCATGTCTCCAACACTTAGAATTTTCTTTTTCTTTTCATCTGAACTTTTCTTCTTTTAGTTGTACTTTTTGTCTAAACAATTCTAAGCATCAATTTGGCCAATGTGCCTTCTTTTATATCCGAACAAGTTGTCTTTTTGCCAGGCTAAAGTGCCTTTTTGCCTGTGAACAAGTTCCATCTTTTGAATGCAAGTCTTTCTTCCAAGTGTTGAATGTATGCTTTCTTTTCTTCTATTCATGTTTACTGTTTCTATACTTAGAATATTTTTGCATTTCTTCAAAGTATACCTTACCTGTATAATAACTCTGGAGTATAATACCTCGGATATAAACCTTGACTGTTTTCCTCGACCAACAATTGGAATACCTCGGATAACACTTAAAAACATAAAAATATTTTTACAAGTGTTATTTGGTCAAGCATTGCTTGTATACCTCCATATGGTGTCTCCTATTAAGACTTCACCCTTTCCAAGTTTTGACAACCTGGTTGGTCATCTCGGCCAGTATGTATCTCGGATACGTCTTTCAATATTACCTTGGCTAACTTTAACTTGTAAATTTTCCTAAAATTTCAACATGTGTTTAAGCCAATTCTAGCTTGTAAATTCTTAAAAAATTTCAACAAGTCTTCCCAAGCTCTTAAATTTTTATCATTCTCCAGCTCTCTGCCCCTAATGTGAACCTAAGTTCTACTTAAGTTCACATTAAACACTTATATCCTTTCGCTGAAGTTAGATTCAAACAAAGGCTAGCCGAGGTGTTCAACCTGGGTTTCTCTATTAATCCGATTAAAGCACACTTAGTTCCATTTGGAGTTTAACTCTGCCGACATGGCAAATCCTAGTTTAACTCTATCATATACAGTACAATTCGACTCTGTCATATGATAGTTTATTCGTCATGTTTCATTCGGAAACATAGCCAACTTAGTTCAACTCTATTATATTCAAGTATAATTCAACTCTGCCATATAATAAATCTAAGCTATTCGTCATGTTTCATTCGAAAACATCGCCAACTTAGTTCAACTCTATTATATGCAAGTATAATTCAACTCTTCCATATAATAAGTCTAAATTATTTGTCATGATTCATTCAGAAACATCGCCAACTTAGTTCAACTCTATTATATGCAAGTATAATTCAACTCTGCCATATAATTAGTCTAAGTTATTCATCATACTTCATTCACAAACATCGCCATAGGATTGGCCAGTCTTATCACACAAATTTCATACTCATAAAAATCGAACTAAAATTTTATTATTACTTCGGCTAATGACATAAACTTCGAAAAACAAAAATCTAATGACAGAAAAACTTTAGGTTGCAAGTGTTCCAAGGTCTTGGCAACTCTTTGCCATCACTGTCTTCAAGCCGATATGCCCCATTGCCGACGACTGAGATGATTCTATAAAGCCCCTCTTAATTTGGGCCTAGCTTGCCCTCCCTAGGATCCTTCTTATTGCCAACTACTTTCCTCAGCACAAGGTCCCTAACTTTGAACTCTCTTGGGTTGACCTTCTTGTTGTAAGCCCTAGCAAGTTGTTGCTAGTATGCCCCCAACCGAATTGATGCTCTCTCTCTTTTCTCCCCTAGTAGGTCTAGATCTCGGGCAAGAAATGCCTCATTAGTACCATTTTCCACTCCCTTGGTTCTGATCTCTGGAATGCCAACTTCCAGTGGGATAACCGCTTCAGTGCCATAAGCTATGGCAAATGGAGACTCCCCAGTTGATCTTCTCGGCATAGTCCGATATGCCCAGAATACATTAGGCAACTCATCCACCCATTTCCCTTTTGCTGCTTCCAGTCTTTTTTGATTTCATCCAAGATAGTCTTATTGGATGTTTCTGCTTGACCATTACTCTGGGGAAAACTCGGAGTAAAGTAGTGGTTCTTGATCTTGTACTTTGCACAAAAGCTTTTGATTAACTTACTGTCAGACTGTGTACCATTGTCTATTATTATTGCCCTTGGGATCCCAAACCTGGTGATGATGTTCTTCCATATGAAGTTCTTCACATCAATATCTCGAATCTTCACAAGGGGTTTAGCTTCTACCCACTTGGTGAAGTAATCAGTTGCTACCAGCAGAAACTTCCTTTGCCCAGTTGCTTGGGGCAGTTGTCCAACAAGATCCATGCCCCACTGGGCAAATGGCCAAGGGCTGGATACTAGGTTCAAATCTATTGCCGGTTGATGTATCAAAGGTGCAAACCTTTGACACTTCTCACACTTTCTGACGTAGGCTTCAGCATTCTTCTACATGTAGGGCCACCAATACCCCTGAGTAATGGCCCTATGAGCAAGTAATATGCCCCTAGCATGGCTTCCACATACCCCTTCATGTATTTCATACAAGAAGTCTTCAACCTGGGAGGGATGCACACACCTCAAAAGGGGACCAGCAAAAGACCTTCTGTAGAGATGCCCTTTTGTTGTTAGGCTAAACCTTGCCGACTTCAGTCTGGTCTTGTGTGCTTTTTTGCGATCATCTAGTAACTTGTCGTCCCTAAGAAACATCACTATTGCATCCATCCAACTTGGACCCATTTCCACACACATTGCTTCATACTCTGTGATTAGTGGTTCCACACTTGGGGCTGACAAATAATCAACCATTATTGTCCTTGCCTCCCCTGATTTCATTGCACTAGCCAGGTTAGCCAAGGCATCGACATAGCTGTTGTCATTTCAGCTGACCTGCTGTAGTCAGCAATCCTAAAACAAGGCTAGCAGTTTAACAACTTCTTTGACATAAGCTATCATTCTTTCATCTCGGGTTGCATATTCGTCTGTTGCCTGGTTCACAATAAGTTGGGAGTCACAGAAGACTACCACTTCGTTGGCTTCTATTGCTATTACTAACTTCAACCCCGCAATTAGTGCCTCATATTCTGCTTCATTGTTTGAGGCCTTGAACCCCAAATGAATAGACTGCTCTAATGCCCATCTGGTGATACCAACACCACTCCTGCCCCCGCTCCTTGACGGTTTGAACTTCCATCAACAAACAGGCAGAATGAGTCACCGATGTAAATATCGCAGGGCTTGGGTTTTTCTTCTTTCTTCTGCTCTGTTATGGGGTTTTTCATTCCCAGTTGGGTCTCTTTTTGTTCCCCT
Source organism: Camellia japonica (assembly GCA_030407325.1). NCBI lineage: Eukaryota > Viridiplantae > Streptophyta > Magnoliopsida > Ericales > Theaceae > Camellia > Camellia japonica. The sequence continues at coordinate 83,284,156 of JAPPVO010000032.1, read as the reverse complement.
GGACACTCTAAGCCGCGGCTCACCGGAGCCCGACATGGGATGGCACCGGATGTGAACTTAGCCACAAAGTTGGCCAGAACCTAGCCTTTGATTGTTGTTCTGGGTCTAAACTCTAAATCATATTAGCCCAATACCACTACCCATCTGGTTACCCTACTTCTCAAATCTCCTTGTTGCAGCAGGGACTTCAAGGGGTGCTCAGTCAACACCACAATCTTGTGGGCTTGGAAGTAATGATTTAGTTTTTTGGAAGCCATCACTAAGGCCAGTGTCAATTTCTCCAAGGGCAAGTACCTGGTCTCTACACCTACTAGGGTTTTACTCACATAGTATATTGCCATTTGTTCTCCCTTCTCTTCTCTGATTACCACTGCGCTCATTTCATGCTCTGAAACCACTAAGTATAAGAACAGCTCCTCTCTAGGTACTGGATTTGAGAGAACTAGAGTTATGTTTAGGTATTTTTTTCAAGTCAGCCAAGGTGACTTCGCACTCTTCTGTCCACAAAAAATCTGTGGCCTTCTTCAATAAACTGAAAAATGGTTTATATTTATCTAAATTTCTGCTTATAAACCTATTCAGGGTTGCGGCCCTTCGTATCAGTATCTGTACTTGTTTTGCCGATGTCAGGCTCTTCAAGTCAATGATGGCCTTGATTTGATCTGGACTTGCCTCAATACCTCTTCTGGTAACCAAGTACTCCAGGAACTTACCAGACCCAACTCCAAATGCGTATTTCGAAGCATTGAGTCAGAGCCAATATGTTCTAAGAATATCACACACTGCCTTCAAGTCAACCAGGTGATTCTTAGGTTCTTTGGTCTTCACGACCATGTCATCAATGTATACTTCCACTGTTTTGCTGATCAGATGTCTGAACATCTTGGTCACCAACCTGTAGTAGGTTGCTCCTACATTTTTCAACCCAAAAGGCATCACTCTTTAGCAATGCAGCCCTTTTGGGGTGATAAATGCAGTCTTCTCCTCGTCAGGGGGATATATTGCTATCTGATGGTACCCCCTGTAAACATCTAGGAAGCTCATCCTTCCATGTCTTAAAGTGTCTTAAAGTGGCATCCACTAATTGATCGATCTTGGGGAATGGGAAACTGTCTTTGGGACAAGCCTTATTCAGGCTGGTGAAGTCCACACAGACCCTCCACTTTCCATTCTTCTTTTTTATAACAACTGTATTTGACAACCAAGTTGGGTAGTTTACCTCTCGAATGGCTCTGGCCTCCAACAACTTCTCCACTTCCTCCTCTACTACATCCACATGAACCAACGTCGGCCTCCTTGCTCATTGCATGATAGCTTTTGCCGGCCTATCTATATTTAGTCTATGGAAAGTGACATCGGGATCAACGCCAGGCATCTCGTATGGCGTCCAGGCAAACACCTCTACGTTTGCTCGCAAGAATGACTCTAACTCCTTTTCCTCCTCATCGGCTAAGCCTGAGACGAGAAGAAAGAAACGTTCTTCATCCCCTTCCTGGACCAATATTTTCTTTAAAGCTTTCTTGCTTTTGTCGGCCAGCTCTTTGCCGACGTCATCCAGGACCTCCATGTCCTCGTTCTTAATTTCTATTGTTTCTAGCTCTCACACATTGCAGGTAGTAGATTTCATTGCTTCCATGGAGCAATTCTTTGCCTACACTTGATCCCCTCTAACCTCTTCAATTCCATGCTCTGTTGGAAACCGTAATAGCTGGTGCAATGTTGAGGGAACAGCCCTCATTGCGTGCAACCATGGCCTCCCCAAGATAACATTGTAAGAGGAGGGGGTGTCAATTACTATGAACTCTGTGCTTACCTTCTTGGTGCCTACCTACACCTCCAAATTTATTTCTCCTAGGGGCCATGTTGGCATTCCATTGAACCCAACCATCGGGCTGTCAGACTGCTCCAAATCATCTCGGTGAAGGCCGAGCTCCTTGTAACATCTGACATACATGATGTCACAAAAGCTTCCTTGGTCAATTAGAATGCGCTTTACCTGGTATTCTCCAGTCTTGAGGGTCATTACCAGAACATCGTTGTGTGGATGTTGCACCATGTCTAGGTCTGTTTCAGTAAAGGATACCATTGATCCCTAGTACTCGTCCATCATAGGCCTCTTTTGCTGGACCTGATACACATGTTGTAAGTGTTTCACCCTCTGAATCTCTCCACGCACCTCACTCTCATTGACCCTTGAGTGAACCACATTGATCACTCGAGGTCCGTCTGCTTGCAGTTGCGGTGCTGGTGGAGGTGGTGCTGCCGGTGCCTGGGGCAACCTTGCATGTTCTTCCCTCATTCTCGCCTCATTTACTAGGTTCCTTTACCAGATCTTCCAAATGCGCTTTTAGAGCTCTACAACCCTGTGTTAGGTGTCCGTCTTCATTGTGGTAAGCACAGTGCTTTCCCAGGCTTCTCCCCATAAATTCACCAGGGATCCTCTTCGGCTCTCTGTAATATGGCCAGTTCATGATCCTCTCAAGAACTTTATAAGCCGAATCCGGAACACAGTGGTGACTTCCTGTCCAGCCCTTAGTCCTGTTTCTTGTCTATTAAGTCCAATATTACCTCGGCCTCGCTTTGGTGAGCCGTTTCTCTTTTCCTGCTTCGGTGCCTTTGCTCCTGGTGTATCCTCCTCTGCTCTGGCATATTTCTCGATCCTTGCCATGAGCTCCTCCATACTCTTTGGCAGAGTCTTTGCCAGTGACTTTCACAGCATGCAGTCATCCTCCAGGCCATTCTTAAAAGACATAACCGCTAACTCTTGGTTGCATCTTAGTATTCGGTTGAATACCTCGTAATACCTTTTGGCATAAGCCCTGAGGCTTTCACCCTCGCCAATTTTGCAGAGCCATTAAGGAGTCTACCCTCAACGGCTGCAATTTGTTTATAAAAAACCTGGCCACAAACATCTCAGCCAGGCCTTCCCAACTCTTCACAGTTCCTTTCGGCAACTTGTGAAACCAATCTGATGCAATTTTCCCAAAGGATGAAGGGAACACCTTGCAGAGCAACGGTTTGTTCCCGGTATACAATGCCATTGAATTCAAATATAAGTCAACGTGAAAGTTTGGATCGGACTTACCGTCGTATATATGGAACCTCGGCATATGGAACCTTTTTGGGGCCTCGAATTTATCCAACTCCACTAAGAATGGTGTTCTCGGCTTGACCGGAGATGTGACTTCGACATTCTACCACTTCTTCTGGAGGTAGTCCTTCAAATCCTCCTTGCTCCAACCAGAAGCTCGGCTATCAACGGATTTCAGCCTTTTTGGTGCGCTGCTCCCGGCGTCGTTATGAGTCCTCTTGGACTTCTTTTCATTTGCCGTGTCAAAACAAAGTTCCTTCCCCTGAACATGCCGATGTTCCCTGACATAGGTTCCTTTTGTACGAGGTGTCTTTTGAGACTCTTCTCTTACTGACTCTCCTCACCCGACTTCCCTAGAAGGCTGATGTGAATGCTCCTTCGTTCTGTCATGCTGAGGGGCCGCTGGGACTGCTTTTTGCCCCCCCCCCCTTTCTGGGAGTGGTTCTTGGCTGCAGGAATCGGCGTGTCCTTTAATGGAAATGATGGTTGCATGATGTTGTTCTGCATCATGAAGTTGACAACCGATTGTAGATTTGCCAACTTGTTTGCCATTCCTTTCATCTTGTCGTCCCTTCTCAGGCATCTATCTTTCCATACCTGGAGGTCGCTTCCGTTATAGCACTCGGCTCGGCCTGCTTTCTTCGGTGGGTCTCCCTCTTGGCCGACGTCCTTTTTCCCGGGATTCTGATCCCGTTGTCCTTCATTAAGGTTCTCCTCTTCCATGTTAGGATCGCCATGTTTACCACTCCCACTAGGGATATCGTCTCCAATCTTCTCTTTCTGTCTATCGTTGGCCATCTATTCTCCTTATGTTCCCACAAATGGTGCCAAATTGTAGGTGTTAATTTTTGACCACACAACCAAACAGGGAAACTCAGCAGGAGAGTACCGGCAGGATAGAATAAGTCCGAACAACCTGTTACAGAAAGATAAGAATCCGGCGATGGTTCATCCACCTGGAGGCACTCCGACGATCAAGTCAATAATTATCTCTCAAAGATAGCCAATAGTGCTTAACTCAGTAGACAGAGCCTAAAAAGCATACCTTAGACCCACGAGAGTGCCTCACTTTTATAGCCAGCACTAACCTGATCCTTGTAGAAGCCTAGCTTCAATGGACTTTTGCTCAATGCTCATCTTGGACTCCTAGTTAGATAAAGATAAACTCCCTAAGAGCTTTATATATATCCAGACTGAGGTTCTCCCCATTCTAGGACTCCTGTCCCTTATCCGCTCATCTAGGATTCCGATATCTCTGAATATAACCTTGGCCTAGCCGAGATCATCTCGCACATGACCAAGCCACGTGGTACTCTAGCTAACACGTCAGCGTAACCTCGGCCACATGCTGTCATTCACAAAATATGCCCCCACATCTTCTAACCCCATGTCTTTTGCTCTTTTACTTACTTGCTTACGATGGTTAGTATAAGAACATCATTTTTCAAATTAGCATTCTTATGCATTGTATCCATTGCCATGTGCGCATCCAAGGTTCAGCTCATCATACTAACCCAATATCAATGTTCAAAATTATTACTTGAATATATGCTTTATCGCATGTCTTGAATGGAATCATATGCCATGCTCATAGCTGAGCCTATCAATTACATAATGTGTGCGTTGCATTAAGTCATATTGCATTAATTAGGAGCATGCATATTTTTCTAATTATTTTGATTTGTTTTGGCTCGGAGTACTAAGTGAGTAATTTTGAGTTTTAGCATATCGCATGAGTGTGGTTGTTACCATGTCCAAGCATACTTCCATGAGGCTAATTACTTAAATGATATAATTGTTTGAATGCCTGTGGATGAAGGCTAATTGCTTGAATTGGGATAGTTTGATTAATGTCCATTTTTTTTAAGCCCACTTTTTCAAGTGGCATATTCACAAACTCTTTTCAAAAAAACAAACATGAAATCAAATGTTTCAATCCTTGCAAATTAGTCTATACTTGTGTGCGTCACATAGTAAACATAGCTAATAAATCAAAACAAGAGCATATAACGTAAATAAAAATTACATCATGATTAGTAGAGGCCGATCTTTGATCGGGCGAGTAGGATGCTCAATTTATGACCTTCCCCTCTCGTACCTAAGTTCCCGAGTCGAGACACTTTGGTGATGACAGATAAGTGGCCTTTGGCACGAGTCTCGGGTTTCCTAAATTTCTCAAAAATATTTAGGTGACAACTCTGAAATCTGTCAAAGCAGTCCATTTTTGGCAGTTGATTCAAACATTGATTTTCCAAAAGAATTGCCGGATTTGGACTCTTTTGTGTTTTCACTGTTTCACATTGCACTTTGTGCAATCGAATTCAGAACCACAGAAGTCCGATACTATAGGGCTTATTCATCTTCCGAAAGGAGTGTGAAAAGTCGAGCTACACATGTTATGATCTTGTAAATTATGAATGATTACATTCACATTATACTTATATCTTTGTAAAGATTTGTATATTGTGTTAGATTGTTTCTACTAAGTTTTGGCTCACATTATTTGGGAAAAATATTTTCAGGTGCTGGTGATATGCCTCCGCCAAGGACTTAGCTTAGGAGGATTGTGGAGCTGAAGGCTCAATTTTGTTTATTTTGTATTTACTTTTGGTACGAGCCTAGGGCTTTAATTGTACTGAGCTTATGACTCATTTTGTTGTAACCAAAGATGGTCTTGGAAAGATGTAAGCCTTTAGGGCATATAAATATATTTTCAACTTTCATTCTTTATTACGCCTTGTAACACTTGTTGTAGATTCAGGATGAATGATTTATGAATGTATATCTCATGTGTCACCTTTTGTATATTAACTCTGATTAATGAAAGCTTCTTATTTATCTATATCGCATTATGCTAGTGTTTGGAGTTGGTTTTTGGTAATTATTTTGGGGGCGTCACAATTTCATTATACCAAGAAGCATGGAGTGCTACACCATTTTTTTCATAATTGTTTTCTCGGAAAACAAATGTGGTTTGGAGATGCTACCTTCAATTTCCTCTCTCATCATAATCTCTCTCTATTTCTTTCTTTGTTTTTCATATGGCTAAAAAGCCTCTAAAAAATCAATGTAGATACATAACCTAGAAAAATTAACAGTTTGAGTGGTAGATTCAGAGCTTAATCTCACTTACAAATGCAAAAAAATCCACAAAAATTAAAGACATTTTGTGAGACTTTAAACACAGTAATAATTTAAAGACCATCAGCGACCAATTTAGTAACTCATTTAGGTTTGAGCCCTAACGTAGAAAAGTTGAAACCCAAAACTTTGTATAGAATATTTTTGGGTAAATTGCACTGACCTCCCTTGAGGTTTCTAACAAATATAGGAACATCTCCTCTGGTTTCAATAATTACAATAACCTCTCCTACTTTACCTGACATTGTCCAGATTTCCTCATTTTTTGACTTCCGTTTACTTGCTTTACAGAACCTGCTGATGTCATCAAGGTTAAACAGTAAAATGCCATTAATGCCCTCAAGTGTCCTCAACCCATCTATGTATACCAATACCAAATGTTGGCCAGTCATCCACCTATACGGCCGGCCGAATATCCATAATAGTTTTTTTTTTTTTTTCAATTCGATTGCAACCTTTTATTTAAAAACACAACAACGGGTCGGTTATCCACAACTATTAAAATTTATCTTTAAAATTTGTTCTTATTTATTTATTTTATAGTATTACTCCAATCAAAATTTTAGTTTACGGTGAGGTGGCATGAACAATTATTTAGCCAAACAATAACAAAGAAACATGTTTGGTTCTCTTTTAAAATCACAATTCCAATTAGAAATTTTCAAAAATCTTTTCAAAACTCATAACCAAATTCACAACTCAAAACTATTCAAAACTCAATTCAAAAATTATTTTCAAAATTCATAACCAAACATACAACTTAAAACTCAATTCAAAACTCTTTTCAAAATTCAAAATTCAAAACCAAACTTTTTCCAAAACTCTATTTTAAAAGAAAAAAAAAATTTAAAAATTATTTTATTTTTTTAAATTATTTCTAGAATCATGATTTGAGTGTGGGGTCATATTTTGATTTATGAGTTTTGAATTGAGTTTTGAAAAGAAAAAATTTGTTTGGTCATAAGTTTTGAAAAGAGTTTTGAGTTATATTTTGAAATGTTTTGAATTTATTTTTTTAGGGTAAATATATTATATTTTAAATATTTATTTATTTATTTTAATGTGCACTATATTTCATACATTTATGTGCTGTATTTTTTTAAAATATTTTAAATATTAAAAATTTTGAAAAAATTTATTTTTTTATTTTAAATATATAAATTTTATTTTATTTTATAAATATATTTTTAAATATTTTCATTTTTTTGTTATGTATTTGGTTACTATTTGAGTGTAGAGTTTTGAAAGTAATGTGGAGTTTAGAGTTATGTGTTTGGTTATGAGATTTGAAAATAAATTTTGAATTGAGTTTGAGTTGTGTTTAATTACAATTTGAGTGTGTAGTTGTGTTTTGAGTTTAAAATATTAAAATTTAAAAAATTAAAAATATTTAAAAAATAAATAAAATAAAATTTTCTTAAACATTTTTTAATATTTAAAAAAATAAATCCTAAAAATAATTCATAATTTAATTACTGTCTGACGTAAACAAAGGAGATGTCTTTTTGTGGTCAAAAGGAAGGGTAATAAGGTCATTCACTATAGGAAAGTAACATCGTTTGTTCCAGTTTGACAAAATGGGAGAATATGGATAATGTCAAGTAAAGTAAGGGTGTTTACTGTAATTATTAAAATCACAGGGGAGGTGGGTATTTGTCAGAAACCTCAGGGGACGTCAGTGTAATTTACCCAATATTTTTTTATCATTTTTTTCTTGCTTTAAAAAAACATATAAAAAAAATCAACCAAGAAGCAATTAAGAGTTGAATGGAAAAATACAAAAGGTGTATGCAGAGAGAGAGAGAGAGAGAGAGAGAGAGAGAGAGAGAGAGGAGTTACAAGGAAGAGAGAGAAGATCGTTGAGGGTGAAGAGAAGAAATGGGGAGTCCAATAATTGTGTAGGTTTTGTGAGGGCATAAAATGATATAGTGAAGATTTTCAAAGTATAATCAGTGAGTTGTGATTGTATAGAATGATATAGGGAAGATTTTCAAAGTTTTTTTTTTTTTTTTTGGTAAACAAAGATTTTCAAAGTATAATCCATATAGATTTTGTAATTAGATTTCAGATGAAACTCAAATTGGGTTTTTGAGAGAAGTAATGTAATTAAAATTGGGGTTTGTGAAAAAATAGATAAAAATGTATGTAAATAGATAAGCAAGGCTAATGTGGCTCTTTTAGAAAAAAAATATATATAAAGCATTAGAATGTGTCACATATTACTTATATATATATTGATCAGCAAAAGAAAAAACTTTATTTATAAACATTTGAAAATATTACATTAATAAAGGAAATAGATAAGTGCAAAGAGCATCATAGTGGAACATCTCAATCCGAATCAGGTTGGCACCAAGACACCCTCCCAATCATATGCTAGCACACCATCAGGAGTTGATGAGAGACCAACTAAAAAAAGAACAACCAAAGCCCAACAAATTTCAAAAGAAAACATAGCCAAGAGCCACATAAATAAGCTAACAGAGCAGTCCACGGATAAGCGTCCATCATATCCTATTATTGTCACCAATCTAAGTAGCAGCTCACCACACTTCTTGTTAGATGCATCTTATCACTAACTGGATATTCCTCACAATATCATTAATAGAATAAGAGCAACCTAGAACATATGATTTCAGCCAAAGTGCTAACCTTACTTTAATTAGCTCGTATACTTCTGCTAAAATTGGTTGCTTATAAAAAAAAATGCAATCATTTCTACTTTTCCAAATAGACCAAATTACATCTAAAGGTATAGCTCTCCAAATCTGTCTTTCCTTCTTTTTGAAATTCCAGCTCATCCACCATTGTAGCAAGCACTCAACTAAACATGGTGTTACCCAAGACAGCCCCTACCAATCTACTATGTATACCCAAACCTGCCACACAAAGGCAGAACAACAAAGTATGATTTAATGATTCCATTTCAGATTTGCAACACACACACATATTAGTGTATAGCGATCCGGGCTTAGACCCAATCCATTTATTGTTTTTGAATTCGAGAAACCATATTTGTGATGGTCGTTCTTTTCTCTTCATTTTTGGTTTCGACTTCGAGGGTGACACCACCCTTGTTGGGGTCGACACTGCCCTCTTATCTTTGTTTTGTTAAGCTCGAAGGGTCGACACCATCTTGCTGATGTGTTCTTGGAATAGCTACTGAAATTTAGTGTCGGCACTAGCCTTGGAGGTGTCCACACTTGTCTTTTGTTGTTGGCCTCAAGGGTCGACACCAGTCTGGGAAGGGTTGACCCTTGTCTATTGTTGAATCTGGGTTTGGTTGCTGAAATTTAGTGTCGACAGTTTGGGTCCAAGGGTCGACACCTTGGTTGCTGCCAGCATTGTTTTTCTTCATTTCTTCCTGAAGGGTCGACACCTGTCTGGGAAGGGTTGACGCCTGTTAGTTCTTTTCCAGATTTTTAGTCGGTTTTGGGCCCTACGTCTTAGGGATTTTGACTTGTTCTTTTGAGTGGACTTTGAGACTTTATTTCACTTTGACCTAGCACTATAAATAAATCCCTCACTTAACCTTTTCTTCACTTTATCTTCTCTTTCCCCTCTCTAAACCATGACACACACACACACACACTCTCTCTCTCTCTCTCTCTCTCTCTCTCTCACTCACAAATCACTTTTTCGTTCCAAGATCTTTAGATCTACTCACTTGGAAGCATCTCCTCACCTTGCTCTTTTGAGATTAAGTGTAGAGCTTGTCAAGAGCTTCATTTTGATCGGAGCAAATCGTTGTTTCTCTCTCTCACTCACAAATCACTTTTTCGTTCAAAGATCTTTAGATCTACTCACTTGGAAGCATCTCCTCACCTTGCTCTTTTGAGATTAAGTGTAGAGCTTGTCAAGAGCTTCATTTTGATCGGAGCAAATCGTTGTTTCGTCGCCATCAACTTTTTTGCTTTTCTTCCTTCTCCGTCTTCTAAGTTTGAGATAGGGATTTTCTACACTCTTCTATGGGTTTTACCTTAGCGATTTTCTATTCCAAAAGATTATGGGGTTTTGGGGGTTTTTGTCAAAAACCTAGGGTATGGAATCAAAATGTAAAATAGGGGTTTTCGTCCAAAAATGTGAATGTTTGAGATTGTAAAGAGAAAATGGAATTGATATGAAAATTGTGAAATTGAAATGATGATAATGATAAAGGTAGAGTTGGATATGTATTATCACTCCCATTTTGAGATTTTGAAAAACTATATCTTTAATGAAATTTGTATGTCTGTTTAGAAATATTTGTTTTGGGCTATCAGTGAAGGATAGCTATGATTTTTGTAGAAATTGCATGAGAATTAGGTGAATTGAAACTAATTTTCTCATACATTTATATTGAGCCTTGTCACATCTTAAATACGTTGCACATGTATGATGTTTAGGAGAATAAAGGGGATGTACTCCATATTTGAGAGGAGAAAGGGGATGTACTCCGTTAAAATTAAGTTGGCCGGAGTGTCCAGGATGAAAGTCCCGAAAACTATGAATTTACATGGGTGGGGACGAAATATCCGTAAAATGGCAAACGAAAGTGTTTTGTATGATGACTGTATTGATTAAAGACCCACTGAGTTGTATCCTCAGTTGGGTTGTCTGAATAGAATGGAAAGGACTCGTGAATTGAGATAACATGGATTGAATATGAGTTCAACATAGCATGATTTTGTGCAAGAGTTATAAATGATTTTATCACGGGCATTGTATGTGCTTACTATACTTATATCTTTATTAAGATCCATATATTGTGTTAGATTATCTTTACTAGGCTCATCCTATATAGGAAAAACATTTCAGGTGGTAATGATATGTCTCTGCTAAGACATTAGTTTGGGAGGATCTGGAGCAAAAGCTTCTTTTTTGTGGTTGTTATGTATAGCCAAGGACTTAAATGTATTTGATTTAAAATTCACTTTTGTTATAACCAAGCCTCGTCTTGGAAATATATAAGCCCTCAAGGTATTTTTATCTATTTATCTTCCTTCCTCTCCTTTAACTGTCAACATATGTTATATATTCAGGGTTAGACTTCATAAATGTATGATGCATATGTTTCTCTTTTGTATATCATATTGAATTAATGGAAGATAACCTTATTATTGTTGCTGTCATAAATTGAATATTGTAGATGAATTATTGTAATTATTTCGAGACGTTACAAGTGAGTTTCATCACCTCACCTTCTTTCTAAGCATGATGATTTCTTCTAAAACTAAAACACCACATATTTAAGCTATCCATTCTTGAAATCTGCACACTTAAAGAAACCTCATTTCTTGTGCACAACTAATAAAGTCTAGGAAACTGTGTACAAAGACTTGAATCCCTCTTCCAAATACCAACCCAAAACACTATTCTTACTGCAGGAAATTCAGCTTTTAGCGGCGTTTAAAAAACGCCTCTATAAGTGTTAAAAACGTTGCTAATTCTTTTTGCGACGTTTAGCATCAAGCGCCGAGGACGCGGCCGTCGCTATAACTTCATGATGTTTTAAAAACGTCATTATATTAGTATAGGCGGCGTTTTTAAAAACGCCGCTAAATGTCTTACTTGACAATACGATGACGTCATTATGATATTTAGCGACATTTTTTAAACGCCGTAATATCTTTTTTAAAAATCTAGCCGTTAATATTTTGATTTAAGTGGCGTTTTTAAAAAAACGCCGTGATATCTCTTCTTTTTTTTTTTTTTGAAATTGTACTAATTTATGTGATTAAACTAAAAAAATACATATAATAAAAATAAATAACACTAATATGAAATAATAACTTACATTCAAATAGCAAATGCATCATTAATTCACTTTCCCATTCACCAATCACCATTACCCACAAAATAACTTATCCACAAATGATATTTTAATATTACCCCCAAAAATTGTATTCACAATTCTCAACCAAAAAATTAATTACTACTTTGTATACAAAGCCACAAAATAATATTACTCTCTTCTCTCTCTCTCTCTCTCTCTCTCTCTCTCTCTCTCTCTCTCTCTCTCTCACCACTCCCTCCCCCATTTAACACAAAAAAAAAAAGAAAAAAGTGAACCAAAACACCCATGCTATACATATATACAGGAAAACTACACATCCCAAAATAGCAGATTCTATATACGGCACTGTGTTGGGTAGAATGCACAAACCATGTGCTGGCACGACACAAAAATCAGCAAGGCCACCCATGCTATACATATATACAGGTTTGCCTGCGGAAATGACATATTTTAGTCATTCCAACAGAGAAGTAGACAAAGGAATCAATAAACTTAAGCAGTCATCAAAGTTGAAACAGAAGTAAGAAAAGAACCAAAGGAAATCGGTGTCAAATAGATGGATCCCCCAGATAGTGAGTGGAACATAAGTTTTTTTTCTTTAAAAAAAGAAATTACATATAGGATGTATTGGTGAGACATATAAAGAAAGTCAAAATACTTATCCAATAATAAAATAAAAAAAATAAAGTCAATATATAGGTGGAAAAGGCTCATCACAGAAGATTTGGCTTTAGAAGAGGCCACTCAACCCTGCTGAGTTTCACATGTAAGAAGAGGCCAGCATTTATATGACGAGTAACTAAAACTACTCTGTCGAGAAATCAACATGCCTAACACAAACAGAATATCCAAAAGGAAAAATTACATAATGAAAACTAAAAGTGCTCAATTAGAATGTGTTGAAAATTGAGTATTCAAGTTCATATTAAGATGAAGTAAATTGTAAGTGGTAACGAAACAGTTACCACTATTGCGGAGGAACAAGCGGGTTTCTCCATCATAAAGGGTTCCTTTTGCACGGTTATAAGCGAAGAAATCCTCGCATAAGTCATCTTGACCCTGTATTCACTCAAAAAACTTACTATATAAGATTGATACCATGTATTATATTTATCGACACCAGCAAGTCACAATGTCAGAGACAAAAAAGATCAAGGAAAAGCAAAGTTGAGGAATCAGTTGATTTAATCACCTTATTACAAAAGAAACAGCTATCGCAAGGCATTATGAAAGCTCCAACCACATGAGCTCCGACTGGAAATCTGAAGAATCAAGGCAAAACTAATCCTGTTATCCATGTTGAGGACCAGTCCATCATTTTGGGAGTTCTTAGTGAATCATGATTAATTACAGCATATCTTTCAAAGAAAATTTAAGTAAACCTTTCAATGATTTTGGTGTCCGTGAGGGGCCCATGCTCAACCACCTCACCTGTGATCTCATGACCCACAACACAAGGGCTAGCAAATGGAAGTTCACCTTTGATTACGTGAAGATCAGAGTGGCAAACCCCACAGGCTACATATTTCAAGCACTCAATAATAGACACAACAATTAGATAACACAAAAAATAGAAAGTTGCTGAATGAATGAACTGTGTACACCGAAAACAAACTACAGGAAAAGGGGTTGTACAAGCAGTAACTGAAAAACAATTCAACAACAAGAATCAAAATTTTAAATTTACTTCCTATACATATTTAATACCTTGTTTCATTCTTACAAATGCAGGGGACAGGGAAAAAAAAGGAGAAAAAAAAAAAAGGAAAATTGATTTCTTTTGTAATTTCTTCCCTACTCTAAGACAAAGACTGAATTAAAATTTCACAAATCCATTTGCATTTTCTTTTCTTCTGTGTCTTTGTGGACCAAGCAAAGGGCATACACTTCATCGTTACTAATATGGAAGCCGAAAATTATTAATCACATTAAAATTTATAGATATAGGCCCCTTTCACATCACGGTAAAAGTTGATGATGTTGTCAATTTTTTTCTTCTTTTTTTAAGGGTCTTTCATTCTCCTGTAACTGTATTCCACTATTTCTGCACCAAAGAGTTTGAAGGCAAATCATACATATGGCATAATGCAGTATATTATGACTATTATAACAGAAATTCATGGTGCACAAAAGTAACCGAACAATAGATTATAGAGAGCAAGCACCTCTACGTTGGTACTGCATAGGCTATCACGAAGAAATTGTTTGATACCCTCCCCATGGTTTGCATGAATCAAGCCTAGGGCATAGAGAGCACCGCCTTCAGAGTATGGACTACCACCACCACCAGCCCCACTCTGTGGCAAGTAAGGGGCCATCAGCGATCTGCCCTGTTGCAGGTGGCCTCTGTGAATAACACCTAGCCCTGCTGTTGCACTGAATTTAGCCCAATTAGTAGCCCTGCCCAGCCAATCCTGATGAGTTTACACAAACAAGGAGCCATCAACTTGTGCAGGAAGGTCTTAAATACATGTTTCAAGATAAAGGCCTTGCAACTGTGAGGAGGCATACTACGAAACTTACCTATTTAGCACCAAACAATAACCACCAAACAATAAAATGATTCTGCACATCCAAACACAACCTTAAATTTTTACTGGCCTGCTGCTGGTGGACTGATAGCCCTTCGAAGAAACTTACCTATTTAGCCTTCTGGTGTGGCGTTTGAGATCCATGTAGGTTCCCCTAGAATGGATGCTACAAGTAGAGACGAGAGAATGAACTCACTCAATAGTCAATCCGAAATAAAATGTCTTAACTCAATGAGGAATATAGATTTAATCTCTCAAATTTCCAAATCATCTGATCTAGCACTGGCCAGCTACTAACTGTAAGCTTATCGGATTCCAAATAAACTCACAAACTAGATAAAAGATTTTTAAAAAATGTATAATAAACTAAAACAGAAGCAACGAAAAAGGAAAAGTAGGCGTTTACAACACAAACAAGCTATTTAAAAGCAGAGCAGGTTAGGAACAAAAGCTTGAATGTATTCCATGTTGCAAGAATATTCATGTAATCTTTTTCAGGGATTCTCTAAGGAAAACATCTGTCCATATCTTCTTTCTCTCTCCCCCCTCCCCCCCCCCCCCCCACAATGAAAACAGCAGTGCATCAAACTTCAAACAAATCCTCACTCATAAGAAATAAGGCACTCCAGTTCTGGGGCCTCTCATCTGGTTGTTTTCCTCTGTTTCAGTGAAGAACTTCACCTCTCTCTCCTAACAGACAAAGGGGTAAAACACAGCACCCATAGAAAATTCAATTAATCAAATCTATATAAATGAGCCAAAAAGCCACAACCAAGTTAAAAGAGTGAAAAGTTTAGTGGCAGTACCATATTCTCATTGAAGCTCAATATTGAAGCTACATTACCACAGCGATAACAATAATTTGGAGCAGACCATACCTGATAAGCCAAGAAGCACACAGTAAAATTAATTAAAATATCACCAAATCTGAAGTGATGTTATATACACTAGTCATGTTACATAGACTCAAGTCCCCCTATCAAGTGTGGATATTATACATCTAAACTCCCAAATTTCTTGGCATGTTTCTCTTACTTCTCAAGGTAGAATACTGACTTTATGTAAGACAGTGTAAAAGCAACAGAAAATGAAAAAATAAAAAACAATTTCTTAGTATTCCTGTTTTATTTCCTAAGGTGGAATGGTGACTTTTCTTCAAGATGGCACTTCACTTGCTCTAAAGCAATCATGTCACAAAGAAACATAATAAGGGAGGTCTATCAATTAATTACGCAGTAAATTTGCATAACTAAACATGCTTGTTGGCCCCAGTTTTGACTGGACATGTCGGACACACAGCCCATATCCTTACTCCAGCCATATGTTTAGAAGTGTCCATGTAACATAATACACTGAGTTAAAGACTTCACAACTCACAGTTACAAGGCCTTTATCTTGAAACATGTATTTAAGACCTTCCTGCACAAGTTAATCTGCACAAAGGGGGATTCATTAGCGGAAATAAGAAGATTTAAAATTGTAATTTTCCAACCAACAAAATTACTATATACATTAGTAACTAGAGAGTTTAGGGATTAAAATTCAAGATTCCAAATACAAATTGATTGAACAATCAAAATCAAAAGAGCAGTTTTCCTTCAATATTTGTTGATTATGTAGTAATAGTAGTATATTGAACTCAATGTTGCTTACTTCGAAACATAACAGAATTTCAACCTTTGTAAACACAAAAGGTAAATATAACAGAAAGGTAATATTAGCAACATACTCAAACAAAACATTCAATTGCTTCTATTTTAACCGCAATCTTGTCTTATTGAAGTCAGTTTATAGTTCAAACGGTTCTCCACAAATACGCCGGTTTTTGTCCTTGAACGATTTAAGAGAGTTGACTGGACTGGAGCCTCACCCGGTCAACTGTTCAACCGGTTGAACTGGCCAGTCTAGTCCGGTTTTCAAAATCTTGATTCCATGAAAATGACTCTATCTAGCTCAAGTGTTTTATTAATAAATTTTATACAGAAATAATTTACCAAGTAAATTAATAAAATAACCCATAGAATAAAGAATTTCATTCCTCCTTTTACAATAAATTGTGCCTGGTAATTTAAGAATCGAACAAATTCAATTACCTGGATACACAACCCAAGCAATGGAAAAATCTCTTTCTTAAGGTTATCTCAAATCATTCCATAAATCTTTTCTACAAATGCTGTAAGTTACTGCTTGAAAAGCAAAGCTGGGTTTTTGGCTTCAACTTGGTGTAAAGTTTCTGCTCCACCAGTCAGGCCACCATTTACAAAAGAAAGATTAACTCCTTGCGGAGTTCCTCGGAAACTCTATAAATAAAAAAAATAGCAAACACCTGAACTAACGAAAGGACTAAAACTTCATTTGATGACAGAACATGGAAATTCAAATGGGAACTTTAAATTACCTGTGTCATCCTTCCAAACAGAGTAGCCGAGGATGATCGACGGCGCTGAGGAGCCATTCCAGCAGCACCACTTGCTTTCAATGTACGCTGGAGTAGCAGCAGAAGAGTCGAGGAATTGGACAACCAATAGGCTAAGATGTCATTGTTATCCTGGGTCTTTAATCCAAATAATAATACTTAGTTATGAGAAGCCAATTATGACAAAAAGCAAAAACAAGACACACTAGTAGCATATAGGATTAGATTATTCAATACAAGTCTGGAAGTCCCTAAACCTTGACTTCCATTTGCTTGTGAGCTAAGATTTTAAAACATACTATAATTGGACCCATTTATGGTCAAATTTCAAACTCGAACTTTAATTTGCCCAAACTGCCTAATTAACACCCCAACTGTGCCCTTCTAAAAAAAAAAACCACACACTTCAACTGTGTATCTGTACTTCCAAAATTTGTAATGATAGTCCTCTCTTCAAACTTTTGTTTTCATATGTTGCTAATGACACTCAGCTTCCTACACATATTTATGCAAGGAATTTCCATCCATCAAACAATGCACAAAATCTTAAATGGGAAATGTCCCAAGAAAGTATTCCAAACATACACCAATTACCAGTAAAAAGCAAGTCTCCATTGGAGCTCTATAGCTTGACTAAAGATACCTCAGACTATGCTTGGTACAACACCAGGTAATCATATCTTACTCAACTTTCACAATTTTCTTTCTAAACTTTCCACAGATCTGACATGTTTTTTGAATTCATCTTGCAGTATACGTTTTGATTGCCGTGACTTACCAATGCGTTCTGATATTAACCCAGTCCTACAAATAGCAAACCTTGGCCACCAATGGTTGCATTTGTAAATGGTGAATATATAGGTAATTACATGAACACAGGCAAACAAATGTTTGTTTTGTAGCTCAGTGATCTAATATGTATTTCCAGAATATTGATTCACAATTACGGTTAAATTTTTGTTGAACTATCATCTTTTTTGGCCCAATATTGTGTCCTATTTATCCAAATTGTCGTATGAAAATTAGTGTAGAAGTTTCTTTCAGTTCAAAAAAGAACCTAACAGATCAATTCAACAATTCAACAAACACACATATTGATGTATACAAATGTTATACATGCAGTAAAATTCGAAAGAAATAGACAGAGAGAGAGAGAGAGAGAGAGAGAGAGAGAGAGTATCGATTAAAGTTCAGTAAATGAGGATCAAGTCAGAATGCCTCTCTCTGAATCTCTGCAAATGAGGTTCAAGTAAGAATGCCTTCAAAACATTGATTTCATAGATCTAGAGAGAGAGAGAGACAGAGAGATGGTGGAGCTCGCTACCTCGCCGGTGCAGATGACGGTGGCGATGGAGCTTCGAAATCGCTCTGAATCTCGACATCGATCTGAATCTTCGAAATCGCTTCGAAATCGCTCTGAATCTTCGAAATCGCAGGTGCAGATGGAGCTTCGATGAAGAAATGTGTGCGTATAAGGATTGAGAGAGAGAGAGATGTGCGCGTATTCAAGCTAAGACTCAGTGTTATATATTCAAGCTTCAAGAACAGCCGATTGTTCTCCTCCGTCTTCTTCGTCGCTGAGAGAGAGAGAGATGTGCGCGAAATTTGCACTCAGATGCAAAAATAAGGGTTTCATAAAGGGGCGCGTGTACCTACAGCATTCGGAGGCGCTTTTAAACACCTTCAATTAGAAACGGTGCCGTTTTGGTTTTAAAAAATATGCGACGATTACAAAACGCCGTTAAAAATTAGCAAACGTGACGTTTTATAAAACGCCTTTAATTAAACGCCATTAATTGCCTCATTTCCTGTAGTGTCTCCTTCCATTCCCTATTGTGATCCCCATATTCTCCAAAAAGAATGTGTATAATCTTGGGTTAGAGTGTGCCACATCCACAATATCCCTCCAAATCTTAGAAGTTGATCCAATTTCATTGGTTGATGGCAACCATTTCCCTCCAGTAGATCCATACTTGCTACACACAGTTGCTTTCCGTAGTGCTTCATCTTCCAAAGCAAACCTTCACCACCATTTGAATAACATATACTGATTTGCAAGTCTGATTATTCCTTGTAACTTTCTTCCATTTTATTAAATGAATTTTCCTTCTAACTTCTATGCCTCCCCATGGCAAAATTTGCTTGTATCCTACCAAGTTCCTTAGCAACATTTTCAGGAATCTTGAATAATGACATGTAGTAAATGGGCAATGAGGACAGAATAGATTTAATAAGAACTACTCTTCCTGCAAATGACAACATTATTTTTTTTTCATCCTGAAAGCCTTTTCTTAAAGTTATCAATGATTGGTTTCCAAGATTGTTTTTTGCTTGGATTAGCACCAAGTGGTAAACCAAGATATTTGAAAGGCAGTTTTTGACTTAGAAATTTAAGTTTAGCTGCAAAATCCAACACCAATTCATCATCCACACCCACTCCACATACCACACTTTTATGAAAATTTATCCTAAGTCCAGACACCACTGCAAAGCAATGAAAATTTATCCCAAGTCCAGACACCACTGCAAAGCACCTGAAGATTCTTTTAATGGCAATAACTTCAGACCACCCTGCCTCACACATGATTATAGTGTTATCTGCATATTGAAGATGAGGTACATTAAGCCCTCCATGACCCACTTCCACTCCTTTGATAATCTCCATTTCTTCCACTCCTTTGATAATCCCCATTTCCTTTGCACTCTTTAACAATATATTAAGCCCTTCAGCTACAACATTAAACAAGAAAAGTGAGAGAGTTAAAAGTGGTGGAAAAAAAAGGGAAGAAAGTAGAGCTTCTCTCTCTAGATTCTAGAGAGAGAAAGCTCTCCCAGATGTAACAATGGTGAATCTGTTAGCTCCTCTTTGATTTTGAGTGAGTGTTGATTGAATGTAGTGAGGGGTTCTCTCGGCCAACTTGGGGTTACACCATAGATATTTGAGTGTATTTTCAACCTGTGTTCATGAAGTTTCCATTGTTCTTGCAGTGGAAACGTTGAGGCTCTATTTTTTATCGTGCTTAGTTGTTGGTTCTGTGTTATTGGTTTTATAGAGATTTTATCAAGCTTGTGTGAGACCCGTCAAGGGTGGGTCGCCGTTCATTGGTGTGCCTTAACTAGCGGTTTGATTCGGAACTTTGTATGCTTTGATCAGGTGTGGTGTCTATCCCGTACAGTTCGGCTATGGTCTCAGCTTGTTCTTGGGTTCAGAATTGGACAATGATGGTTCCTGGCCATGACGCTGGAGTTTTCCATCCAATGTGGTGGTTGTGTTTGTTCTATGAAGTTTCATTGTGTCGCCGGTGTTCTGGATGGTGGTTGCAGGTCAGCCCAGTGAGTCTATCTCGGCAGTGAGTCTGTATGAAGTTTGAAAGTGGATGTCTGGGTCTAGTGGTACTCCGGCGTCTGGTTTTTTGATGTCGGCGTCGACCTACTGGTTTTTTTTCCCGGCAGTGAACTGATTGTGCGTCGTGGCCATCGCTATGGATGTGGTTCATATGCAGCTCCGGTGTGGTACGTTGCTGTGGGTTAGATAATGGTGCGTTGCCGGCGGTGTGTTCTGGTTCTCGGACACTACCGGTGAGGCCAGCCAATTCACATGGTTTTTTTTTTTTTTCGTTTTGAGCTGTATATATGATGCTGAATATATAATTCAGGTTTGGGCTGATGGGTTATAGGCCACCACGTTTGTTATGTTGAAAAAGAACATATTGCTGTCATGAAAGGGGCCGTCTAGTGCGTTTGTTGGGCTCCGTGGCCCACAATTTGCTGGCTCATATGACTGTTATGGATTTGACGGATTCTTTTGGGCTGTTTTGGCCGATGGTGCTGCCGAATTAATTCTGCTATTTGAAAAACTTTTGGTTTTACCTCATGGGTTTTTTGGTTTGCCAGCTATAACAGTGAGGTAGTGGTTTGTAGTTTGGGCTTGATAATTTTGGGCCTATCTGCTGGGCACAATTTGGGTACTTCTATAATTTAGGTTTTTGGGTATACTTCTATTAGACTATTCATTATGGTTATTGACTATGCGAGATTTATGTGACTCCATCCGGATCTTTCATGGGATAGACCATTTTCTCCAGCATGGCTTTTGTTGAGTGGCTATGGATGTCACGGCCATGAGGAGAGAGATGTTTATTACACTCCATGTTTTATCTGTGGTAGAGATTGGAAGCTTGTGGGGCAGTTATCATATCATGATCAGTCTTTGGTGGGCGTATAGCTAGTTCCTTTTAGAATAATACTAAGGATCATAAAAAAAATATCATGAAATTTTTCATGAGGAATTTTCATCTTTTGATTAGTGATATTTTTTTTGTGTGTATAATCTAACGATGGAGAATCTTTCATGATCATTTTCATGATATTTTTTTCATAATACCTAGCATTACTCATTCCTCAAATTCTCATCTATTATCTTTGATGGTAGGGATAATTTGGGGACAAAAATGATATATGGGCAAATTTTGGGCTTTTCTTTTGGTTCCCTGGTAAACTACGCGGTTGTTATTTTTGTTTTTATATCGTTTTACTCTCCCCCCATCTCTCTCTCTTTCTCTCTCTCTCTCTCTCTCTCTCTCTCTCTCTCTTTGGGGGGTACTATTAGATTTATTGTATTACCTGGGATATGCCCCTTGTAAATGTGTAAATTTTTGTCTTTAATTTATGACTTACCCATCCAAAAAAAAATTTATTCACCCAAAAAAAGAAAAAGAAAAAGAAAAGTGAGAATGGATCGCCTTGCCTTAATCCTCTTTTAGGACAGAACTCATCAGGAGGAGATCCATTCCCTAGTACAGACACTCTAGTTGAAGCAATGCACTCGTTCACCCATCCTATTCATCTTGGCCCAAACCCAAAGCTTGCTAACAAATTCTAGTTTATAGAATCATAGGCTTGCTCAAAGTCCAATTTAAGGATTATACCCTTCTTTCTTGATTTCTTCCACCAATCCACAACCTCATTAGCAATGAGTACCCTATCCATGATATTCTTGCCTCCCCAGAAAGCTAATTAGACTTTATCAATCACTTTTGGCAACACTTGTTTAAATATGCTTGCTAATACTTTGGATAGGACTTTGTAAACAGAGTTGATCAAGCTAATTGGTTTATAATCGGCAATAAATTATGGGCTATCTTTCTTTGGGATAAGAGTCACAAAAGAACAGTTCACTCTATACCCCAATCTGCTATTTCCATGGAATTCCTTCATGAAGTTCATTATATTATCTTTCATTACCTTCCACGCCTTCTAAAAACATGACATGTTAAAACCATCAGGCCCTGAAGCTTTATTTTCATTATACACTTTTATTGTTGTGCACACCTCTGCCTCAGTGAATTCTTTTTCCAAAATGTCATTGGCCTGGTTGTGATCTACATTTTTAAACTTCCCACCAATGGTGGGCCTGCACCTCCATTGTTCATCAAACTGTTTCTTGAAGTGGTTGTAAACTACTTGTTTGATTTCTATTGGTTCTTCAAATATAACATCCTTAACTTTCATTGAATTAATCATATTCCTGCTATGCTTCATTGATGCCATTACATGAAAAAACCTTGTGTGTTGTCCCTTTTTAATGCCCAACCCATTTTTTATTTTTGTACCCACAGCCATTCATTTCTTTTTCTGTATTTCCAAACTAGCCCTTTTACCTCATTTCTTCTTGCAACTTCAGCCTCACTAAGGTTTCTAGATTCTACAGATAAGTCTAGGTCATGCAGCTCATCTTTAGCCTCTTTAAGTTTTGTTTCCACATTCCCAAACACCTCAAATTCTATTTTTTCAAAGCCAATTTCAATGCTCTCAACTTACTCATAATAATATACCCACCCCCACCCCCACCTATGTATCTTCCTCTACTCTTGTGACCTCCTTGATGAATAATGGATGTAAAACCCAGGCATTTATGAACCTGAAGTGTTTAGGACCCCAATCTCTCTCATCCTCCATCATTAGTATTGGGCAATGATCAGAGAGAAATCTAGGTAATCGCTATACTTTGATCTTGAACCATTCCAATCATTCCGAGCTAACCAAGAATCTATCAATTCTAGTCCAACTCTGAGAATTGCCACATGTATACTGTCTACCTAGCATGGAAATATCTAGTAATTCCAAACTATTTATAAAGTTCCCAAACTTAGTCCTATCCCTATCCCTCCTTAAACATCCTTTTCTTTCTACAATTGAAGTGATTTCATTAAAGTAACCTCCTAAACACCAAGGCTTAGGGAATGCTTCTTTCAATTTATACAACACCCCACCCCCCTCCCCCTCAACATCTGCCTCATATCCATATCCTCATTAGGTGCATAAATATTCCTAATAACACAATCAATGCTAGAGTGAATTGTACCTAATATTAGAACAAATCTCTTGGAGATACAGCAGTCTTTCATTGCAAAAACTTCTGATTTCCAAATGCATAACAATCCACCCGCACTGTCTTCAATATCCACCACTATGTACTCCATTAATTCATTAGGCCATAGTGACCTAACAAATCTCTTATCAATTTCTGCTCTTTTTGTCTCTTGAAACAGAACCATGTCAACATTTCCCCCCTTAATAACTTCTTGATTATTCTTCTTTTCTCTTACCTTCCAAGCCCTCTCACATTCCATGATATAATCTTCATTTGACAACTGTTAAGCTCATTGTAACACCACCAAATAGTTAATGATGAGACATTACTCATAACATAATTAATTATAAACCTTTTATCACCAATCAACAACATTAATCCAATATCCTCTTTCTTATTGAACTATAACCTTAAAAATACAAATTTCCATGTTCAACTTTTAGTTATATGATGGATCGTTTCACACTTCAAAAATAAATACTAAACTATACCAAATTCTTTAGAATAATAATAAGTCTAGGTATCGATCCACAGGAACAAACGGGAAATTAAACTAATTTAATTTTTAAATTCCTAAATTAATTTTGATAAAAAGATTGAGGGATATCATGACTAAACGAGAATTCAATGAAATTGAAAAATTGAATTGACAATTAGAAGTAGGGTTTAAGATACTGATTTTTGAAAAATTTCTAGGGCAAAGAATTCACCACTAACCGCATAAATAAGACTTAACATCGGCCATCAATTGCAATCCGGTTTGAACTACATAATGTTTCACAACTACAAGCTTGAAACATTGATCAAGAGGATTGTTGCATTCAATGTACAGGCACAAATCATCCCAAGTAGCACTAGTCGTTTGCTTTAAACTATAGTAGCAACACGACCCGTCTCTCGAAGCATGACTCGTCTCATACTTTGAATACAAACACAAAGAAAACTAATGTATGGAAAGTATTAAATAATCACAAACAATAAAATACTTGAAGAGATGAAAATGAAAATTATTATAAACTTCTAAAACATCTATACAGTTATTCAAACCATTTCACAATCAAAGCCTAAGAAAAATCTCTTTACATGGCTAGGGTTTCATCAAAACCCTAAAACTAGAAGACTAGCCACTCATGGAGGAGTGAGAAGAGGTAGAAGAGGTGAAAGAGGAAGAAGCCCCCATAAAAGTGCCCTTGAAGCTTGAGAAATCCCTCTCTTCAAACCCTAGCCTCCCTTTTCCTTAGAATATTTTCGAACCTTGTTACAGCTATTTTTTTTTCTTTTTATTCCCAGCAGAAGAGCCTTAAATTTTTACGCACGCAACACTAGGTGCACCGCTCGAGCGATGGTGGGCCGTACGTGCAGTGGAGCTTGGCCATACATGCTGTGAGGTGGCAGGCCGAGACTTTTCACTATTTGCACAGAAAATCTGCTTTTGTGCCACGTTTTTGCTTGAATTTGCGTATTGCCTGCCAAATCTGTAGAAGTGCACAAAACACATCATCTCTACCGTATAAACAAAATTCAAAGACTATAAATGTAACTTAAGCAGCCTTAATGTGGTACCTTTCGACCTACATCACATCGCCCAACTTGCATTTTGCTAGTCCTCAAGCAAAACAATAGAAATAAGAAAAAGAATATACTCTAAGCCACTTTCGTAGGGATCACGATTGCATTTAGCATATACAACAAGCCTTTAAACTACAAGGTTACCCCAAGTGGACGAGTATAGTCTCGTGAGGGTTTCCAGAAATGATACCCACAAACATCAACACATTCATATTTGCCCAACAACAATAAGTAATCACACTACTCCAACTATCAATTAATTTATGTGCCAACTGCAATGTAATATTAAAACATGATGAGTCATTGAAGGCACAGTGGACAAGCTTGAAGGAATCTATTGAGCAAGAACCACAATTCAGTTAATAAAAAAGTTAAGTCCCCTGTACTTGTGAATGCTAGTAAACACATCATCAGTGCCCTTGGTGTAAGTGCATTCCACATAACTAGTTAACTGTCCACTATAATAGCCCAATGTAACTCACAATAACACCCAACATATACAAAAAAACTAAACTTTTACAACCAAGATTCTCAAATTTTTTTTTTTTTTGAAAGACTGTGCAATGTCCTAATCCATTAAGCTTTCTAATCAACCCATGCAACAAGCATTGGGCCAATGACTCCCAAACTAGACAGTTTTAGGGCACAAGGTGTGAAGGCACCCCTACGGGCTTAATAACTCGAGCTGAAAAAGCTATGAACTCGAACAAGTCTTTATTTTTTCTTAACTGTGCAATGTCTAGGTCTCTTAAGCTTTCTAATTAACTCATGTAGCAAGTATTGGGTCAATGACTCCCAAACCAGACAATTTTAGGACACTAGGTGTAGAGACACCCCTACGGACTTAATAACTCGAGTTAAAGAGGCTACGAACCCAAACAAGTCAAGCTTTTCTAGTTTTTATTTTTTATTATTTTTTTAATTTTAATTTTAATTATTATTTTATTTTTTTTTTATTATTTTTTTTTTTGTGAGAATCAAGGCTACTCATTTATTCTTTTCTACAACACTAGCAATTATCAATGATGTATACCAGGGATTAGAATAGAAAGGTCACCACTATGAAAGTGTGTTTATGTGAATCAAGGCATACTCATGACAAGTGTACTAATACCACAAACACAAACAACTCTCTTAGTGCAAACATCACATGTGAGTATTTACCCAATAAACCCTTTTCATCCAAGTCCGCTGTGTTCCCCAATTAACATATGCTTATATCGCCACCGTAGTGGTAAAAAGTGAACATCAAGTGAAGTGGTGCAATCAAGTGTAGCAAGTACAAACATGAATTGTTTTTATAAATACCCTTAGTCCCAGCTGGAATACAACATTGTCCTCAATGTAAGCAATGGTAAAGTAGATAATAAAATGAGAGAGAGAGAGAGAGAGAGGATATTACCATAAGGTGTAGGCGCACATCTAGCGAGGCAGGGACGAACCAAACACACACACACACACACACACACACACACATACACACACACGCAATTTTTTTTTTTACTATACAGTATAAAAGGAAAAGAAAAATAAAACAAAACAAAACAAAAATAAATAAAGAAATTAAACAAAGAAAATAAAACAGATATCATTGATTTGGATCCAGCGGTGGTAGAAAATGCTACTCAAATAAGGCATGCATCAGCGTCCGAGTCTCGAATGCCTCATCATGAACCATAGTGCCAAGCTGATCAAACCGTTGCTGGCTCAACTCCTGGTATGCGTAGAAGTTAGTTTGTAGAGATGCAACTGACTGCTGATACTCGAGCTGACGGGCATTAACTTGGTTAAATGCTATTTGCGAGTAATCCCGATATGCCTGTTAGTCTGCCTGGAGATCAACCACAGATTGCTGAATAGCGGCTTGATTATACAAAATAGCTTGATATTGCGTGCGCGTCATATGGAATGGCGATGGCACTGGTGTGGTGGCAGGCTCTACCAGAACATCATTAGGATTAGTCGGGGCATCGGGGAGGAGTAGTGGAGGCGGCAGGTGAGCAATGGTTTGGCGCCATTGGGTTTTAGCATAAAGCGTTGGCGGCGGAAGCTGAACCTCATTGGGTTTGAGTGGGTAAGTCCCATGGCCTGTGATGAGTGCTATAATGAGTTTAGCGAAGGGGAAGACCCATATAGAACTGCCTCGGGTGTTACGCAATTTGACTTTGTTTAGTACACAAGCCATTTGATTGAAGATCAATGAAGGGATGTTGACCCAAAACCCGAAATCAAATTGATGCAAGGTACAGAGGAAGTCCCCTCGCCACTCTTCCTTGTGGCCGAGAGGTATGACATTCTTCTTGAGAACCACATCAAGGAAGATGAGGCAGCGTGGTAAGTTAGCAAGATGAATGCTAGTTCTGTTGTCATCATCCTATCTCCCTTCATAGAATTCGGTCACCAATGCTGGGACTATGAGTTCCCAAGTGAACACCGGGGACTGCTTCGCATTGATAATGTCCATGGAGTAGTTTATAATGTCAACAATGGAAGTTGGTGTGACCACTAACTCCACCCCATCAACAATGGAAAGAAGGGCTCCCGGGGCCTCATCACTGATATACATGTTCTGACAAAAGACTCGCACAATGCGAGGATAGGCTAGTTCAGTGGCATTGCAAATGCCCAGTAGATCTTGGTCTTCAAGTTGTTGCACACTCCACGTAGTGGGTTGGTGGCACTGGAAGAAGGCCACAGCAAAGGGTGTGTCTGAGGTAATTGGTTTGTTAGCCCAGATGTCGATTGGCACATCCCTAGCGGCGATATTGGCATTTCGAGGCCATTTAGGTGCTCGGCGGGACAATGTAGCCATACCTGCACAAAATAATACAACCAACACAATAAAAAACGTGGAACTATTATATCAAAACTCATCAACTAGCACATGCATGCACGAATCACTCAAAACCTCATTGTCATCACACCATTGGTTTTTTTTTTTTTTTTAATACTACCCTAAATTAACTTACACTAAGCTAGCATAAAAAAAATTTGACAAACGCAAATATGAAATATAAGGAATAAATAAATAAGTTAGTAGAGGAAAAGAGAAGAAAATAAAATAAAATAAAAAATACAGAAAATAAAAACAAAAACTAAACCACTAACCAATTAAATCACTAAATAAAAATAAAACTAAATCACTAACTGACAACTAAACTAAACAACTACATTAAACAAAAATAGGCAACCTGTAGACACCCCATTTTTTACTGCCCTTAAGACTTGGGCGCTTTATTCCAAACACCCGATGATGAAAGTTATACTATGCAATCTTTTGAATTCTCAGCGAAGAAATTTGGATTCAAGCTCTAATCCCAAACCTTGCACCCTATTTTGGCCAAATTATTTTAGACCTTAAAACCCTCCTTTCAAAATATTTTTCCAAATGCTTCTACGATATTCCGAGTCTCGCATTTCGTTTAAAACATTGCACTTTTCGGTAAATCGAGTAAGGACAAAGTGGAAATAAATCAAAGGAAGGTGAACTCTTTGAAAAAAAAACCTTTAAAATAGGAGAGGAGGGAAGAAAACTAATTGGGAAATAAGTTAGACATCAATCCGATTAAGATAGAAATGAGCAACCATACTAAAATAGGCATATCTCTTTGCACACTTAGAATTTAGATTTGAGGCCACACCATTGGAAAGTAGACTGCTGGGGCTTCAATTTAGACTCAAGAATCACCTAAAACCGAGTCTGGATGAGGGAGATATGTCCGTTTGAATTCGGGCCTAAATGCAGATTTTTGAAGCCCGACCGGGTCTACTAAGTAGACCCAGCCGGGCCTCAATGAAAACTTTTCCTGGGTTGCTTTTTAAGCCTGACCGTGTGTTTTTAGGCTCGGCCGTGGGTTTTGAGGCCCGGCTGGGTCTCAACAGTGCCATACAAACAGCTGGCGGGAATTAAACAAATATCTTTGTTTGAGGATATTTATGATCTTTTTGGCCTAAACTCTATAAATAGGACCTCCCACTTCAGATTTTAAGGTTAGAAAAACCTTCCAAGAGGCTTAGGAATTGATAGAACATCCATCTTCTTTCCGAAGGCTTCCTTGACCTCATATCACCTTTTAGCTATACATACACAATACATACACTATTAGAGCTTGTTCTTGGAGCTTTTTGTTGAGATTTCAACCTAAGTTTCACAAAACTCAAGGGTGTTTTGAATCAAGTTTGTTAACTAAGAAGTTATCTCTCTTTACAAGAGGTATAACTTTTGTATCTTCTTCCTTACTTCTCTCTCACTCTTTTCCTCTCTTTTTCTTGATTTATACACTGTTTTGGGGCTGTTTTGTGGGCTGAAACTTATGATTTAAAAGCTACCAGGGGTGGAGGGGTTAACCACCCTTCCTTGAACCTTATTCCAAGCTTATATCCTTGTGTTTCCCACTTATTTTTCTGAGTTTAGCCACTATTTTTGGACTATTTTCAGAGGCTAAAATATGTGATTTGAAGTTGTAAAAAGTGGAGGGGTTAGCCACCTTTCCTTAGGCTTGCTTACTAACTTTGTTCTCTTTAATCTTTGCTTAATTTTTCTAGCTTTTCAAACTATTTTCAGCTTGTTTTTTGGGCTGTTTTGTCACTGCTCTTTTGGTTTTAGGGGCTTTTTGACTCATTTAATTAATTTATGCTTTGAATATCATGCTTGTAATGCAAGCTTGCTTGTCTAGCTAGTCCTCTCCTACTTGTGTTCACTTTCTTTCCCTTTTTGAAATAGTTTTCTCATTGTTTTTTTGTATATTAGGGGCTATTTTGGAGCTGTCCTAATTTATTTAATTAGTTCATGCTTTAGTTAGTTTGCTTGTTGTATCATAAGCTCTCATATATAGCTTGTTGTATGTTGTTCTTGGCTTTTCTTTATTTAACTTCCATGTCAAGAGTCCTATTTTAATAAGCAATCTAGCATTCATTTCTGCAACCTCCTTCTTTTCTTCTTTTCTTCTTTTGTTTGAGAGTTATTTCAACCGATTGAGGTTATTCAAAACATGTAAAAAAGATCTATGCTTAATGGCTTAATCTCTACGGAGATTCATCGTCAACGGCATAGTCTCATTTTCATGATTAGAAGCACCTCTCGTTAGACGCTTCTTCTCATTTAGTGGACTTAACGATCATCTTAGACTTAATGGACTAAAGAACGGAAAAGACTAAGAAAATTGGCTTAAAATGAACCGACCAACATAAAGAAAATGAGTTATATTGCTTGGGTTCGGCCGGACGTTATGCTGAGTCCATTGTGTCAAGGGTTGTCTTATATCAATTCATGATGTTTTGATGAACCTTGAAGCATCTCTACTTATCTCTTTGAGTTCACTCTATGATAGAAGGGAGGGGTGGTTATTGATTCATTATATTCATTAATTTTTTCCCAAAATCATGCCCTAACTCGTCAAGCAATCGATTTTCTCATTGATGGTTTTGGAAATGACTTCATTCTTCTCTTGAGGCTTACCATGAGGGAAAAGAGAAAAAGGGACAAACAGAGTTCAGAATAACTCTGTCTGTACTGTTTTCACTTCAGAGCACAAAATAGAATTTGCATAAAAGTGAAGCACGGCCGACCTTATTTAGGCCCGGCCGGGCCTCATTGTGGCATGGCCAGCCATCAATGTTTGGTAAGGCAGTGTGTTTTGCAGAAGCAGAGGCTAGTGGCTGAAGGTGAAACAAAATGGTCTGGGCAGACAGCAATTTCTGGACGCTGCGCATGAGAGCATTGTGCATCCTTGTGCATCCTTGTTTGATGATTGATTATTAATTATTATTGTTGTAATTAATTATTGATTGTCGTACTTAACATTGTTGTAACAATGCTTCGTTAGATGGTTAGTTTATTTTGTTGTAATAAATTAGCTAGTTAGTTAATTATAGCTTAGTAGTTAGTTACTTATTCATTAATTCGGTTTTGTAATAATTAGTTTAATCCGGACTTTTGGACACTCATTCGAACCCTCTTGCATGAGGGCCAATATGTAATAACGTGTATGTCTTCCAACCCCACGTCTTTCTCTCTTTTACTTATTTGCTTACGATGGTTAGTTTAGAACATTATATTTCGTTTAGCATCTCTCATGCCTTGCATCCACTTGTATTGCATGCATTGAGGCTCGGCGCATCATTCTAACTCACATTGTTAGTTTAACGCTTCTTTGAATACGTGCTTAGACCACATGCAATCAAATTACTTAATATGCCATACTAGTAGCCGAGCCTAGTAGTTGCATATCGCATGTGTTGCATTAGTCATATTGCATAGTTAGGATAATGCATTATTCTAACTCTGTTGTAACAAGCCCGCGGGGGACCTCGCTACAGCTCGGACTCGATTCGTGTCACGGTTCGTAATCTGAACCAAAGAGTCCAAATCCGGCAAATCGTTTTGAGAAAACAGATTTTTTTGAAAGAAGTGCCAAACATGGACTGCTTTGCCAGATACAGAGTCGCCACCTAAATATTTTATTTTTGGGAAATTTAGGAAACCCTGACTCGGTGCCAAAGGCCACGTGTCCGTCATCACCAAAGTTGCCTCGGCTCGGGAACTTGGGTACGATTGGGGAAGGTCACTTCGTGAGCACCCCCGCTCGCCCGGTCAAAGACCGGCCTCTACTAACCATGATATCTGTTTTTGAAAACCTTGTATGCTCTTATTCCGGTTATTAGCCTAGGTTACTATGTGATGCTCGCAGCAAACAAGTATAGACTGGGCTGCCTGAATTGGAACAAAACACTTCATGTTTGTTTGTTTGAAAATGGTTTGATGGTGCTACCCGCAAGTAGGCTAAGACGCGGATTTGCCACCCTCAGGTGGGCTTAGAAAACATGATTTTGCCACTATCTAGTGGGCTTAAAACAAACATTTGATGAATTTGTCCAATCCAAGTAACTCAGCCTCCACCCACAGGCATTCAAGGCAGTTATATCACATAAGCACATAGCCTCATGGCAAGCATGCTATTCATGGCAGCACTCACACGCATGCAAGGATGCTAAAGCATAAAACTCACCGAGTACTCCAAGCCAAGACAGAAAACCGATTAGAAATCATGCATGATCCTAAATATACAGAATTGCCTAATGCAACACATGCAAAGACGCAACTATAGCAGGCTCGGCTATTCTAAACATGGCATATGGAATGCTACAGCTAACACGTATTCAATTTGGAATTGAAATACAAATGCAGTTTGTATGATGCGCCGAGCCCGGTGCGTGCAAAACAGATGAATGATGCAAACATGCTATCATACTGTATGCTAATTGAAATATGCCCTATATCTAACCATCGTAAGCGGGTAAATAAAAGGGAGAAAGAAATGGGGGTTGGAAGACATACATCACACTCACCCACACTTATTACAATTATGCC
The DNA here is from genome assembly GCA_030407325.1 of Camellia japonica. Classification (NCBI taxonomy): domain Eukaryota; kingdom Viridiplantae; phylum Streptophyta; class Magnoliopsida; order Ericales; family Theaceae; genus Camellia; species Camellia japonica. The sequence continues at coordinate 83,251,890 of JAPPVO010000032.1, read as the reverse complement.
CTCGCACAGAGGGTCCGAATAAATAATACAGTCTGAAATGAAAGAATAATACAGTCCGAAAAGTACAGTCCGAATAATATACAAATTCCTAATTAATTAACAAATTAAAGAAAAAAGCGGTAAACTGGCATGCAAGCCGGGGGCTGCCTTGACTCCGCTCCGGATAATAAAATGATGTATGCTTGGGCTGTTTTGCACGGAAATCCACTGGGATGCCCCAATGAGCCTCTGTTTGCAATGTTCCTCGAAATGCGTGCCAGACTCCGAAAAGTTGCTGATTCTCTATTTTGCTGCAACAGAGAGCAGGGAAGGGGCATAGCAATGTATTTCACAGATATATGCATGCCTCGATCCTCGTGCCACCAATCACGCATAACAATGCATGATGGCCGAGGAGTCGGATTGCACAACTCAATATAGGATGAATGCGTATGAATGCTACAACAAAACCTAACTCCATCATGGGTAGTCCGGAGTGTCGGTGACTTGGGAATTGAGACCCGTTCCGTCACTCAGAGTACGAAACGCGCCTCGTTTCCCGTGCCCGGGCTGACTCCTATCCCGAACACGATGCAATATGCATGATATGCATGAATGCGACTAAAATACAATCCTAGCATGCACAATGCTATGAAAATGAGATGCCTCAAAATGCGTGCACACGGGCGCACAAACCAAGGCGATGATCTTAAGGCATGAAATGGCATGGGCAATGCAAATGGACTTACACTAACACGAGAGAGACTCAGCCATACTCACATGAGAGGCCGTCAGATAAAAATGAAGCGCCTTGAAATGCGTGCACGCGAGCACGCAAACCGAGGCGATGGCCCTAAGGCATGAAATGACATGAAACATGATATACAATGAGACTAAAATGAGATGTCTCGAAATGCGTGCCCACGGGCACGCAAACCCAGAAAATGGCATACGGAATGCAACGGGACTAAACTGAGATATGCGATGCAATATGGGCTTACACCAACATGAGAGAGCCTCAGCCACACTCACACGGGAGGCCGTGAGATGAAAATGAGATGCCTCGAAATGCGTGCACACGGGCGCGCAAACCGAGGTAATGGCATAAAGCATGAAATGGCACTCCAAATGCAAATTGGACTTATACTAACATGAGAGAGCCTCAGATACACTCACATGAGAGGCCGTCGGATGAAAATGAAGCGCCTCGAAATGCGTGCACACGGGCGCGCAAACCGAGGCGGTGGCCGTAAGGCATGAAATGACGTGGAAATGATATGCAAGCGTGCAAATGGAATTTCAGCACTCACAAATGATGCAAAACAGTCCCGAAAGGTGGGGAAATAACACCAAATGCACGGAATGGTCCCGAAATGCGATATTAAACACCCGAAACGGCCTACAGCCACACGAAACATGCATAATTGGAACATGACATGCAAAACAGTAGCAAGGCAGCCCCAAAATAGCATTTTTTACAGTACAAAACATGGCAAAATAGTGAGCATAGATAGGACAACAATGGCATGCAAAAATGGGGGCCAAGAGAGGGGTATTGAAACAAGTGATTCATGCGATGCTCAAACTGAAAAATACCCTTCTACAACACTGATGAGGGACTAAAAATATGAACATTTACAGTAGATGACATCCCCCAACTCAATATGCAAACATGCTAAAAATGCCATGCAAGATTGAGGATACATAAGGCTATAACATGAGGTACCCCAAAAATTCATCAAACCAGAAAAGACCCTTAATGAAATATGACAAGAAGATCAAAATATGACTCTTTCCAGTTCTGATGATGGCCGAAAACAGAAGCTAGATAAACCAAAAAAAGCATGCAAGAATGGGGGCCAAAGAGGGATATAAAGACAAGCACAACATGAAGACCCCCAACAAGGTTGATCCCTTCTACAATGTTGTAGAGGGACATAAAATAAGCTCACTCACAGTTCATGGCATGCTCCAAAACAGACTACATGTAGGTCAAACAAATCATGCAAATTTACGGTAAATATGAGAGATTATGAAGCAAGTGCATGATAGAGATGCCAAACAGGGTTAAGCCCTTCTTCAATGTTGAAGAGGGGCTCAAAATAGGCCCACTCACAGTTTACCTTATGCTCGGAAACAGATCACACATAGGCCAAATATTCAATGCAAAATAATGGCATATAAGAGGATATTGAAACAAGTGCAAGATAGTGATCTCAAATAGGGTTGAACCCTTCAACAAACATGTAAAATGGCTCAAAATAATGCCCCTTTCAGTTAGGGTCGGAGCTCAAAACAACAAGACAATAGGCTAGAAGAATGGTGCAAAAAAGAGCTACAAAAGCGGGAAATGGCAACTTACCCTTGTAGACAAGTCTTGGCTGCCTTCTTGGACCAAATTTGCTGCCTCTTAGCTGCTGGAAATCAGCTCCAAGTGTTGGAATGGAGTGTGGGGGTCTTGTGCTAGGGGTTGATGTAGAAATGGTGCAAGAAAATGACTTTGGAGCTTGGAAATGGAGAGAAAATGGAAGGTAGAAGGTATGGAACTCTCCCAAAATGTGTCTAACAATGTCCAACCCCCATCCAAGAAGCCAAGCCTCTCCTTTATAGAGGAGAGGCATAAAAAATATCTCCAAGACCTCTCTAATCCTCCATACACGTGTATGGAGGATGGTCCAATTGGAAATCAGCTAGCACAGCTGGAATACATTGAGGGAGAGGAAAATGGCCGGCTAGAAAAGAAAAAGTCACTTTTTTGGTAAGTGGCCGGCCAGCTGGAAAAGGTGGCCGGCCGGCCAGTCAACAGGAGAAAAATGGCCGGCCACACCCTAGGATGAAGCCCAGAAGTTAGCTTTCCAATGCCGCAAACCTTGCATTAAAATTCCTCCTGTAGAAAAAGTTATGCCAGTTTCCGTAAAGCCGCGCAGATTCAGTCCAACCGGACTTCAACCAACCATATCTCCTCCCCCCGAACTTGGACTTAGGAGATTCTTGAGTGCAAAATGAAGCCCCGGAAGTAAGCTTTCCAATGATGGTGGCCTCATATTTTAATTCCTCTTGTGCAAAGAGTTACGTCCGTTTCGGTGAAGCCGCGCAGACTTTTCTCCTTCCCGGATCCACTTTCAAAGAGGTTTCAAAATGGACAAAAGAATTATTGGCCGGCCATGTGTTTTTAGGATCCTCTCATGTGTGTACAACACAAATATGGGGTTTTGGCTCGAAGAAAATGGCCCTAGGGTGTTCAACATTAGCCCGGAAGTGAGAAAAACGGGCGCCGGGGGGCGCCGGAAGAGCATAACAGGTTGTTGAGACAATTGCTGGCCTCCCACCATCCAGTGATCTTCCTGATGATAAAACAGAGGTACCTGCCAAAAATGAACGAAAACCGATGCAAAACGAATGCTCGGGGACCAAAACACGCTGTTCGAGGTCCCAAAAACCGGCCGTTAAGCACCGAAAGTGGTGTTTGGCCACGAAGTGGGTATCTAAGACCCCAGTGTCCCTCGAAAGGGAGTAAATAAGATGCATGCCAAAAACCGGAGGAATCGGAGATGGTTAGACGGTCCCGAATCGAGGCACACGGCCTGACGGCTCCGAAAATCGGGAACCGGGCTCCGAAATAGGCAAAATGGCCTACGGCCACGAAATGTAGCCCACAGCCACTGAGAGATGGTCTATAGGACCTCTCCCACCCCTCAGGAAAGAAAATAGAGAAAACCGAGTCTGGTTCGCAAATCGAGGCAAGGCACAGAAGAGAGTTCGGAAGTCTAGAGGCAGGGCACACGGCCGCGACTCTGAGACTTCTGAACGAGCACAATATGCAACATCACCGAGCGCTCAATCGGTGACGTCTGAGTCTTAAGGTCGGTCAAAAATGGGGTGTCTACAGTTGCCCCTCTTTGACAGAACTCGGAAGTCACAAGTGACGGGAGTGAATGTCAAAGCCCAGAGACGACCCATTTTTGACAAGGCCGAAGACTTAGACAATCATACAAGATAAACAGAGATGTGCCCGCAGGCGTGCCCGCAAGCAAAGGGGGCAAAATGCAAAATGATATGCACAGGATCAGATGTAATTCATGATCATGCAAGTGCAGCAAGCTGGAATGAAGCAAGTATTCGCAAATAGATGCAACAGTTTTAAGCAAGAATGCAAAGCAACAACTACATTTCATGCAGTTAGGAATGCGGAGAATTATTCAATTCTCGTCGCGTCTCACACGGAGAAGATACGATACCTGCGCGATTCGTCTGGTCGCACCAGCCTCAAATGAACCGTACATACAATATCGTGCCTGCAAAAGAGAGAAACTCAACAAGCACAATATGCTAACAACATATATTCAATGTGATTTCGAAAGTTTGGCACGCGCGGTGCCGGCGGGTGAATGTCGTAAAGCAGTGTGATACAGGTAAAGTGCGCAAGATAGCGCGATGCAACGCACTAACAAGTGCAGGTGAGATGCGCAAGATAGCACGATAAAATGCATGCACAATGCAAGTAATGTGCACAAAATAGTGCGATGCGCAAAATAGCGCGAGTGAAATGTTCGGCACAAACAAGTGCAGGTAGGACGCGCGAGATGGCGCGAATGATACAATGCACAAAATAGTGCGATGCGCTAAACAGCGCGATTGATACAATGCACAAAATAGTGCGATACTAATATGCAAAGCACAGGACAGTGCGATTGAGGTGCGCAAAATAGCGCGAATGATACAATGTAATGCACAAAACAGCGCGATGCGCAAGAAAGCGTGAAAGTAAATTGCACAAAACAGTGCGATAGAGGTGCGCAAAATAGCGCGAATGTAAACTGCACAAAATAGTGCGATTGTGGTGCGCAAAATAGCGCGAATGTAAACTGCACAAAACAGTGCGATTGAGGTGCGCAAAATAGCGCGAATGATAAACTGCACAAAATAGTGCGATGAGGTGCGCAAAATAGCGCGAATGTAAATTGCACAAAACAGTGCGAATGAGGTGCGCAAAATAGCGCGAATGATAACTGCACAAAATAGTGCGATTGAGGTGTGCAAAATAGCGCGAATGATAATTGCACAAAACAGTGCGATGTGGTGCGCAAAATAGCGCGAATGATAAATTGCACAAAACAATGAGAGTGAGGTGCGCAAAATAGCGCGAATGATAACTGCACAAAATAGTGCGATTGAGGTGCGCAAAATAGCGCGAATGCAAACTGCACAAAATAGTGCGATTGATTTGAAATGCACAAGATAGTGCGAGCGAGATACAACCACAAGATCCACAAGACAGTGCAAGTGAGATACAAAGTGTAAGTGCACAAGACAGTGCGAGCGAGATAAAATGCACAAGAAAGTGTGATAAAACGCATCTTCTATGCAAGTATGGGGGCATCTTCTATGCAATAGATACAAGCATTTTCTATGCAAGTATGGAAGCACAATCTATGCAATATTGAAAGCAAGCATATTCTATGCATGAAACAAGCAAAGCATATTCTATGCGGAATCGAAAGCAAGCATATTCTATGCATGAATCATAACGATGTGCGGCACGCATGCAACAACAGTGTATATGAAGGTTCACATTCTATGCAATAGAGGAGCATCAAATATGTATTCTGGTGCCTCTGATTTACCTCTTAGAGGACTTTGCAACACACTCAGCTCAAAAGGGCACACCCTGTTCAAATTGGCGAGAGATGACATCTGCGTGTAAAGCCCTCGGTGTTGCTTGGACTGTCATTCTGACTTGAAGCAGGCTTCCACTTGGGGTCGAGACACACTCATACTCCAGAGAAATGGCGAGGCCTGAGAAGGTGCACCTGGAATGCAGTCTCGGATTTTGCTAAAGTTGAAACATGCTAAGATGCTCCAAATTTTCCTTATTTTCTTTTGCTTTGCAGTCCGGAACCTAAATAGCTTCAGATAGGTCCTGGTTTTACTGTTCTCACATAACCTGGGTTGAACAGTGTGGTTTTATGAAAGAACGAATCTTGTTTTGCACAAACGTGAAGAATGGCACAGCACTTTGAGCACAAAACGATTTTATTTTTGAAATTGAGAGATGAGTTTCCGACCAGGTATTGAGTCTACGACTGAACACAGCAAAAGACTCAACAAGGAAATAAAAGGCACACAACCTAGACACATCGAGTAACACTCGAAACGACCCAAAACAAAATCGAGATAAAACAAAAAGACACGACACTCAGACGTGCACAGGGAGCCTGTTTCACCGGGTAGTGTTTCCCACCCTTTCTCATTTGTGTCTCTCATATCGCTCGGGCACTCAATCTCGATTTTTCTCTCAAAACCCTTTTGCTCACTTTTTCTCACATCGCACATCTCTCTATTCTTCAATCTCTCATTTTTCATCCCTCCCCTGGGTGGTTGATGGATAAACAGCAAGTTGTGGGCTCGTGCCCCTAGCATTCTGCTAGATTCTTCTTCTTCTGCACGCAGCTAGTGAATTCCTCCCACAGAGGGGTTGCGCTACAACTGGGTGTGTAGCAAATCTGCAGCTAGCATCGGTTGATGATGCTTGTTGGGGAGTTTGGACGTGATAAGATCTGTCCAGATGATGGAGTGGAATATCTTGCCTCATTCCAGTTCGTGCTTCGCACTTGGCTCGACAGTGTTTTGCTTGGAGGATGAGAGCTTTCTGCCCTTTCTAGCTTCAGTTGTGCCCTCTTCTGGCAGGTAGAGTGCCCTTTTTTTTGGCAAATGCATTGACAACAGGGAAAAGACAGGAAGCCTAACTCAACTGTGCCCCTAGTTCATCATTTCGACCATTTTTTGTTTTTGGCTTTCTACTAAAACAATTTTGACCAAAAATGAGAGTTAGATTAACATGCTTGTTCAGTTTTTGATTTGAAAGCATGCAAGTCAGGCTATGAGCACTGAAAATTTTCCTTTTTTGGGTCCAAGAAATGGTCCAGTTTTGGAAAAGATAGAATGATTTTTCGAGAAAATTAGCCAACCTCAGTAAAAATTCTCAAAAACTATTTTTGCAAACGGCCACTTGCTCAACGAGCATGAAACCTACTCCTGAGATGCACAACCTCGGATCCAAGGGAAAACTGCCCTGTGCTTGAAGAGAGCTGCATGGCAACGGAAAGTTGCCCCTTGTTTGAATGGCACTGCGGCGCATTGAATGGCAACGGAAAGTTGCCCCTTGTTTGAATGGCGCCGCAGCACACTGAATGGCAACGGAAAGTTGCCCCTTGTTTGGATAGCACCGCGGCGCATTGTAGTCAGTCCTCAGAGTGACGAACACAACCAAATCCTCAGATACAGAGAAGACAAAGATGACCAGACCATCGCATGGACACAATCAAATTGAAGTGTTTTACCGGCTGGACTTCAGAATGAAGTTGCCTACGTATCCCAAAGATGGGAATCAAGCCTTGCGTAGTTCGGGGTTAAGGTACACTCGGGTATTTAACCTCTCCTTTTTGCTCTAACTTTTGCCAAGGCGCCTGTTGCAGGTTTTCAACCTTGCGAGCTTTGTTTTTCTTCTTTTCTTTTTCATTTCTTTCTTTTCTTTCATTCCTTTTTCTTCTTCTCTTTTTTTTTTTTGCATTTTTTTCATTTTCTTTTCATCGCATTTCTTTTCTTTGTATATTTTTTGCATTTTTTTTTCTTTTTTTTTTTTGTTCTTTCTTTTTCTTTTTCTTCTTGCCTAACTTTTGCCTGGGTCGCCCTTCCGGGTTTTCGGCCCAACGAGCCTCTCAAAGGGTAAAAGTGTAACAAGTCCATGCCAAATGGTTTTAGGATCTCGAAGCCATCTGTATCCAAGAGAGTGGCTGTTGTATCGATTTGCAGAAGGATCCATCTTCGGCTCTTCGAGCACATCGGACATTTTCGAAGGGTACTTCTGTTCTAGCTTTGCAAGCTTCTTCTGATCTTCCGATCTTCTTGATCCGACTCTCCTGGCCTCTTGTTCAAGGGCTGCTTCAAATCTGGCCACACAGGCCTCACATTGTGGTTGACCGTTGAACCTTCTGAATTCAAGTTCAAGGTTTGGAAGCGAAGGGGTTGAGTCTCGAGGCTGAGAGCGATCCTAGGCTGCACAATCTCAAGAGCGATTCCACACAGGTCTTCGCAGGACCGCGCAAAACATCTTTTGAAAGTTTTTAAGAAAGCGACAAATCGCTCGCGCTGAAGACAGTGTAGAACCAATCTGGATCAAAGCTAGGGTCCTTCTCAGTACTCACACTAACAAGCATGATTTCATTCATTAAGGGCTTAGCACGCCTCTCTTTCTCTCTAGTTGATCAAAGTTTTGCAAATCCAGAGGAATTCCTCCCTCTTCGTTTTCACCACAGTGTTCAAAAGGGTTTTGAAAAACTTAGGTCATTACAATGACTTCAAGGCACAGAAAAGACAGAGTTCTAGTCAAATACACTGCCATCTCATTCAAGACTTCCGGCATAACTGGCACAAGGCAGAAGCAAATGCGAGAGCGTGAAATTACTGCTGTTTCATTCAAAATCTGTTGGCACAACTGGCTCCCCTGCAGAAACAGACTCAAAACAAACGAAAAGACAAACGCAAAACAAAATGTGGTGCGCCGAGGTAACACCCCCGGAATCACCCGACTCCTATACAACAGGACTGACTCGATACAACAAGACAGACCCAAAACAAAAGAGACTGACTCAAAACAAAAGACAGACTCAAAAACACAACAAAACTGACCCGATACCCAAGTCAGAAACACAAAAACTGGTATTACACATGCTCAGAACAGTGCGTGCCATCCACCATATCTGGAGTAAACTGAGCGCTGCCGCAGGTGGTTCATCCCTCGATCACATAACCACATTATCCCCCAAGTTCACTGACCCAGTGCCGATAGACTTTGCTGAACTTGGCGGGAGGATGACCCCGTTGTCAAATAGATCCTGTACTTCATGGCGAAGACGGAAGCAGTTGTTGGTAGTATGGCCAGTTTGCTGATGGTATGCGCAGTGCTGGGTAGCATCATGCGTAGCCGGAAGAGGGTTCGGGAGAGGCCGAGGCTCAACGGTTTGAGATGGCCTTGTCCAACAAGGATTTGGAAAGCTTTGGACAAAGGCATGTGGAGGGCATGGAAGACCCTCTGACCTCGGGTTGGTACTTCTGGGTTTGTGGATTTTTGCTGGGCGCACCAGCAAAGGGATTGGCAGGTGCTGGCCTGGTTTGTTGATCTCTTCTGAGTGGAGGATTATATTGAAGGGAACATTCTTGTACAACGGCCCTTCTCCCGGCTTGCCCCTTGAGTCAAACTGCCCCCAACTTGAGTGGCAAAAGTGTCGTCCACAGTTTTTGCGACAACCGCGAGCACTTGTTCTTTGTTCAGTCCCTCGGATTTCAAAGCCTTAACAGCCAACAGAAGATGTTCATGGGGATCCATGTCCGCCCCTACCTTGTTCTTTCCACTCGCTTCCACTTTGCAAGGATTGGCCTTCCTCAAATGCAGCCCGTCCTAAGACTGGGGAGCCTTTGACATGAACTCCCTGGTAGGCGATTGTGGTTGATGATGGAGCCAAAACTCCAAAGGCTAAATCCGTCACTGTTCTTGAAGATCTTCAATCATCCTCATCAGCTCGAAGTAGTGGGTTCATGGGTTTGAAATGATTGGGGTTCAGGTGCACCCATCATGCATAAGTCCATGCTTTCTGGGATAAACACCTCAGGCTTGGGTAGATGGGCCCNACGACCACAGGCGCGTCACCAGCACGGGCCAATAAGGATAAAACACGTCGATGGAACAGTTGTAAAACGGTGCATGACAGCTCATGCGCATATGGGAGTTGATTTGAATTTAAAGAAGAGATGTCGGCCTGAAGTAAAAGATCTCGGCTAGAAGTTCTTAAGCCGAGGTACGAGAAAGAAGTTCAATATAAGTTCCATCACCTCAGTATGCCGAGGAGATAGAACTTAGGGGGCAGTTGTGGGGTTATATTTCTGAGCATCAACACGTGGCAAGATGACGTCGGCGTGTCATCAAGAAAGCTATGTGTCACAATATAGTTTTGCCACGGTATCCTAGTATTTGCCGAGGTTATTTCTGAAGGCATCTTAATCCGGATAAAATCCTGCAACCTCGGCTACACCTGCAATGGCCGAGCTACCCGCAAAAAACTGGAGCCGAGGTAACTGTCGGACTGACCATATCAGCCAATATAAAATATTATCTTGGTAGGTGGATGTCCAACTATGTGGAGTAAGCCATCATTTCACTAACTAAGTGGCCTCGAGGCCATAAGAGTTGATCACGAGGCCATTAGAGGCCATGTGAAGGGATAAAGAGCTTTTACCTGGAAAGCTGCCGAAAGTGCATTGGTGGGCTGGCAAGACAGCTCAAAAGTTAGTGGCTTCTGCACTAACTTCACTAGTATATATATGGAGAGGTCAATGGACGAAGGAGAGGGGGAATTCATTCGGAGCAGAGCATAAATAAGCTTCAAGTTAATAGTAGCATTTGTAATTATTTACTTTGTGAGTGGGAAAGTTACAGAGAGTTAATTGTAATTTCTGTCATTCAATAAGAGAATTACCTCGGCCTCCCGTGGACGTAGGCACTATTGCCGAACCACGTAAAATCCTATGTGCCTTTGTATTATTATCTGTGCCATCTATTCTGCTTGTGTTTTTGCCGCTGAATCACTAAGATAGGCAGTGTGATCAGAAAATCACTCACACAGAAATATTAATTTTGATTGATTTACAAACCTTCTATTTTCATTTGATGGAAAATGTTGGCTGTGTTGAGTTGCTAGTCGATTTTGTTAACTTAAGAGAGAGAGAGAGAGAGAGAGATCATACTGTCACAACAAAGTTGGTTTTGATTTGTTTGTTATGACTCGTGTTGAATTAAACTCGAGAAATATGGTGGTTTTATTTCAATTGTTTTGTCCCTTTTTTTTTTTTTATCAAAAATCTGATTGTAAAATCGATAAAAGATAAGCAATTTGGAACTCAGTAAAAAGTCATCTTTTTGGCTTTTTATCAAGTTCTTCCAAAAAGTCACAAAAAAAGCCATCAAAAAAGTCAATTTTTTTGCAAAAAAAATCAAAAAGCCAAAAAGTCAATTTTTTTACCAATTTTCCAAAACAGCCTTGGATCAATTTAGTAAACAGTATCACAAAATGTCAAAAAGGATAAACAATCTCTATAAAATGAAAGATCCAAGTCTCCATAGAGGAGGAGAAAAACCCTCTATACAGTGGCGGAGCCAAAATGGGCACCATTAAGTTGAAATTTTAACAAAAATCACAATCAAACTTAACCTAATTTTTATTTGATAGTAGGAATAAAAAGCACTATAATGCAAATGTTATATTCAAATATAAGCTTGAGTTAACCGATCTTAATCATTTTTTATTTTTAATTTGATTTTATGTATGATGATCACATGGTTTGAAAAATAATCACATGCCTTATAAAATATGAAAACAAAATTATATTAAGTTACACATACAAAAGAGATGTAGATAGGAATAAATAATAAAAAAAAAAAATGAGAGAGAATGTGAATAAATAATACAAAGACACTACTATATCACTTAATTTTATTTTTTTTACAATTTTGAATCATTGAATTACATAGTAATATATTATTAGTTGTTGTTAATTATGTAATAAGTATATCTAAACAAAGAAACTAATTATGAGTATTCATATAAGAGGTAACATGACAAAAAAACTCAGTGACATATAATATTTTTCTAATATAAAAAATTAGTAACGCATAGTAATATATTAAACAAGTTTTTTTAAAGAGAAAACGACCACAGGCGCGTCACCAGCACGGGCCAATAAGGATAAAACACGTCGATGGAACAGTTGTAAAACGGTGCATGACAGCTCATGCGCATATGGGAGTTGATTTGAATTTAAAGAAGAGATGTCGGCCTGAAGTAAAAGATCTCGGCTAGAAGTTCTTAAGCCGAGGTACGAGAAAGAAGTTCAATATAAGTTCCATCACCTCAGTATGCCGAGGAGATAGAACTTAGGGGGCAGTTGTGGGGTTATATTTCTGAGCATCAACACGTGGCAAGATGACGTCGGCGTGTCATCAAGAAAGCTATGTGTCACAATATAGTTTTGCCACGGTATCCTAGTATTTGCCGAGGTTATTTCTGAAGGCATCTTAATCCGGATAAAATCCTGCAACCTCGGCTACACCTGCAATGGCCGAGCTACCCGCAAAAACTGGAGCCGAGGTAACTGTCGGACTGACCATATCAGCCAATATAAAATATTATCTTGGTAGGTGGATGTCCAACTATGTGGAGTAAGCCATCATTTCACTAACTAAGTGGCCTCGAGGCCATAAGAGTTGATCACGAGGCCATTAGAGGCCATGTGAAGGGATAAAGAGCTTTTACCTGGAAAGCTGCCGAAAGTGCATTGGTGGGCTGGCAAGACAGCTCAAAAGTTAGTGGCTTCTGCACTAACTTCACTAGTATATATATGGAGAGGTCAATGGACGAAGGAGAGGGGGAATTCATTCGGAGCAGAGCATAAATAAGCTTCAAGTTAATAGTAGCATTTGTAATTATTTACTTTGTGAGTGGGAAAGTTACAGAGAGTTAATTGTAATTTCTGTCATTCAATAAGAGAATTACCTCGGCCTCCCGTGGACGTAGGCACTATTGCCGAACCACGTAAAATCCTATGTGCCTTTGTATTATTATCTGTGCCATCTATTCTGCTTGTGTTTTTGCCGCTGAATCACTAAGATAGGCAGTGTGATCAGAAAATCACTCACACAGAAATATTAATTTTGATTGATTTACAAACCTTCTATTTTCATTTGATGGAAAATGTTGGCTGTGTTGAGTTGCTAGTCGATTTTGTTAACTTAAGAGAGAGAGAGAGAGAGAGAGATCATACTGTCACAACAAAGTTGGTTTTGATTTGTTTGTTATGACTCGTGTTGAATTAAACTCGAGAAATATGGTGGTTTTATTTCAATTGTTTTGTCCCTTTTTTTTTTTTTATCAAAAATCTGATTGTAAAATCGATAAAAGATAAGCAATTTGGAACTCAGTAAAAAGTCATCTTTTTGGCTTTTTATCAAGTTCTTCCAAAAAGTCACAAAAAAAGCCATCAAAAAAGTCAATTTTTTTGCAAAAAAAATCAAAAAGCCAAAAAGTCAATTTTTTTACCAATTTTCCAAAACAGCCTTGGATCAATTTAGTAAACAGTATCACAAAATGTCAAAAAGGATAAACAATCTCTATAAAATGAAAGATCCAAGTCTCCATAGAGGAGGAGAAAAACCCTCTATACAGTGGCGGAGCCAAAATGGGCACCATTAAGTTGAAATTTTAACAAAAATCACAATCAAACTTAACCTAATTTTTATTTGATAGTAGGAATAAAAAGCACTATAATGCAAATGTTATATTCAAATATAAGCTTGAGTTAACCGATCTTAATCATTTTTTATTTTTAATTTGATTTTATGTATGATGATCACATGGTTTGAAAAATAATCACATGCCTTATAAAATATGAAAACAAAATTATATTAAGTTACACATACAAAAGAGATGTAGATAGGAATAAATAATAAAAAAAAAAAATGAGAGAGAATGTGAATAAATAATACAAAGACACTACTATATCACTTAATTTTATTTTTTTTACAATTTTGAATCATTGAATTACATAGTAATATATTATTAGTTGTTGTTAATTATGTAATAAGTATATCTAAACAAAGAAACTAATTATGAGTATTCATATAAGAGGTAACATGACAAAAAAACTCAGTGACATATAATATTTTTCTAATATAAAAAATTAGTAACGCATAGTAATATATTAAACAAGTTTTTTTAAAGAGAAAAGCAAAAAGGGAGCTCCAAACAGCAAAAGTCCTTGATCAAACAAATGAAGAGGGGTCAAAATAAGACCATTTACAGTTTGAACCAGAGCCAAAAATACAAGCACAAGGGCTAACAAAACATGCAAAAATAAGGCCAAAGAGGGATAAAGAAGCAAATGGAAAAAGGAAGCCTCAAAAAGTGAAGAGCCCTTCAACAATGTTGAAGAAGGGCTCAAAATAAGCCACTTTTCAGTTTATGACAGAGCTCAAAACAGTTATAAAATGAGCCTAAAATACTATGCAAGAAAGGGCATACAAGAGAGATAAAGAAGCAAGTGTAAAAAGGAAGCCTCAAACAGGGAGAGGCCCTTAAACAAACATGAAAATGAGCTTAAAATAATGCTATTTTCAGTTAGGGTCGGAGCCCAAAAATGCAAGCAAGCATGGCTTAGATATAGAACAAAATAAAGCACAAATAGGGAGAATAGGGACTCACCCTTGTAGACCAATGAACTAGCAACTCTTGGCTTGAGAAGTAGTGCTCCTAGCCTCTGGAAAGAGGCCTCCAAGATCCTGGAATGGAGTGTGGATTGTTGGCTTAGAGATGGAGTAGAATGGGTGTAGGATTGAGAGGTTTGAGGGTTGGAGTGGAGGGAGAGGGAAGGTGTATGCAAGAGTTACACAAGAGTTTTGTAACCCTCAAAACAAGAGCTGGGGGGGCTGGTATATAGGCAAGAGAGGGGGAAGAAAAGGGGGAAATGGATTTCAAATTTCCCCCCAAAAGTGCAGCCCCCCGGATACACAATCTGGGGGGAAACAAAATATATATTTGTAATGTACCAAACAGAGAGGAGGAAGGCCGGCCCATTATCCAGGTTACAGTGGCCGGCCGGCCCTCCCCATGGCGGCCGGCCAAGGGTCAAAAGGTCAGTTAGATTAGTGGCCGGCACCACATATTGGTGGCCTCCCATGTGTGCACAACACAACCATGTGGTCAAAAACTGGAGAAAGTGAATCAGGAGAGAGAAAAGCCCACTTTTAGGAGGGGTTCAAAAGGTCACACACAATACTGGCCGGCCATGTGATATTGGTGGCCTCCCAGGTGTCTACAACACAATATGTGGTTTAGGGCTAGAAAAAGTGGCCTTTAGGGTGGTCAACATTGGCTTTCAAGTGAGAAAAACGGGCGACGGAGGGCGATGGAGGAATAAAACTGGTTGTTAGAACAATTACTAGCCTCCCACCCTTCTACGACCTTCCTAATAGTGAAAATAAGGTCTCCACCAAAAATGAGCCCAAACCGATGCAAAATGAAGGTTCGGGGGCCGAAACACGCAGCCCGAGGCCCCGAAAACTGACTGTTAGGCACCAGAAGTGGTGTTCGACCCCGAAGTTGGTCTCTCGGACCACAGTGTCCCTCAAAAGGGAGTAAATAAGATGCATGCCAAAAATCAGAGCAAACGGAGGTGGTTAAGCGGTCCCGAACCGAGACACACGGCCAACGGCTCTAAAAAACTGAAAACCGGACTCCAAACGGGCAAAATGGCCTACGACCACGAAACGTAGCCTACGGCCACTGAGAAATGATCTACGAGACCTCTCCCTCCCTTCTGGAGAGAAACAGAGAACCGAGCCTGGTTCGCAAACCGAGCCAAAGCAAGAAAGAGTCCGGAAGTCGGAGGCAAGGCTCGCAGCCGAGACTCTAAAACCTCTGAACGAGCACGATATGCAACATCACCAAGCGCTCAATCGGTGACGTTTGAGTCTTAAGGTCGGTCAAAAATGCGGGGTGTCTACAGTTGCCCCTCTTTGACAGAACTCGAAAGTCATAAGTGACGGGAGTGAATGTCAAAGCCCAGAGACGACCCATTTTTTGACAAGGCCGAAGACTTAGACAAACAGGTGAGATAAACAAAGATGTGCCCGCAGGCGTGCTAGCAGGCAGGGGGCAAAATGCAAAACGGTATGCACAAGGCCAGATGTGACTTGATGATCATGCAAATGCAGCAAGCTGTAATGAAGCAAGTATTCGCAAATAGATGTAACAGTTTTAAGCAAGAATGCAAAGCAACAACACATTTCATGCAGTTAAGAATGCGGAGAATTATTCAATTTCTCGCCACGTCTCACACGGAGAAAGATACAATACCTGCGCGGTTCGTCTGGTCGCACCAGCCTCAAATGAACCGTACATACAATATCGTGCCTCATGGTGCTGGAGATCTCTCGCTTCTTCTTGGTCGAACCACAGGTGTTACTTTTCTCCCTGACTATGGTTGTAGCTTTCCCTATTCTCCAACAGGGTGACAGACTAGGTTGATTCAGTATCCAGAATTGAGGCGCACACATATGCTACCTCAATCTATGGGGCTGCCATACAGATTTCAAGCCGAGGATATACCCCTGGGTATTTAAACCAGACTTTAGTCTCGGAAATCCCGAACCTTTGCGTTCTAGGCATGAGCCATTCGAACTCTAGTTTCCACTGTCTCAGTTGGTCTCCTAGGAACTCACCGCTAACACAGGCAGGTGGCTATACCAGACCACCGGAAGTCGTTCGGCCACGACAAACACCAAAGGAATTGCACCTTTAGAGGATTTAAGGTCTCCTAGACCGGGCAATAAAATAGACATGATGCCATGGATGTAATAGATGTGATGCAACAGAGAGTACAATAGATGTAAAATGGTGACATACTCCAACCACGCTGGTGTAGACACCCCATTTTTGACCGACTTTAAGACTCAGACATCACCGATTGAGCGCTTGGTGATGTTGCATATCGCGCTTGTCCAGAGGTTTTAGAGTCTCGGCCGTGAGCCTTGCCTCTGGACTTCCGGGCTTTTCTGTGCCTTGCCTCGATTTGCGAACCAGGCTCGGTTTTCTCTGTTTCTCTTTCCAAAGGGAGAGAGAGGTCTCGTAGATCATCTCTCAGTGGCCGTGGGCTACATTTCGTGGTCGTAGGCCATTTTGCCCATTTTAGAGCCCGGTTCCCGGTTTTCGGAGCCGTCAGGCCGAGTGCCTCGGTTCGGGACCGCCTAACCACCTCCGTTCGCTTCGGTTTTTGGCATGCATCTTATTTACTCCCTTTTGAGGGACACTGTTGTCCGAGAGACCAACTTCGTGGTCGAACACCACTCCCGATGCCTAACAGTCGATTTTCGGGGCCTCGGACTGCGCGTTTCGGCCCCCGAACCTTCATTTTGCATCGGTTTTGGTTCATTTTTGGCAGGGACCTCTGTTTCATCACCAGGAAGGTCATGGAAGGGTGGGAGGCCAGTAATTGTTTCAGCAACCAGTTATATTCCTTCATCGCCCTCCGTCGCCCGTTTTCTCTCACTTCAAAGCCAATGTTGACCACCCTTGGGCCATTTTCTTGCACCCTAAACCCCATATTTGTGATGTACACATCTGGGAGGCCACCAATATTTGGTGGCCGGCCAGTAATTGCTTTTGACCCTTTTGAACCCCTTTAAAAAGTGGGTTGTTCTCTCTCCTGGTTCACTGTTTCCAATTTTTGACCACAGGGTTGTGTTGAGAACACATGGGAGGCCACCAATCTGTGATGGCCGGCCACTAATCACACTTGGCCCTTTTGACCCTTGGCCGGCCGACCATGGGGAGAGCCGTCCGGCCACCTTCAAGCCCAATACCTGGCCGGCCTTGCTCCTTGCTACAGGTACATTTCAAATATGTATCATTTCCCCCCCCCAGATTTTGTATCCGGGGGGCCTTTTTTTTGGGGGCAAACTTGAATTTATTTCCCCCCCATTTCTCCCCCTCTCTTGCCTATAAAACCAGCCTCCCAGCTCTGGTTTAAGGGTTAGAAAAATTCCCTTTGAGCTCCTATATTGCATCCCCCTCTGTCCCTCACTTCAAGCACTCAAACCTCCTAAACCATACACCATTTCTTCACCATCATCTAGCACCACACCACCACCTCCATTTCAGCCACTTGGAGAAGCTTTCCAGAGCTTAGGAAGCACCATTTCTTGTGCCAAGGAGCTGTCAAAGACTAGGCTACAAGGGTAAGTTCATTTCCCCTCTTTTTTGGCCTTATCTTGTTCAATATCTTAACTCTTTGTGCTTGCATATTGGGCTCTGACCCTAACTAGAGATAGGCTTATTTTGAGCCATTTTCCATTTTATTGAGGGCCTCTCACTGTTTGAGGCCTCTTTGTTGCACTTGCTTCATTATCTCCCTAATATGCCATTTTCTTGCACATTGTTTTTGGCTTATGTATGAACTGATTTGAGGCATGTTGTAAACTGTGAAGTAGCTTATTTTGAGCCTTTATTCAACATTGTTGAAGGGCTCATCACTATTTGGGGCCCCCTTTTGTCACTTGCCTTTATATCCCTCTTTTGGCCCCATTTTTCCATGATTTGTTAGCCTCTCGTGCCTCTGTTTTTGGGCTCTGGTCCGAACTACAAATGACCTCATTTTGACCCCCTCTTCATGTTTTATTAAGGGTCTTGTGTTTTTTGAAGCATCCTTGTTATACTTTGTGTTATAACTCTCTTTTTGGCCTTATCTTGCATAGTGTTTTGAGCATACTTGTACACTGTTTTGGCTCTGATCATAAACTGTAAAAAGTCACATTTTAGGTCCCTCTTCAACTTTGTTGAAGGACCTTCATCTGTTTGGGGCTAGCATGCTTTACTTGCTTCTTTGACCTCCTTTAGGCCCACTTTTTGCATGAGGATTTTTCCGTACTTGTGTCTGTTTTTGTGGTTTGTGGTAAACTGTAAAACATCATATTTTGGGCCCCTATTCAACATTGTAGAAGGGCCCTTCTCTGTTTAGGGTCAGAAGCTGTCACTTGCTTCATTATCTCGCTTTCGGGGCCATTTTTGCATGCTAGTTTAGCCCCATTTGCGTTCGCTGTTTGGCCTTGCTTAGAACTGTAAATGTGCTTCTTTTTGGGCTGTCTTGATTCTGTCTTTACATTCCATGTTCGAATAATGCATGCATTGCATAGTCATAGGTCATTCGGTATGCCTAATTTCATGTTTCGGGACCTATTCCATGCATCGGGTGTCATTTTGCCATCTTTCGGGACTGTTTTGCATCACTTATCGCCTCTGAAAATTGCATGCTAGTATGCCATATTCCATGCTTTGCCATGTCATGTTAGAGTGGCATTTCGCGCCTTAGGGTCGGTCCTCGGTTTGCGTGCATGTGTGCACGCATCTCGAGTGTCTCATTTTCATCTAATGGCCTCTTACGTGAGTGTGGCTGAGGTCCACTTGTGATAGTGCAAGTCCATATTGCATTGCGTATGCCATTTCATTCCATAGCGTTGTGTATGCTAGGTTGTATGTTAGTGCATTGTGTATGCCATGTTACCTCGTGCATCGTGTATGTCATTTCATAACATGTTGCATGTTAGGATGTATCTTAGTTGCATTTCATGCATGTCATGCATATTGCATTGTGTTCGGAATAGGGGTTAGCCCGAGCACGGGAAACGAGGTACGTTTCGTACTCCGAGTGACGGAACGTGTCTCAATTCCCCAGTCACCGACACTCCGGATTGTCCATGATGGAGTTAGGTCCTAGTTGTATTTTCATGTGCATTCATTCCATATTGAGTTGTGCAATTCGACTCCTCGGCCATCATGCATCGAGATGCGTGATTGGTGGCACGAGGATCGAGGCATGCATACATGTGTGAAAATACTTTGCCATGTCCCTTTCCTGCTCTCTGTTATAGCAAATCAAGAATCAGCAGCCTTCCGAAGCTTGGCACGCATTCCAAGAATAATTGCAAACAGAGGCTAATTGGGGCATCGCCATGGATTTCCGCGCAGAGGCAACCCGGATATACATCATTCATCATCTGAAGAAGAGTCAAGGCAGTCCCTGGCTTGCATGCCAGTTTATTGTTTTCTTAGTTAATTTGGTAATTAATTAGGATTTTTGTACATATTTGGACTGTATTATTTATTCGGACTATATTATTTATTTGGGACTGTACTATTTATTCGAACCCTCTGCGCGAGGGCAATGTTGTAATAAGTGTGCGTGAGTGTGATGTATGTCTTCCAACCCCATGTCTTTCTTCCATTTTATTTACCAGCTTATAATGGTTAGATTAGGGCATGTTTCAATTAGCATACAGTATGATAGCATGTTTGCATTCATTCATCTGTCTTGCATGCACCGGGCTCGGCGCATCATACTAACTGCATTTGTATTTCAATTCCAAATTGAATACTTGATAGCTGTTGCATCTCATATGCCATGTTTAGAATAGCCGAGCCTGCTATAGTTGCATTTTTGCATGTGTTGCATTAAGCATCTCTGTATAGTTAGGATCATGCATGATTTCTAATGAGCTTCTGTTTTGGCTTGGAGTACTCGGTAAGTTTTATGCTTTAGCATCCTTGCATGTGTGTGAGTGACTGCCATGATAGCATGCTTACCATGAGGCTATTTGCTTATATGATATATCTACCTGAATGCCTGTGGGTGAAGGTTGGGTTGTTTGGATTGGAACAAATCATCGACTGTGAGTTTTAAGCCCACTAGATAGTGGCAAAACCATGTTTTCTAAGCCCACCTGAGGGTGGCAAAATCTGCATTTTGAGCCTACCTGCGGGTAGCAAACCATCTTTCAAAAACAAACACGAAATGTTTTGTTCAAATTCAGGCGACCCGGTCTATACTTGTATGCTGTGCGCATCACATAGTAAATCTAGGCTAATAACCGGAATAAGAACGCATAAATTTTCAAAACTAGATATCATGGTTAGTAGAGGCCGATCTTTGATCGGGCGAGCGGGGGTGCTCACGAAGTGACCTTCCCTAATCGTACCCAAGTTCTCGAGCCGAGGCAACTTTGGTGATGACGGACACGTGGCCTTAGGCAACGAGTCAGGGTTTCCTAAATTTCCCAAAAATAAAATATTTAGGTGGCGACTCTGTATCTGGCAAAGCAGTCCATGTTTGGCACTTCTTTCAAAAATCTGTTTTCTCAAAACGATTTGCCGGATTTGGACTCTTTGGTTCAGATTAAGAACCGTGACACAAATCGAGTCCGAGCTGTAGCGAGGTCCCCTGCGGGCTTGTTACAGTTTCTGGCGACTCTGCTGGGGATTTAGAGAACTTGACTCAAACTCATGATATCTGGTTTTGGCTACACTTGTGTGTTTCTTTGCATTGCATTTGCATTGGTGCGCCTAGGACACTGTGTTTGCCATCTGCTATTCCTGAACGGTTTGCCGGAGGCTTGTCTTGTCAAGGCATGACCATAAGGCTGACCGGTTACGGGCTCTGCCAGTATGGGAACACAAACCCCGGTTTTACCGGGGCACCCTTTTTGACCATTCGACCTAGTGCATATCGAAATCCGTAGTGACCATTCCAAACTAGGACAGGTTGCTTACCCGATATAGGTTTTTTGAAACCGCTGTGTGCGTAGTGAAACCCTAGCTCTTGACAAAATAGGACAGGAAAACCCTACCCCAACATAGGGGTGTTTTGGCTCTCACTTATCTGTTATGTGCTTTAAAGTGCGTCTCTACAGGAATGCATATATCAATTCGCGAGTTTGGACATCAGGCCTGCGGGCACCAGTTCAGTATTTTGGGATTCAGTTTACCTGAGGGTATCAGTTTACCGGCGGAATTTCGAGCAGAATTCTGTAGGGGCACAATCATTCAGCTCTGCTCATATGGGTTATCATGAAATCAGGCTGAGGTGCTGTCTGTTTTCTCTTTTGCTAAGTAGCCTTGGAACCATAGCTTCAGAAGGGTCTGATATCCCCTGGATACTCTGGACTTGTGTTGTTATGTGATCGGGGGATGAACCAGCTGCGGGTGGCACTCGATTAACTCAGACGTGGGAATGGCACGCACTGTCCTGAGCATTTGGCCAATGCTACATTCTAACTTGGGTATTGAGTCAGTCTTGTTGTTTTGTTTTGAGTCTGTCCTTTTGTTTTGAGTCAGTCTTTTCATATTGAGTCAGTAGGGTCTGTCTTGTTGTATCGAGTCAGTCCTGTTGTACAAAGGTCGGGTGATTCCGGGGTGGTTACCTCGGGCGTCACCATTTTGTTGCGCGTTTGTCTTTTCGTTTTGTTTTGAGTCTATGCCTGCCAGGGAGCCAGTTGTGCCAACAAATTTTGAATAAAACAGCAGTGATTTTCACGCTCTCGCATTTGCTTCTGCCTTGTGCCAGTTATGCCGGAAGTTCTGAATGAGATGGTAGTATTTGACTAAGAACTCTGTCTTTTCTGTGCCTTAAAGTCATTGTAATGACCTGAGTTTTCCAAAAGCTTTTTGAACACTGCGGTGAAAACGAAGAGGAAGGAATTCCTCGGGTTTTGCAAAATTTTGATCAATTGAGAGAAAAAGAGGCGTGCTAAGCCCTTAATGAATGAAATCATGCTTGTTAGTGTGAGTACTGGGAAGGATCCTGGCTTGATCCAGATTGGTTCTACACTGTCTTCAACGCGAGCGATTTGTCGCTTTCTTAAAAATTTCAAAAAAATGTTTTGCGCGGTCCTGCGAAGACCTGTGTAGAATCGCTCTTGAGATTTTACAGCTTAGGATCGCTCTCAGCCTCGAGACTCGACCCCTCACTTTCAAACCTTGAACTGGGATTCAGAATGTTCAACAGTCAACTACAATGTGAGGCCTGTGTGGCCAGATTTGAAGCAGCCCTCGAACAAGAGGCCAGGAAAGTCGGATCAAGAAGATCAGAAGATCAGAAGAAGCTTGCAAAGCTAGAACAGAAGTACCCTTCGAACTAGGGGCAAAGATGTCAGATGTGCTCGAAGAGCCGAAGATGAGTCCTCTTGCAAATCAACAGCCACTCTCCTGGATACGGATGGCCTCAAGACCTTACAACCATTTGACATGGACCAAGCTACACTTTTACCCTTTGAGAGGCTCGCTGGGCCGAAAACTCGGAAGGGCGACCCAGGCAAAAGTTAGAGCAAGAAAAATATATGCAAAAAGCAAAAAAGAAAAAAGAAGAAAAGAGAAGAATGAAAAAAAAGAAACGAAGAAAAAAGAAAAAAGAAAAAAGGGAAAAAGAAGAAAAGAAATGAAAATGAAAAGAAAAGAATGAAAAGAAAAGAAAAGAAAAACAAAGCTCGCAAGGTTGAAAACCTGCAACGGGCGCCTTGGCAAAAGTTAGAGCCTAAAAAGGAGAGGTTAAATACCCGAGTGTACCTTAACCCCGAACTACGTAAGGCTTAATTCCCATCTTTGGGATACGTAGGCAACTTCATTCTGAAGTCCAGCCGTAAAACACTTCAATTTGATTGTGCCCATGTAATGGTTTTGATCATCTTCGCCTTCTTTGTATCTGAGAGTCTGGTTACGTTCGTCACTTCGAGGACTGACTACAATGCGCTGCGGTGCCATTCAAACAAGGGGCAACTTTCCGTTGCCATTCAATGCGCCGCGGTGCCGTTCAAACAAGGGGCAACTTTCCGTTGCCATGCAGCTCTCTTCAAGCAAGGGGCAATTTTCCTTCGGATCTGAGGTTGTGCATCTCGAGAGTGGGTTCTATGCTCGTTGAGCAGTGGCCGATTACAAAAACAGTTTTTGAGAATTTTTACTGAGGTTGACAAAATTTTCTCGAAAATTATTCCATCTTTTCCAAAACTGGACCATTTCTTGGACCCAAAAAGGGAAAATTTTCAGTGCTCATAACCTAACTTGCATGATTTTCAAATCAAAAATCGAACAAGTATGTTAATCTAACTCTCATATTGGTCAAAATTGTTTTAGTAGAAAGCAAAAACAAAAAAATGGTCAAAATGATGAAATAGGGGCACAGTTGAGTCAGGCTTCCTCTCTTTCCCCCATTTTCAACATACTCGCCAAGAAGGGCACTCTACCTGCCAGAAGAGGGCACAACTGAAGCTAACAGCAAAAGGGCTGAAAGCTCTCTCACCCTCCAAACAACGAGGTATCAAGCCAAGTGCAAAGCACAAACCGGAATGGATCAAGATATTCCACTCTCTCGTCTGGACACATCTGATCACGTCCAAACTCCCCGACAGAGCATCATCGACTGATGTCAGCCACAGATTTGCTGCACACCCAGTTGTAGCGCAACCCTTCTATGGGAGGAATTTACTAGCTGTGAATGGAAGAAAGAGAATCTAGCAGCATGCTAGGGGCAAGAGCCCGCAACTCCCTGTTTATCCATCAACCACCCAGGGGAGGGATTGAAAAATGAGAGATTGAAGAATAGAGAGATGTGCGATGAGAGAAAAAGTGAGAAAAAGGCTTTTTCAGAAAACAAGAGATTGAGTGCCAGAGTGATGTGAGAATCACAAATGAGAAAGGGTGGGAAACACTACCCGGTGAAACAGGCTCCCTGTGCACGTCTGAGTGTCGTGTCTTTTTTTGTTTTATCTCGATTCTTGTTTCGAGTCGTTTCGAGTGTTACTCGATGTGTCTAGGTTGTGTGCCTTTTATTTCCTTGTTGAGTCGTTTTGCTGTGTTCAGTCGTAGGCTCAATACCTGGTCGAAAACTCATCTCTCAATTTCGAAAATAAAATCGTTTTGTGCTCCGAGTGCCATGCCGTTCTCCACATTTGTTCAAAACAGTATTTGTTCTTTCATAAAATTGCAGGGTCCACCCCCGATAAGTGTGAACAGTAAAACCAGGACCCATCTGAAGCTATGAAAGTTCAGGGCTACCAAGCAAAAGAAAAGAGAGAAAATTTGGAGCATCTGAGTGTGTTTCAACTTCTGCAAGTTTCGTCTTTATAAGCTGTGTGTTCAAAATAAACAGAATACTGTGTTATGAGCTGTGTGTTCAGAGTGGGCAGTGTGCTGTAAGAGCTGTGTGCCGAACGGACAGAATACTGTGTTATGAGCTGCGTGTTCAGAGTGGGCAGTGTACTATAAGAGCTGTGTGCCGAATAAACAAAATACTGTGTTATGGGCTGTGAGTTCAGAATGAGTTGTGTTCAGAACAGACTGTGTGTTCAGAATCAGCAGTGTCTTGCGTGAGCCGTATGTTCCAAAATAAGCAAAATATTGTGTTATGAGCTGCGTGTTCAGAATAAGCAATATGTCGATACGAACTGTGTGTTCAAAGTGAACAGAATACTGTGTTGATTGTTTCACTGTTTCGATCCAGAATGGCGATCAGAAGTGCTCTCCCTGAGTACCATTCCCCATCAGAATAAAGCGGTTTACCGTCACTCACTCCATGAGGTGCTTTCGAAAGTGCTGCTTTGTTTGTTTATTGCATTCCTTAAACATCACGCTCCGTATTGTTTGCAACATGTATCATATCATCGCACTTATTGCATTTATTTGCATCTTGTGTTACCTCTTATTGTTTATCCTTTTACGCTAAGCAGCGTTTAGGATCGTTGTCCCCCGGGACTTAACTTAGGTTGCGTGGAATACGCTCTCGAATTGTTTACCTCTTTTCACGATTTCAGCGTGGTTAGAGTTTGGTTCTTCCTCACACGATTTCAGCGTGTTTGGAATTTATCCCAGTTTGCGTTGAAGACGCGCTGGGCTGGTTGTTTTGGGCCTCCTCTCACGATTTCAGCGTGGTTTGAGTGTCCCGTTCCTCACACGATTTCAGCGTGTTTGGATCTTATCTCAGGTTGCGTCGTACGCGCACTTGAGCGGTTGTTTTCAGACCTCTTCTCACGATTTCAGCGTGGTTTGAGTGTTCTTTTCCTCACACGATTTCAGCGTGTTTTGGAATTTATCTCAGGTTGCGTTGTGCACGCACTTGAGCGGTTGTTTTTGGACCTCTTCTCACGATTTCAGCGTGGTTAGAGTGTTCTCTTCCTCACACGATTTCAGCGTGTTTGGAATTTATCCCAGTTTGCATTGAAGATGTGCTGGGCGGGTTGTTTTAGGACCTCTCCTCACGATTTCAGTGTGGTTTGAGTGTCCCGTTCCTCACACGATTTCAGCGTGTTTGGAATTTATCTCAGGTTGCGTTGTGTGCGCACTTGAGCGGTTGTTTTTGGACCTCTTCTCACGATTTCAGCGTGGTTAGAGTGTTCTCTTCCTCACACGATTTTAGCGTGTTTGGAATTTATCCCAGTTTGCGTTGAAGACGCGCTGGGCGGGTTGTTTTAGGACCTCTCCTCACGATTTCAGCGTGGTTTGAGTGTCCCGTTCCTTACGCGATTTCAGCGTGTTTGGAATTCATCTCAGGTTGCGTTGTGCGCGCATCTGGGCGGTTGTTGTTTGGGCCTCCTCTCACGATTTCAGCGTGGTTTGAGTGTCCCGTTCCTCACACGATTTCAGCGTGTTTGGATCTTATCTCAGGTTGCGTTGTGCGCGCATCTGGGCGGTTGTTGTTTGGGCCTCCTCTCACGATTTCAGCGTGGTTTGAGTGTTCTTTTCCTCACACGATTTCAGCGTGTTTGGAATTTATCTCAGGTTGCGTTGTGCACGCACTTGAGCGGTTATTTTTGGACCTCTTCTCAAGATTTCAGCGTGGTTAGAGTGTTCTTTTCCTCACACGATTTCAGCGTGTTTGGAATTTATCTCAGGTTGCGTTGTGTGCACACTTGGGCGGTTGTTTTTGGACCTCTTCTCACGATTTCAGCGTGGTTAGAGTGTTCTCTTCCTCACACGATTTCAGCGTGTTTGGAATTTATCCCAGTTTGCGTTGAAGACGCGCTGGGCGGGTTGTTTTAGGACCTCTCCTCACGATTTCAGCGTGGTTTGAGTGTCACGTTCCTCACATGATTTCAGCGTGTTTGGATCTTATCTCAGGTTGCGTTGTGCACGCACTTGAGCGGTTGTTTTCGGACCGCTTCTCACGATTTCAGCGTGGTTAGAGTGTTCTTTTCCTCACACGACTTCAGCGTGTTTGGATCTTATCTCAGGTTGCGTTGTGCGCGCACTTGAGCGGTTGTTTTTGGACCTCTTCTCACGATTTCAGCGTGGTTAGAGTGTTCTTTTCCTCACACGATTTCGGCGTGTTTGGAATTTATCCCAGGTTGCGTTGTAGACGCGCTGGGCGGGTTGTTTTTGGACCTTCTCTCACGATTTCAGCGTGGTTCGAGTGTCCCTTTCCTCACACGATTTCAGCGTGTTTGGAATTTACCTTAGGTTACGTGGAACGCGCTCCTGATTGATTTTCTTTGTTCTTCCTCCACTCACGAGTCCAGCGTGGTTGGCGTATGTCACCATTTTGCATCTATTGCACTCTCTGTTGCATCGCATCTATTATCTATTGCATCACATCTATTACATCCATTGCATCATATCTGTTTTATTGCCCGGTCTAGGAGACCTTAAATCCTCTAAAGGTGCAATTCCTTTGGTGTTTGTTGTGCCCGAACGACTTCCGGTGGTCTGGTATAGCCACCTGCCTGTGTTAGCGGTGAGTTCCTAGGAGACCAACTGAGACAGTGGAAACTAGAGTTCGAATGGCTCATGCCTAGAACACAAAGGTTCGGGATTTCCGAGACTAAAGTCTGGTTTAAATACCTAGGGGTATATCCTCGGCTTGAAATCTGTATGGCAGCCCCATAGATTGAGATAGCATCTGTATGCACCTCAATTCTGGATACTGATCCAACCTAGTCTGTCACCCTGTTGGAGAATAGGGAAAGCTGCGACCATAGTTAGGGAAAAAAGTAGCACCTGTGGTTCAATCAAGAAGAAGCAAGAGATCCCCAGCAACATGAGGTAAGTCATTGCCAATTACCCCTGTAAGGTACCTTTACCTCTTAGCTATTACATTGCATTTTAGCCACTACATTACAGTGCATTGCATGAATCCTCAATTTTCAAACCGGCTTCGCGTAGCGTATAAGTCCAATTTTCAAACCGGTTTCGCGTAGCGTATAAGTCCAATTTTCAAACCGGCTTCGCCTAGCGTAAAGTCCAATTTTCAAACCGGCTTCGCGTAGCGTATAAGTCCAATCTTCAAACCGGCTTTGCGTAGCGTATAAGTCCAATCTTCAAACCGGCTTCGCGTAGCGTATAAGTCCAATCTTCAAACCGGCTTCGCGTAGCGTATAAGTCCAATTTTCAAACCGGCTTCGCGTAGCGTATAAGTCCAATCTTCAAACCGGCTTCGCGTAGCGTGTAAGTCCAATTTTCAAACCGGCTTCGCGTAGCGTATAAGTCCAATTATCAAAATCTTCCTTCATATCATTTTGCATCCTGCCCCTGAACTACGCTGGTTTGATTCCTTGCAAAGGGATACGTAGGCAGCCTGCGGGCACAACCATTTATTTATCTATATTTTGTTTGTTTGTCTAAGTCTTCGGCCTTGTCAAAAATGGGTCGTCTCTGGGCTTTGACATTCACTCTCGTCACTTATGACTTTCGAGTTCTGTCAAAGAGGGGCAACTGTAGACACCCCATTTTTGACCGACTTTAAGACTCAGACGTCACCGATTGAGCGCTTGGTGATGTTGCATATCGCGCTTGTCCAGAGGTTTTAGAGTCTTGGCCGTGGGCCTTACCTCTAGACTTCCGGGCTTTTCTGTGCCTTGCCTCGATTTGCGAACTAGGCTCGGTTTTCTCTGTTTCTCTTCCCAAAGGGAGGGAGAGGTCTCATAGATCATCTCTCAGTGGCCGTGGGCTACATTTCGTGGTCGTAGGCCATTTTGCCCATTTCGGAGCCCGGTTCCCGGTTTTCGGAGCCGTCAGGCCGAGTGCCTCGGTTCGGGACCTCCTAACCACCTCCGTTCGCTCCGATTTTTGGCATGCATCTTATTTACTCCCTTTTGAGGGACACTGTGGTCCGAGAGACCAACTTCGTGGTCGAACACCACTCCCGGTGCCTAACAGTCGATTTTCGGGGCCTCGGACTACGCGTTTCGGCCCCCGAACCTTCATTTTGCATCGGTTTTGGTTCATTTTTGGCAGGGACCTCTGTTTCATCACCAGGAAGGTCATGGAAGGGTGGGAGGCCAGTAATTGTTTCAGCAACCAGTTATATTCCTTCATCGCCCTCCGTCGCCCGTTTTCTCTCACTTCAAAGCCAATGTTGACCACCCTTGGGCCATTTTCTTGCACCCTAAACCCCATATTTGTGATGTACACATCTGGGAGGCCACCAATATTTGGTGGCCGGCCAGTAATTGTTTTTGACCCTTTTGAAACCCTTTGAAAAGTGGGTTGTTCTCTCTCCTGGTTCACTGTTTCCAATTTTTGATCACAGGGTTGTGTTGAGAACACATGGGAGGCCACCAATCTGTGATGGCCGGCTACTAATCACACTTGGCCCTTTTGACCCTTGGCCGGCCGACCATAGGAAGAGCCGGCCGGCCACCTTCAAGCCCAATACCTGGCTGGCCTTGCTCCTTGCTACAGGTACATTTCAAATATGTATCATTTTCCCCCCCAGATTTTGTATCCGGGGGGCCTTTTTTTGGGGGGGAAACTTGAATTTATTTCCCCCCCATTTTTCCCCCCATTTCTCCCCCTCTCTTGCCTATAAAACCAGCCTCCCAGCTCTGGTTTAAGGGTTAGAAAAATTCCCTTTGAGCTCCTATATTGCATCCCCCTCTCTCCCTCACTTCAAGCACTCAAACCTCCTAAACCATACACCATTTCTTCACCATCATCTAGCACCACACCACCACCTCCATTTCAGCCACTTGGAGCAGCTTTCCAGAGCTTAGGAAGCACCATTTCTTGTGCCAAGGAGCTGTCAAAGACTAGGCTACAAGGGTAAATTCATTTCCCCTCTTTTTTGGCCTTATCTTGTTCAATATCTTAACTCTTTGTGCTTGCATATTTGGGCTCCGACCCTAACTAGAGATAGGCTTATTTTGAGCCATTTTCCATGTTTGATTGAGGGCCTCTCACTGTTTGAGGCCTCTTTGTTGCACTTGCTTCATTATCTCCCTAATATGCCATTTTCTTGCACATTGTTTTTGGCTTATGTATGAACTGATTTGAGGCATGTTGTAAACTGTGAAGTAGCTTATTTTGAGCCCTTATTCAACATTGTTGAGGGCTCATCACTGTTTGGGGCCCCCTTTTGTCACTTGCCTTTATATCCCTCTTTTGGCCCCATTTTTCCATGATTTGTTAGTCTCTCGTGCCTCTGTTTTTGGGCTCTGGTCCGAACTACAAATGACCTCATTTTGACCCCCTCTTCATGTTTCATTAAGGGTCTTGTGTTTTTTGAAGCATCCTTGTTATACTTTGTGTTATAGCTCTCTTTTTGGCCTTATCTTGCATAGTGTTTTGAGCATACTTGTACACTGTTTTGGCTCTGATCATAAACTGTAAAAAGTCACATTTTAGTGTTTCGGAATGGTGTGAGCATTGGAACGTATTCCGAACACTTTTAACCGAAGAGGGAGAAACATAGGGACGTATCCCGGTGTTTCAGAATGGTGTGAGCATTGGAACGTATTCCGAACGCTTTTAACCAAAGAGGGAGAAACCTAGGGACGTATCCCAGCGTTTCAGAATGGTGTGAGCATTGGAATGTATTCCGAACGCTTTTAACCAAAGAGGGAGAAACCTAGGGACGTATCCCGGTGTTTCGGAATGGTGTGAGCATTGGAACGTATTCCGAACGCTTTTAACCGAAGATGGAGAAACATAGGGACGTATCCCGGCGTTTCAGAATGGTGTGAGCATTGGAACGTATTCCGAACGCTTTTAACCGAAGAGGGAGAAACATAGGGATGTATCCCGGCGTTTCAGAATGGTGTGAGCATTGGAACGTATTCCGAACGCTTTTAACCGAAGAGGGAGAAACATAGGGACGTATCCTGGCGTTTCAGAATGGTGTGAGCATTGGAACGTATTCCGAACGCTTTTAACCGAAGAGGGAGAAACCTAGGGACGTATCCCGGTGTTTCAGAATGGTGTGAGCATTAGAATGTATTCCGAATGCTTTTAACCAAAGGGGAAGAAACATAGGGACGTATCCCGGCGTTTCGGAATGAAGGAGAAACATAGGGACGTATCCCGGTGTTTCGGAAAGGGAGAGAAACATAGGGACGTATCCCGATGTTTCGGAATGAAGGAGAAACATAGGGACGTATCCCGGTGTTTCGGAAAAAGAGAGAAACATAGGGACGTATCCCGGTGTTTCGGAATGAAGGAGAAACATAGGGACGTATCCCAGTGTTTCGGAAGGAAGGAGAAACGTAGGGACGTATCCCGGTGTTTCAGAATAAAAGATGCGGGCATTGGAACGTGTTCCAAATGCTCTAAACCAAAGGAGGTCTAACCCGTCGCACGCGCGAGGAGAAAGAATGATAATTGCAAGTGAAATGGTGCATAACAAAGCAAGTAATGAGCATAACAATGCGAGATAGATGTGCATAATCAATGCAATGAATGGGTATAACAATGCTAGTGAAGTGCGTGCATAACAATGCAATTGGAACGTGCATCACAATGCAAGTGGAACGTGCGTGACAACGCATATTTGAAACAAAATGCCGAATAAGGGAATACAAGCCTTAACGAGACCAAATTCAAACGCGACCTCCGATTTACCTTTCGGAGGGGTTTGCAACACACTCAGCTCAAAAACGGGCACACCCTGTTCATACCAAAGAGAGATAACATCTTCTGCTGCTTTAATTGCCATTCTGACTTGGAGTAGGCTTAAGCTTGGGGCCGAGATACACTCATACTTCAGAGTAGTGACAAGGCCTGAGGAGGTACATCCGGAGTACAATCATGGAATTTGCTGAAGGTGAAACACACTCAGATGCTTCGATTTTCCCTCTTTTCTTTTGCTTTGCAGTCTGGAACCCATATAGCTTCAGATAGGTCTTGGTTTTACTGTTCTCACATGACCTGGGTTGAACCGTGCGGTTTTATAAAAGAACGAATCTTGTTTTGCACAAACGTGAAGAATGGCACAGCACTTTGAGCACAAAACGATTTTATTTTTGATATTGAGAGATGAGTTTTCGACCAGGTATTGAGCCTACAATTGAATACAACGAAAAAGACTCAATAACGGAAAACAAAAAGGTAAACAACCTAAACACATCCATTGACACTCGAAACGACCCAAAACAAGAATCGAGACCAACAAAACAAAAGACACGACACACAGACGTGTTACAAAGACGAGAGACCTCTCAGTGCACGAGGAGCCAGTTTCTCCGGGTATTATTCCCACCCTTTCTCATTTGTGATTCTCACATCATTCGGCTCTCAAGCTCTGTTTTTTTGAAAAAGTCCTTTTCTTACTTTTTCTCTCAGCGCACATCTCTCTATTCTTCAATCTCTCATTTTTTATCCCTCCTCTGGGCGGTTGATGGGTAAACAGGAAGTTGCGGGCTCTTGCCCCTAGCATTCTGCTAGATTCTCTTTCTTCTGCTCACAACAGTGAACTTCCCCCACAGAGGGGCTACACTACAACTGGGTGTGTAGCAAATCTGCAGCTGATATCGGTTGACGATGCTCTGCTAGGGAGTTTGGACGTGGTTAGATCTGTCCAGACAAATGAGTGGAATATCTTGATCCGTTCCCGTTCGGGCTTCGCACTTGGCTTGATACCTCGTTGCTTGGAGGATGAGAGAGCTTTCTGTATTTTGCTGTTAGCTTCAGCTGTGCCCTTTTTGGCAAGTAGAGTGCCCTTCTTGGCAAGTATGGTGAAAATGAGGGAAAAACAGGAAGCCTGACTCAACTGTGCCCCTAGTTCATTATTTTGACCATTTTTTGTTTTAGTTTTCTCCTAAAAAAAAAATTGACCAAAATGAGAGTTAGATTAACATGCTTGTTCAACTTTTTGATTTGAAATCACGCAAGTCAGGCTATGAGCACTGAAAATTTTCCTTTTTTGGGTCCAGGAAAAAGGTCCAGTTTTGGAAGAAAATGGATTAGTTTTTGAGAGAAAATCAGTCAACCTCAGTAAAAATTCTCAAAAACTGTTTTTGCAATCGGCCACTGCTCAACGAGCATAGAACCCACTCTCGAGATGCACAACCTCAGATCCGAAGGAAAATTGCCCCTTGCTTGAAGAGAGCTGCATGGCAACGGAAAGTTGCCCCTTGTTTGAACGACACCGCGGCGCATTGAATGGCAACGGAAAGTTGCCCCTTGTTTGAATGGCACCACAGCGCATTGTAGTCAGTCCTCAGAGTGACGAACACAACCAAATCCTCAGATACGGAGAAGACAAAGATGACCAGAACCATCGCATGGACACAATCAAATTGAAGTGTTTTACGGCTGGACTTCAGAATGAAGTTGCCTACGTATTCCAAAGATGGGAATCAAGCCTTACGTAGTTCGGGGTTAAGGTACACTCGGGTATTTAACCTCTCCTTTTTATGCTCTAATTTTTGCCAAGGCGCCTGTTGTAGGTTTTCAACCTTGCGAGTTTTGTTTTTCTTCTTTTTTCAATTCTTTTTTTTTCTTTTTTTTTTTCTCTTTTCTTTCTTTTTTTTTTTGCATTTTTCTTTTTTCTTTTCTTTTTGCATTTTTTTTGTATATTTTTTGTCTCGCTCTAACTTTTGCCTGGGTCGTCCTTCTGGGTTTTCGACCCAGCGAGCCTCTCAAAGGGTAAAAGTGTAGCTTGGTCCATGCCAAATGGTTTTGAGATCTTGAAGTCATCTGAATCCAGAAGAATGGCTGTTGTTCGCTTGACGATGCAGGAGTCCATCTAATGGGGTCTGAATTGCCCCCAGTGTTGCGGATAGGGACTCAGTTGTCCTTCAGCAATACTTTCTTCTTTCCTCCCTTCTAGGATTTGGCATTCTTGCCGATCTTAATCTTTGACTCTTCGAGCACACTTGAAATTCTTTTGCCCCTAGTTCAAAGGGGTGCTTTGATCTAGCTTCACAAGCTTCTTTTGACCTCCTGATCTTCTTGATCCGACTTTCCTGGCCTCTTGTTCGAGGGCTACTTCAAATCTGGCCACACAGGCCTCATATTGTAGTTGACCGTGGAACATTCTGAATCCCAGTTCAAGGTTTGAAAGTGAGGGGTCGAGTCTCGAGGCTGAGAGCGATCCTAAGCTGTAAAATCTCAAGAGCGATTCTACACAGGTCTTCGCAGGACCGCGCAAAACATTTTTTGAAAGTTTTTAAGAAAGCGACAAATCGCTCGCGCTGAAGACAGTGTAGAACCAATCTGGATCAAACCAGGATCCTTCCCAGTACTCACACTAACAAGCATGATTTCATTCATTAAGGGCTTAGCACGCCTCTCTTTCTCTCAATTGATCAAAATTTTGAAAAACCCGAGGAATTCCTTCCTCTTCGTTTTCACCGCAGTGTTCAAAAAGCTTTTGGAAAACTTAGGTCGATGCAATGAATTCAAGGCACAGAAAAGACACAGCTTCTAGTCAAATACTGCCATCTCATTTGGAATTTCTGGTACAACTGGCACACGGCAGAAGCAAACACAAAAGCATGAAAAACCACTGCTGTTCATTCAAATCTGTTGGCGTTACTGGCTCCAAGGCAGAAATAGACTCAAAACAAAACGAAAAGACAAACACAAAAACAAAATGGTGACGCCCGAGGTAACACCCCTCCCCCCGGAATCACCCAACTCCTATACAACAGGACTGACTCGATACAGCAAGACAGACCCAAAACAAAAGAGACTGACTCAAAACAAAAAGACAGGCTCAAAAACAAAACAATAAGACTGACCCAATACCTAAGTCAGAATGTACAAAAACCAGTATTCACAAATGCTCAAAACAGTGCGTGCCATACATCATATCTGAAACAAACTGAACGCCGCCCGTAAGTGGTTCATCCCTCGATCACATCACATTATCCCCCACAAGTTCACTGATCAAGTGCCGATAGACTTTGAAGGACCTGGTGCGGGGATGACCCCGTTGTCAATCAAATTTTGTATCTCGTGGTGAAGACGGACGCAACTGCCGGTGTCATGACCGGTTTGTTGATGGAAAGCACAGTACTTAGTCGGGTCATGCTTTGGAGGGAGAGGATCGGGTAGAGGCCGTTGCTCTAACGGTTTCAGATGTCCTTTCTTGAGTAGTACCCCCAGGGCTTTAGATAAAGACATATAGAGTGGGGTGAAAACCCTCTTGCCTCGGGGTAGATAGTCTGAAGTTCGGGGGTTTGAAGTGGATGCACCAACAAAGGGGGTGGCTGCTCTTGGTGTGGTGGTGGCGACCGTGCCCACTTCGGAAGATCTTGCAGCTGCGTCACTACTGGTGGTCGCATTCGAACTGCGGGTAAACGCCCTCATGGGCTGCTCCTTCTCTTGGTCAATGAGGCCCTGCTTCATAGCGTCCTCGATCTGTACTCCCATCTCATGCAAATCTGAAAAGGTAGGGAAGGGGAGCACGATCATTTTCTGTATTAGTTTGGGCTGGAGGTTGCGCACAACCATCCGTATCTGATCCTTATCCGTTGGCCTAATTGTCATCATTGAGGCCTTGGCCCTCCAGCGGGCCACGAATTCTGAGAAGCTCTCCTTAGGCTCCTGCCTCGTCGTCTCAAGATCACAGGTCGTAATCTCGATTTGGGTATTGTATGAATATTGTGCGACGAAGGCCTCGGCCATCTCCTCCCAGCTTTGTTTCACTGAATCCTCCAATTTGGCGTACCAGATGGCCGCAACACCCGACAGGGTCCTGCCAAAAAGGGAGAGCTTCTGTAATCTTGTCAAGCCCATCGGGCGCAGAACATCTGAAAACAAACTCAAGTGGACCATGGGATCTCCTGACCCGTCAAAACGGTCGATGTGAGGCATCTTGAACCTGTCCGGCAGTGTCACAACTACGTCGGTGTACCCGTCCTCAATGTCCGGGATGGATTTTACCCCCTGGGATTTATTGAACAACTTCTCAAGCTTGCTCAATTTCAACGCTGTAGGGTCGACCTCAGTCTCGAAGGGTGAGTCCAGTAGATTGGTAGGTGTTTTGGACAGCTGGGGTAAGATCGGGGGCGGAGCTGCCCCTGTAGGAATGTCTGTACCCTCCTAGGTATTCTGAACATTCGTCGTTTCCCCGGGTGCGGGAGCTCCTGCTGGAGGAGGAACTTGTTGGGAAGCAGACGCGCTGCTTTGCTGTTGCAGCCTGGTGATGAGCTCAGCCTGCTGAGCCATGATTGCAGCCTGCTGCTTGGAAAATTCCGCTTGGCGGACAGCGTCTTGCTGCATGAGTTTCATACTTTCTTGCATCTGACGCATCATTGCCTCCATCCCTGATGTGTTCTGCTGATCCATCTAACTGACTGGTATCTATCCCTGCAGTAGAAACTGAGACCTCAGCCTGACTGTTCACTGGCGGGGTGGATAAGGGCTACTGATCTGGTAACTGGTGATCTGTGCTTGAATGGCCCTTTTACCCTGCCTCTGGCAAAGGAACACTGATGGCCCTTGAACTGAATCTCTGATCTGACAAAGTCTATCAGCACAAGTTCGATGAACCTCGGGGGATATCGGAGCCTTCTGAAGCTATGGTTCCAAGACTACCTAGCAAAAGAGAAAACAGATAGCACCTCAGCTCAACTTCACCAAAACAGATACGAGCATAGCAGGATGACTGTGCCCTCTACTGAATTCTGCCCCCAAAATTCTGCCTCAAATCTGATACCCTCGGGTAAAACTGAACCCCAAAATATTGAACTGGTGCCCGCAGGCCTGATGCCCAAACCTGCAAACTGATACATGCATTCCTGTAGAGACGCACTCTAAAAGCACATAACAAGCAAGTGAGAGCCAAAACACCCCTATGTTGGGGTAGGGTTTCCCTGTCCTATTTTGTCAGGAGCTAGGGTTTCACTACGCACGCAGCGGTTTCAAACAACCTATATCGAGTAAGCAACCTGTCCTAGTTTGGAATGGTCACTACGGATTCGATATGCACTAGGTCGAATGGTAAAAAAGGGTGCCCCGGTAAAACCGGGGTTTGTGTTCCCATACTGGCAGAGCCCACAACCGGTCAGCCTTATGGACATGTCTTGACAAGACAAGCCTCCGGCAAACCGTTCAGGAATAGCAGATGGCAAACACGGTGTCCTAGGCACACCAATGCAAATGCAATGCAAAGAAACACACAAGTGTAGTCAAAACCAGATATCATGAGTTCGAGTCAAGTTCTCTAAATCCCCAGCAGAGTCGCCAGAAACTGTAACAAGCCCGCGGGGGACCTCGCTACAGCTCGGACTCGATTTGTGTCACGGTTCGTAATCTGAACCAAAGAGTCCAAATCCGGCAAATCGTTTTGAAAAAACAGATTTTTGAAAGAAATGCCAAACATGGACTGCTTTGCCAGATACAGAGTCGCCACCTAAATATTTTATTTTTGGGAAATTTAGGAAACCCTGACTCGTTGCCTAAGGCCACGTGTCCGTCATCACCAAAGTTGCCTCGACTCGGGAACTTGGGTACGATTGGGGAAGGTCACTTCGTGAGCACCCCGCTGGCCCGATCAAAGATCGGCCTCTACTAACCATGATATCAAGTTTTGAAAACATTGTGTGCTCTTAATCCGGTTATTAGCCTAGATTTACTACGTGATGCGCACATCATACAAGTATAGACCGGGTCGCCTGAATTGGAACAAAACATTTCATGTTTGTTTTTTTGAAAGATGGTTTGCTACCCTCAGGTAGGCTTAAAATGCAGATTTTGCCACCCTCAGGTGGGCTTAGAAAACATGGTTTTGCCACTATCTAGTGGGCTTAAAACTCACAGTTGATGATTTGTCCCAATTCAAATAACCCAACCTTCACCCACAGGCATTCAGGCAGTTATATCACATAAGCACATAGCCTCATAGTAAGCATGCTATTCATGGCAGTCACTCACACGCATGCAAGGATGCTAAAGCATAAAACTCACCGAGTACTCCAAGCCAAAACAGAAACTGATTAGAAATCCATGTATGATCCTAAGTATACAGAAATGCCTAATGCAACGCATGCAAAAATGCAACTATAGTAGGCTCGGCTATTCTAAACATGCATATGGAATGCTACAGCTAACATGTATTCAACTCGGAATTGAAATACAGATGCAGTTAGTATGATGCGCCGAGCCCGGTGCATGCAAGACAGATGAATGAATGCAAACATGCTATCATACTGTATGCTAATTTAAACATG
Source organism: Camellia japonica (assembly GCA_030407325.1). Taxonomy (NCBI): domain Eukaryota; kingdom Viridiplantae; phylum Streptophyta; class Magnoliopsida; order Ericales; family Theaceae; genus Camellia; species Camellia japonica. The sequence continues at coordinate 83,214,101 of JAPPVO010000032.1, read as the reverse complement.
CTCTAATCTAACCATCATAAGCGGGTAAATAAAAGGGAAAGAAAGACGTGGGGTTGGAAGACATACATCACACGCACGCACACTTATTACAACATTGCCCTCGCGCAGAGGGTCCGAATAAATAATATACAGTCCCGAATAGTACAGTCCAAATAAATAATACAGTCCAAATATGTACAAAAATCCTAATTAATTACCAAATTAACTAAGAAAACAATAAATTGGCATGCAAGCCAGGGACTGCCTTGACTCTTCTTCAGATGATGAATGATGCATATCCGGGTTGCCTTTGCGCGGAAATCCACTGTGATGCCCCAATTAACCTCTGTTTTGCAATAATTTTTGGAAAGCGCGCCAAGCCTCGGAAGACTGCTGATTCTTGATTTGCTGCAACAGAGAGCAGGAAAGGGGCATGGCAATGTATTTTCTCAAATGTATGCATGCCTCGATCCTCGTGCCACCAATCACGCATCTCGATGCATGATGGCCGAGGAGTCGAATTGCACAACTCAATATGGAATGAATGCACATGAAAATACAACTAAGACCTAACTCCATCATGGACAATCCGGAGTGTCGGTGACTGGGGAATTGAGACACGTTCCGTCACTCGGAGTACGAAACGTACCTCGTTTCCCGTGCTCGGGCTAACTCCTATCCCAAACACAATACAATATGCATGACATGCATGGATGCAACTAAGATACAACCTAACATGCACAATGCTATGAAATGGCATGCACAATGCTATGAAATGGCATACACAATGCACAAGGTAACATGGCATACACAATGCGCTAATATACAACCTAGCATACACAATGCTGTGAAATGAAATAGCATACACAATGCATAATGGGCTTACACCAACACAAGTGGACCTCGGCCACATTCACATAGGAGGCCATTAGATGAAAATGAGACACTCGAGATGCATGCACACATGCACGCAAACCGAGGACCGACCCTAAGGCACCGAATGCCACTCTAACAAGACATGGCAAGGCATGGAATATGGCATACTAGCATGCAAATTTCAGTAGCAAAATATGATGCAAAACAGCCCCAAAACATGGAAACATGGCACCCGATACATGGAATGAGACCCGAAACATGAAATTAGGTACATGGAATGACCTATGGCTATGCAAAGCATGCGCTATTTGAACATGAAGTGTGAAGACAGCATCAAGACAGTCCCAAAACAAGCATATTTACAGTTTTAAGTAAGGCCAAACAGTGGACACAAATAGGACTAAGCTAGCATGCAAAAATGGCCCCGTAAGGGAGATAATGAAGCAAGTAGCAGCTGCTGGACCTAAATGGCCGAGAGCCCTTCAACAAAGTTTAAGAGGGGTTCAAAATGAATCACCTTACAGTTTACAACAAGCCACGAAAACAAACACAAGTATGGCTAAACTATTATGCAAGAAATGGGCCAAAAGGGAGACAAAGAAGCAAGTGATGGTTTCTGGCCTCAAACAAGGGAGGGCCCTTCAACAAAGTTGAAGAGGGGCCAAAAAAATGGTATTTTACAGTTAGTGACCAAACCCAAAACAGTGCACATGCAAGCTTAAAATACTATGCAAAATAAGGCCTAAAAAGAGGTTTAAACACAAAGATAAAAAAGGGAGCTCCAAACTGCAAAAGTACCTTGATCAAACATGAAGAGGGGGTCAAAATAAGGCTATTTACAGTTTGGACCAGAGCCCAAAAATACAAGCACAAGGGGCTAACAAAACATGCAAAAATAAGGCCAAAAGAGGGATAAAGAAGCAAATGGAAAAAGGAAGCCTCAAAAAGTGAAGAGCCCTTCAAAAATGTTGAAGAAGGGCTCAAAATAAGCCACTTTTCAGTTTATGACAGAGCTCAAAACAGTTTATAAATGAGCCTAAAATACTATGCAAGAAAGAGGCATACAAGAGAGATAAAGAAGCAACTGTAAAAAGGAAGCCTCAAACAGGGAGAGGCCCTTAAACAAACATGAAAATGAGCTAAAAATAATGCTATTTTCAGTTAGGGTCGGAGCCCAAAAATGCAAGCAAGCATGGCTTAGATATAGAACAAAATAAAGCACAAAAGAGGGAGAATAGGGACTCACCCTTGTAGACCAATGAACTAGCAACTCTTGGCTTGAGAAGTAGTGCTCCTAGCCTCTAGAAAGAGCCTCCAAGCTGCTGGAATGGAGTGTGGATTGGTTGGCTTGGAGATGGAGTAGAATGGGTGTAGGATTTGAGAGGTTTTGAGGGTTGGAGTGGAGGGAGAGGGAAGGTGTATGCAAGAGCTCTACACAAGAGTTTTGTAACCCTCAAAACAAGAGCTGGGGGGCTGGTTATATAGGCAAGAGAGGGGGGAGAAAAGGGGGGGAAATGGATTTCAAATTTCCCCCCAAAAGTGCAGCCCCCCGGATACACAATCTGGGAGGAAACAAAATATATATTTGTAATGTACCAACAGAGAGGAGGAAGGCCGTCCCATTATCCAGGTTGCAGGTGGCCGGCCGGCCCTCCCCATGGCCGGCCGGCCAAGGGTCAAAAAGGTCAAGTTAGATTGGTGGCCTCCCATGTGTGCACAACACAACTATGTGGTCAAAAACTGGAGAAAGTGAACCAGGAGAGAGAAAAGCCCACTTTTAGGAGGGGTTCAAAAGGGTCACACACAATTACTGGCCGGCCATGTGATATTGGTGGCCTCCCAGGTGTCTACAACACAAATATGTGGTTTAGGGCTAGAAAAAGTGGCTTTAGGGTGGTCAACATTGGCTTTCAAGTGAGAAAAACGGGCGACGGAGGGCGATGGAGGAATAAAATTGGTTGTCAGAACAATTACTAGCCTCCCACCCTTCTACAACCTTCCTAATAGTGAAAATAAGGTCTCCACCAAAAATGAGCCCAAACCGATGCAAAATGAACGTTCGGGGGCTGAAACGTGCAGCCCGAGGCCCCGAAAACTGACTGTTAGGCACCAAAAGTGGTGTTCGACCCCGAAGTTGGTCTCTCGGACCACAGTGTCCCTCAAAAGGGAGTAAATAAGATGCATGCCAAAAATCGGAGCAAACGGAGGTGGTTAAGCGGTCCCGAACCGAGGCACACGGCCAACGGCTCTGAAAAACCGAAAATCGGACTCCAAACGGGCAAAATGGCCTACGACCACGAAACGTAGCCTATGGCCACTGAGAGATGATCTACGAGACCTCTCCCTCCCTTCTGGAAGAGAAACAGAGAAAATCGAGCCTGGTTCGCAAACCGAGGCAAAGCAAGAAAGAGTCCGGAAGTCCGGAGGCAAGGCTCGCAGCCGAGACTCTGAAACCTCTGAACGAGCACGATATGCAACATCACCAAGCGCTCAATCGGTGATGTCTGAGTCTTAAGGTCAGTAAAAAATGGGGTGTCTACAGCCGTAAAAAATTAGAAACAGAGGCGTTTTTTTTAAACACCGTCAAATCAATGCCGTTAATTCTTACTTTTCTTGTAGTGTTTCCAACCTCCCCAGCCAATACCTCCCTTCTTCTTCACCTCTTAGTTGTCGCCTCCTACCTTTCTCTTTGTCCTCCTTCACATTTCAGGTACATCATCCCTTCGTCTCGACTCCTAAACATCCCTCCACATATCTTGATATCAAAATCCATCTCCTTTGTGTATAATCATATTTGTATGACCATGTTGTCATTAATTTGATTCATTTGCGAGAGGTAATATACAAACCAATTATTCAAACCTATAAGTTTTTTTTTTTGGTAAATTATGCAAATGGTTCTTATAATTTACATAATATGTCAATTTAATTTTTATTGTTTTAATTTGCTCGATTTTGTCTTTTAATTTAACGGATTGTGTCATATTAGTTCAATAAATAGTAGTTGTTAGGTTTGGTGAATGTAAAGTTAAACGATGTGTCAATTTGGTTCATGTTGTTTTAATTTACTCGATTTTGATAGGAATTAAATTAGCACATCGTATAAACTACAGGGACCAAATTGACGCATCGTTTGACTTTCCGTCCATCAAACCTAACAGTCGTTATTTATTAGACTAATATGATACAATTCGTTAAATTAAGGGATAAAATCGAACAAATAAAAACAATAGGAATCAAATTGACACATCATATAAATTACAAGAAACATTTACATTATCTTCTTTTTTTAGTGGTACCTGTAATGGGAATTTTTATTTTTTTTTTCCCCAATTGTGACTCCACCACCACTCCCAAACCTTCCCATTCCTCAGTATCCATCTAAACCACTACCATCACCCTTTCCCCTCCAAGCCCGCCCATTTCCTCTACTCAGTTGGTGAGAAAGAGATAAGGAGGAGTGGGCAATGGCCACGGAGAGTGAGAAAGGGGTGTAGGTAAGAAATGAGTGATAAGTGGTGATGAGTTTGAAAAATACAATTAAAAAAAAAAAAAGAAGAAAGAAAAAGGAAACAGAGGTACACTTTTTGCCTTGCCTAGATAATACCTTGTGATAACATGATAGTTTCTGTTAAGTGATTTAACACCAATATTAACAAAATGGTCATATTACAATTTGATCGAAAATGTAAAGAGTTCACTGATATAATTTAAAAATTAATGACCAAAGTGAAATTTGACATAAGTGCAAGGCTGCAAATGTAATTTATCAATTTTATTGTTTGTGTGTAACAAGACAAAACAACAAATAGGGGTGTGTACGGTGCGGTTCAGGCAGTTTGATAGTAAAATCACAAACTGATTGGCGGATTGGCAAATCGAGATTTGAGCGGTTTTGGACAGATTAACAGATTGAAAAATATTTTAACCAATTATCAAATATTTGCATAATATATAACATTAATTCACATAATATTTTTTTTATATATATAACACAAACTAATTTTATATAATATTTTTCATATATATAACTACTAATTTGTAACAAATTTCATATCTTAAATTTTTCTCACACTCATTTTCACTTCGATATTTCATTAGAAATTAAAATATATATAAGTATTAACTATAGCGGAGCGGAATGATTTGGAAAGCGAATTATAAATCTTAAAGTTTAATCTGCGATTAACAAATAAAACAGTACAGATTGATACAAATCAATGCAATTTTAACAAATTTAGCGGTATTTTACACAATCCTAACAACAAACGCATGAGCAAATAGTTGTTTATGCACCCTCTGTTTATATATATAATTTTATATGTATAACCATATTCTTTTAATTCAATTTGCAAGTTGTTGAAGAAAATATTTGAAATTTAATAATATGACAACCAAATATATCTATATCTATATATATATATCAATATATGTGTATATATGTACATTATACATTATAAAGTTATGTATACACACGATGCATGTGCATAAATGAAAAACAATTTTAATCGTCATCTTAAAAAAAAATTGAATGTAAATGGAAGGAAGAAAATTAAAAAAAAAAATTAAAATTTGAAATAAAAAATTTGAACAGCTATATAGGATTAATTTCGACATGAAAAAATATATGACATAATTTCGTCAAGTGCATTGTATGTTTTATATAATATAATATATAAAGGGTATTATATAGGGGTGTAACTCAGACGGGTTTAATTTGAGCAACCCGTGGCCAACGCGAGTGTTTTTTAGGACTTGGGCAATAATATCTTGTAATCTGAGCGGGCCTAAGCAGATTTTTGATGCCCGAAAATTCGGGTCGGGCCGGGCCTGAGCAAAGGCTATGTAACCCGAGTTACATTTTTATATATTATAAAAATTATATAATATATGTATAAATTAAATAGGTGGCCCTTAGATTTTTTTTTTTTTTTTACTGTGCTTTGGCCCGTGGATTAGAATCTTGTATTGGACAATTAGATTAAAACTAAAGACTAAAACCCTACCCTAACTATTCTTTTCTTCTCTCTATGTGTCTCAGACTCTCATTTCTTTATCAAAGAGTTGAAGAACGGCGGAGAGAGGAACAAGGACCATGAACACGAAGTGTATCCACCAACAACGACGCCACCCTTTCGACTCTCAGCGAAGTGTGACTGGAACGACACAAAACTAGTAGATCCCTCTCTTTGTTTGTATTTGTGTTTCAATTTGTCTATTTTTGGTCACTCGTTGTTCGACTATGACTCAAAACCGATAGATCTATGAGTTAAAATTTTTTTTTTAATAGATTTGCAAAATATGTTTATGTTAGTAAAATTTTGTATATATATATTTGTTTGCTTTTGGTCACTTTTCAGTAAGATTTATTAGTTTATTGGTTTTAGAAGGATTGATTTAAGTATTGGGTTTGTATTTGTATATCATTATGTATTTGTTTGTACAAATCTCTATGTGAAATTATTTTTAGTTTATTTTTTATTTGTTATTTGTCTATTCAATTTGGGAAATGAATTTTTTGTTATACTATTGGACATACTTCCAGTTGCTTTGGGGTAGTAAAATAAATATGAAGCCTAAGAGAAAGGAAATCTAAGCCAAATTAAATATGATTTTTTTTATTATTATTATTTATTGTTTTTTTGTTATTTATCTATTCAATTGCAAGTTAAAGAGTTTGCTCCAAAAATTCAACAAGTGGTAGATTGTTAACCCCTCTGTTATCTGGTGTGTAGATTTGTATTATTTTATTTGAGTTATTTCTAATTATGTTCTCTCTTTTTTTTAGGATATGGTTGCATTGAGATGAAGATGTGAAGATCAAATTATGAATTTCTATTGGATTGAAGTTTTTGTTGGACTGCTACTTAGATCACTTCTTTTTGTTTTGTTGTTTTGAGTTTATGTTTATTATGTCAACTTTATGATATTCTACTTTTATCTTTAGCAGTGTTTGTGGCTGGGATGATGTTTAAATTTGTAATGGATTTATGTTTAGTACTTCAATTTGTTGTATGGAATAATGAAGCATTGTTTATTGCCTTGTGAAATTCGGGCAATTCGAGCTAACCCAAGTTTAGATCATGAAACTCGGTCCAGGCTTGAACAGCCAAGCTTGGGTTGATGGTCGGGTTTGGGCACTTCTAAACACAATTTGGGCAGGGCCTGGGCAACCCTCCAACCCGAATGAACCCGCATGAGTTGCACCCCTAGTATTATATAATCACCTAATTTTCATTCACTTTTCACTTTATTCCTTAATCTTATAATTATAAAAATAGTGCTGCTATTAGTACCCCATCAATTATTTTGGACTCCCCATTTCTTTGGATCCCCACTTATAAATTGTAAAACCCTTAAAATTTTCTTTTCTCCCTCCAAATAATTCCAAAATTATCCTTGTAAATTCATTCAAATACACATCCCCACATCCCAAAAAGCCTCTCTCCCAAAATCCTAACAAAACCCACAACGACGGAACCTCCTAAAACAAGTGGAAAAAAATTTGCGTAATTAAAAAGTTTTTTCTCTACTTCATTACAAGATTGTCAACCTGTTTGATTTTTTTCTTCCATTACATCTTTTCACACACATAACACAATCCACTTTCATGCTTCTTTGGTTGGTTTTCTGTCATTTATCCATGGCCTCACTGTACTTTTATGCTCTCTGTATGAGCAAAAATGGGCAAGATTTCATTTCCCCGGTTGACCAGCAAGTCGACCACCCAAGGGTGATCCGACCTCCTTTGTTTGCCTGCTTCTGCTGCTACTTCAGTTATCTGTTCCCGAACAAATAAGATATGTTCAGTTACCTATTCCTGAACAAATAAACAATGTTCGGGCTTATAGCGATCCCGATTTTGACCTGACACTTGTGGTAGTCGGGACTCGGGTTTATGGTTTCTGAATGTTGTTCATTGTTTTTTTCTCTTTATTCCTTCTGAAATTTGGTTATTTGGACGTGTTGAATGTGTTTAGAATAGGTTGGTTGCTTGGTTTTCAAACCTTATGTTGCCTAGAATTTTGGTCCTCCACTTAAGCGGCTCTTCTTACGCTCGAGCAGGATTTGCAAACTCTTAGTACTTTGCACGTCTGCAAAAGTACTGGAGGGGTATTTTCCACGCTCGAGCAGCGTTTTCTACGCTCGAGCAGGTGGGCGCTCGAGCGGTTTGTCTATTGTCTGCAAAAGTACTGGAGGTGTGTATTTTGTGCTCGAGCGGGACTTCTTGCGCTCGAGCGGAACAACTTATTGTGTTTGACGTTCGAGCATTAACTTTCGCGCTCGAGCGGACTATGTGTATATCAGATCGTGAAAATGACTTTTTACATCACTTTTTCAGATCTTTTCTTCCAAAAACCCTAAAGTGAGACCTTCTCTCTCTAAAATACTCTCTTTCTCTACATTTAGACCTAAATCTAGTGATCTTTACATCCGTGTGTCTTTATTAAAAAAAGAGTACGTCTCAAGAGCTTCCTTTTGGTCCAATTGAAGTTTGATTTTGGCATCTTTGAAGATTCTCCATCTCTTCCTTTGCTCTTCTAAGCTTGAGGTAGGGATAATCTACACATTAATATAATTTTTAGCCTAATTATTTGTTGTTATGTATAAAAGGTGGAATATTGGGGATATTTGTGGATAAACCTAGGGCTTGGTGTGGAATGAAAGAGGGGTTTTCAAATGTAATTGGTAATAAATGGCTTGGGTGTAGATGTAAAGGTTTGTTGTTGAAAAATGGTTGATTTGGACACTTGAGTTAGTATTTGGAAGAATGAGAGTTATGCCCTAGATGGGTTAATTTGTGTTTTGTATAAATAAACGAAATTGATTATGATATCATGGAATTGGATAGTTGTTGATGTAAATGGTGGAGCCGGATACGCGTTATCTCACTCCTATGGAAATTTGAATAAATTATCTGTCTTGGAATTGAATATCTGTTTAGAAATATTTGTATTGGGCTATCGGTAGAGGATAACTATGGTTGTAGTAGAAATTGTATGAGAATTAGGTGAATTGAAACTAATCATTTAATTGTGTCATTGAATATAACGGTATGTTAAGGCATTGAATATGTATAATTGATAGTCATTAAATATGACGGTACTTTTAAATACATTGTATATGTATAATGTTTTGGGAGGAGAAATGGGATGTACTCTATGTTTTGGGAGGAGATAGGAGATGGATTCCATTGAAATTAAGTTGGCCGGAGTGTCTAGGGTGAAAGTCCCAAAATCATGTGTATACATGGGTGCCGATCCCGCGGATGAAATTTCCATAAAATGGTAAGATTGAAGTGCTTGTATGATGATTGTGTTGATTAAGAAACATTGAGCTGTAGTCTCAGTCGGATTATTCAAAGAATTATAAACTTGGTCCATGACTTGAAATGAAATGAATTAAGTTGAAGTGAATAGATGGGAATGGATTGAGATGTGAATATGGGTACCGTATGGTCATGTGGAGAATGTGTGTTTTGTCATGAATATTGAATATACACTTGACACTTATATCTTCGTTAAACCTCATATATTGTGATAGATTGCTTCTACTGGGCTTTGGCTCACCCTACTTAGAAAACCATTTTCAAGTACCGGTGACATGCTCCTTCCAAGGACGTAGCTTGGGAGGACTTAGGAACTGGAGGCTCTATTTTGTTATTTTGTTATTTTGTACTTAAATGTTTATTCAAGCCGAGGGCTTTATATGTACAGTGCTTATGACTCTCTTTTGTTGTAACCAAGTAATGTCTTAGAAAGATGTAAGCCCGTAGGACATTTATTTTGTTGATCATTAACTGGTACTACATGCTATAGATTTAGGATGTATATTTATGAATGTATATTGCACCTGTTATCTTTTGTAATACGAAGTTTGATGAATGAAAGTATTTTTTTCCTGTTATTCTTCCGTTCATGAATTGGATTTATTATGTTATTTTGGGGGCGTTATAGGACCTGTGTTCCTGAATTTCGGTAATATGTTCAGGAGTTCAGTCTCAAACAAATGACAAACAATTTTATTATTTTTGTCATTTTTTTCATGAAACTTACTCTTACAAAGCCAATCTCCTTTGAGTTAAGAGCACCATCAAAGCTATGAACCACTTTTAAGTTTTTATTGTTGTACTCATCTCATCTCATGGAATTGTGATTGCTAAAAAAACTTCCACTCATTGTCATTGTCGGAGAAGTGTAAGTAATCAAATAGTTGCTGCTGGAATATTGCCGCCAAAGGGTTTTCAAGGTTTTGAGGGTGGGTATGTTTTGAAAGTGGGATTTGGGAAAGATGGATAGATGATGATGGAAGTAGGTACTTTCATAAATCCTAACTCATGATGTAGTGAGTATGTGGGCTTAATTATGAGATGGAGTGTCTCAAAATTATTGATGTCTTTTTTAATAATTTTATTTGAGATTATTATTGTAATAAAAAAAACTAAAAAATAGAATATCTAAAATAATTAATGAGGTGTTAATAACAGCACTTCTATAAAAATTATGTTCTTGTATTTCATCTAGTATTTTAATGTGGTGTCCTTGGCACTAGCTATTAAAAAAAACTGAATGGAAAATGCTCATGTCATGTAAGCATGTTTCACAAGAAAAAATAAATATATAAATTATATATTTTACACTCTAATTTTTCCTAAGGATTTGGTTTGAGTTTGATAGGTCCATTTTAAAATTAATTTTGTTAATTTAAATAATTTATTTTTTAAGACTTATTGAGTAAAATATTTACACAAAAAATTAAGATAATTGAAAATCGATAGTTGTATAGTTGAATCATATATGTTTATAAAAAGATAGATGATAAATATAATTTTAAAATGGCAAATTATATTAACTGTCCATGTAGTTTGGGATTTGTGTCACTTTGGTTTATGACCTTTCAATTATGATATATTTAATCTTGAATTTTGAATTTTGTTTCAAATAAGGATAATTGAAGACATTGTTACTCAATTTCAAAGGCAAAGTCGTCAATTTAATAAAATATAAACTAGCTTGACAAAAATAAATGTCAGCAAATTATTTTAAAAATTTTTAAAATTATTTCTACCCACCAAAGATAAAATTATATAAAAATGATAAATTTTTACATTTTTATTTTTTTACCAAATTAATTTTTAGTATATGTTTGGATGATGATCATGTAATGGGTGATTGTTTTTATTAATATTTTTAGATAGTTATCATGTAATAGATGATTGTATTTGTTGTTAACAAACATTTTTGGAGGTTATCATGTAATGGATTGTTATTAGTGTAGCACTATGTGCTTCCTGTTATATTGGAACTGTATTTGACTTTTTATTTATCTTGATTGAGAACCTTCTTAGTTAATATTTGAGCATTGGTTGAGGTATTACCATAGTGGTTAGGTGAGATTGAATCAGAAACTTCAAATTCGAATAATTGTTATTGAGTAGTTTTCACTCTTTCATCATTTTCTCTCTCCATACTTTGAATCTTGATGTGAGGCTAGAACCATTAGAAAGCTTACTTTCGAGGCTTCAATTTGGGCACAAGAATGACCCTAAACGGAGTCCAAACGAGAGAGTTATCCCTGTTTGAATTTTAAGTTTCTGTGCTGGAAACATGCTCACTTGAGCGAACTGCGCAATTTTCAAAAATTTTGGGAGCTTCTTTTCTACGCTCGAGCCAAGCTTCCTTTGCTCGAGCGACCAGGTCGTTGACAGACATTATAAAGTGACTTTTTGGCCCTAAAGCTTTAATTTTCTCCCTCTCTTCTCCTTCCATCCTCTAAACCCGAAACCCTAACCTTCCAAACTCTTGATTTCTCTTCTTTTTACCCAAGATTCACCTCAAATCTTTCAAGAAGGTTGAAGAGCAAGCATAGATCAAGACTTGTACCGATTGTTTTGCGATTTCCTTGGAGTTTCAAGTTGGATTTTCACCTTTAGCTTCAAATCTTGAGGTAAGGATTTCTTTATTCCTTTTTAATATCTCATCTATAGATAGATATGTGGTAGATTTTATTGTATAAAAATCATACCCATTATGGATTTTTTTTGAAAGTCATGAAAGGGATCTTGAGTTTGTTATTTGGGAATGAGATTGTTAAATTGGTTGCTGTTTGGGTTAATTGGGGAGTAATCTAGTATGTTTATGTTGAAAGAAGAAAAAGCTCTAATTTAATGTTTTGACTTGGTGAATTAAAAAGGGATAAAGTTGAATAATGTTTATAAATTGTTATTATGGTTTGTGTAAATGTGTTAATAGCTAAAATGGAGAATTAACTATGGCATTGGAATTGTTTTGGATTAATCATATTAAGTTAAGTTGGGTTATGGCTTTGATATCTATGGATTTAATTTTGTGAAATGAAAAGAATGGATTGGGATAAAGAGTGAAGTATGTTAATTTGGAAAATAAGAGAATTGATTTTTGAAAGGGAAGAATGAAATTATAATGCTATGTGAATTTCAGAAATTAACTTCAGGTTGGATTATGAATATTTTATTTTACTATTGTTGTTGTTGGATTTAAAATTTCATGAGAGTTGGATTATTATAATACGTGTGTTGAATACATACAGTTAGAGGTGTTGTCCTTGGTCATCGGTGGAGGATGACATTGTTGTGTTTAGTTTATGTGTATGCATTACACTTGTTGGTTGTATTTTGTCATGTTGTAATGATTGGTAACGTATACTGCACTGAGAATGAGAGATACCATTACCTTCCAGCTAGCACCTGGAGAATTGGCTACGCTTAGAATGCGAGGTACCAGTACCTTCCAGCTAGCGCCTGAAGAACTTGGCAAATGCACTATTACCTTCCAGCCGGTGTCTGGTAAATTGGCATTTCGTTATGGAAAGGCGTATTGGCTTACTGTGCTTAAGACAGGTAGAGTAGAACTTATCTATCATTATTATCTCAGTGTACCTGTGTATGTCATGCGTTATGATGGTTATAGTTCAGGAAGGCCGAGTTGTCTCATATGTTGAGTAGATAGTTGTTGGGTGCTTATTGTTTTCGTTTTTCGTTTTGGTTGTATATATGTATATTTGAACGTGTTGGAAAAGGATGTAGACCATGTATTGAGTTTGTAATTAATGTGAAGGAAATTAGAGATTTATGAACATGTTTCAAACTCCAAAACAAAATAGTTGTTATGAGATGTTTTGAAATGGGAAATGAAAAGGAAATGTGAACTGTCTGTATTGTTGAAAGAATTGAATAATTTTGGAAAAAATACTTATGTAAATATTCTTTAGTTATAAACCATCACATTATTTATATAGTATGAGACTAAGCATTCATGATCATAACTATCTGTAAGTTGTTATAATTTAGGATAATGTTGAGATCCCTATTAGATTTTATGTTCATCCCACGTTGCTAATCATTTTTCAAGTGAACGTCGAGAAGTGTTTTAAGGTCATGGATCTTCTTTATTTGTTGGCCATAGGGCCTTTTATTTGTTGGTGGAATGCCATCGATGTAAAAAGGTTAAACCCTTTCTCTTAATTTAAAAGATGTAAACCTACAGGCAATTTATTTAATTATAACTCCTACTGCATTCATGTTGTACTCGGATGAGAGAATCTTTATTCATGTGTTCTTGCAAATGTAAAGAGTTTCCGCATATTATCTCTGAAATTGAATCTATAATAATTGTTTGGTAATGGAATCCGAGTAATAAAAAGCGGGCGTGACAATTAGCCTTTTAATATATAATCAATATGTTTAATATATGAAATATGTTTAGTTTTAATTTTTTTTTTTTTAATTTAATGGATTGGTTTAATAATGATATCAAAGTTATTGCAATGTTTGACTTTTAAAAAAATAAAAACTAATTTAACGAAAATAAATATCAAAAAAATTTATTTAAAAAAATTATTTCTACCCACCCAAAAGATAAAATTATATAAAAATGATATGTTTTTAATTATTTTTTTTCCAATTTAATTTTTAGTTTCTTAGAAAAAATTTCTGATTCTGAAAACCAAACCAAACCAAACCAAACCAAATAGAACTTTATAACAAAAAAAGTTTCAACATTATTCATTAAAAAAAAAAAGGCTATTATATTTCAAATAGCATATAAGTTAACCAACAAAAAGTAAGTTGTATGATGACTTTGCTCTTCAAATGGAGCAACAATGTCTTCAATTGTGTTTCTTTGGAACGAGATTCAAAATTCAATGTCAAATATATCACAATTGAAAGGTTAGGGGCCAAAGTGACACAAGCCCAAACTATAGGGATTGTTGGTATAATTTGCCTATTTTAAAAATAACTATCTATTTTTTGTAATACAAATTTGATTTAAATATATAGTTACCGATATTTGATCATCTTACTTTTTGTAAGAATATTCTGCTCAGCGAGTCTTAAAAAGTGAACAGTTCGAATCATCGAAATCGGTCAAAAAATGGGCCTACCAAACTCAAATGCCATTTCAAGTTGAGATGGCCAAATCGAGAGAAATCAAACCCTTTTCATAATTCCACACATTTTAATTTTCATAATAATTTTAAACAATAAATGACAAAAAGATCACATTAAAATATGAGTCGAAATTTAAGAACTTAATTATTACAATAAGAAAGTGAATTGGCAAAGTACAATTTTGATAAAAGTTGAAAAAAATGAAAAATATAATTTAACCATATTTAAATCAATACTAATTTGAACCGGGATTTCACTTATGGTTGTGCAAGACATAGTTTAAGATGTAAGGTTGTCCGTTCAAATCTTATGGAGAAGAGTTTAATGTTGCAACATTTCCCACTAACAACTAATAATTGGTAGTATGTAAAACTCAAACTCAATTATCATATTAAAAATATGCTAAAAAAATCATTGTGATAATTCTAAATATTTTTGTGTACTAATTATGTGCACATATTTTTACTGTCCTAATTAAGGGTGGGGCTTTTTGACAGTAAAAAACCACACAAGTTGCCATTGAAATGGAAATTACATATTTTTTTGTGTATTACTTATGTGCTCATATTTTTACTTAGTTAAGGGTTGAGGTTTTGAGAGTAATAAACAGTGGGGGCATACTTTTGTGAATGACAACATGTGGCCAAGGTGGCATCGAAGTGTCAGCCGAGGTGCCACGTGTTCTGGTCATGGCACTGACCTGATCTTGGCTAGGCCGAGGATATGGTGCGATAATACCGGTATCCGAGATAAACGGATAAGGGACAAGAGTCCTAGAATGGGGAATGACCTCAGCCTGGATAAGGGTAAAGCTCTTAGGGAGTTTATCTTTATCTATTGGAAAGTCCAGGATGAGCATTGGGCCAGAGTCCAAGGGAAGCTAGGCTTCTACAAGGATCAGGTTAGTGTTGACTATAAAAGTAAGGAACCCTCGTGGGTCTAAGGTACGCTTTTGTATTATGGCTTGTGAGTTAAACACAATTAGTTATCTTTGAGAGATATTGATTACTGACTTGATCGTTGGAGTGCTCCCAGGTGGAAGAACCACCGCCGGAGTCTTTTCTTTCTGTGACAGGTCGTTCGGGCGTAATCTATTCTGCCTGTGTTCTCCAGGTGAGTACCTGTTTGGCAATGTGGTCAAAAAATAGCCCACAAAATTTGGCACCGTCTGTGGGAAAGAAATGAGAATAGATGGCCAACGACGGACAGAAAGAGAAGATCGGGGACAACATCCCTACTGGAAGTGGTAAATACTTTGATCCTAACGTAGAGGAAGATAACTGCAATGAAGAAACTCGGGATCAGAATCCCGGAGAGAAAGACGTCGGCTAGGAGGGCGACGTACCAAAGAAGTCAGACCGAGGTAGGTATTATAACGAGGACGACTTCCAGGTATGGAAAGATATCTCCTGCGGAGGGATGGCGAGATGAAGGGAATGGCGAACAAATTGACAGACCTGCAATCGGTTGTCAATTTCATAATGCAGAACAACGTCATGCAGCTATCGTTTCCGTTACAAGATACGCCGATTCCAGCGGCCAAAAAAGATGCCCAGAAAATGGGGCAGAAAGCAGTTCCTCCAGTCTCCTAGCACACCAGGACCAAGGAACACTCTCATCGGCCTTCAAGGGAGGTTGGGCGAGGAGAGTCAATGAAGGGAGATTCTCGGAGGACACATTGTACCAAAGAAGCTGAGCCTAAAGAACATCGACATGTTCAAGGGAAAGAACTTTGTTTCGACACGACCAATGGAGGGAGGTCCAAGAGGACCCATAATGATACTGGAAGTAACATACTGAAAAGGCTGAAATCCGTTGATAGCCGAGCTCCTGGACGAACCAAGGAGGATTTGGGGGATTACCTCCAGAGGAAGCGACAAGATGCCGAGGTATAGGGATGGCAATTTGAAACTGGCCCGATGGGGACCCGACCTCCCGACCCCGATTAGAGCGGTTTTTCCCCAAAAAATACCCCCGACAGGCCGGGGATGGTATTCAAAAATAAATCCCCGATAATGTTCGGGCCGGGGACGGTGATACATTTCCCAATCCTGTCCCCGGCTCGGCCCCGCCTCGTCGCCGACCCCCGGCCCGTTTTTTTCCTGAAGTAAAATTACTATTCTACCCCTGTCTATATATGTTTATGTATCTGGTGCTCTGCTCCTTCACACAATTATATTCACACACGGCTTCGCTCGCGTGAGAAAAATGAGGAGAGAGAGAGAGAAGAAAGTCGATCCTCGCCGATCTCCTCCGCTAAGAGAAGGGTTGTCCTCTATACAGCGTCGCTCTTTCGCCGCCTTCCTCTGCCGATCTCCTTCGCTGCCCTTCTCCGCGATCTCCTCCGCCGCTCGACTCTTTTCGTCTCTCTTTCTCTGTGTTATATATATATATATATATATATTAGATTGCAGCTCAGATCTGTGCGATCGATGATGATGATGATGATCAGTTGTTGTTGATCTGTTTTTTTTTTTTTTTTTTTTGACCTGTTCTGTGTATTTTTTTTTTTTTTTTGTGATCTGCTATTGTTAAGCCGTTGTTGATGATGATGATCTATGGTCTATTGTTGTTCTTCTTTCTCTTTCACCATGTGATTTGTTTTTTTGATCCTCCATAGAGCTTCAAAGCAGTTTTGAAGAAAAAAAAAAAATGGGTCGGGGATTTTTCGGGCTCGGGGAAACCCGATCCCCGTTAAGGAGCGGGGGTGGGGGGAGATGATGGTTCCCCATCGGGGATCAAGGACGGGGACGGGGAATTTTGTATGTTTAGGGATCGGGGACGGGGAGTGTAATCCCCAGCCCCGCCCCGGTCCGTTGTCATTCTTACCGAGGTAACCTCACCGGTCAAGTCGAGAACGCCGTTCTCGATAGAATTGGACAAGTTTGAGGCCCCGAAGAGGTTCCACATGTCGAGATTCCAAATATATGACGGTAAGTCTGACCCTAACTTCCACGTTGGCTTGTACCTGAACTCAATGGCATTATACACTGGAAACGAGCCGTTGCTTTGTAAAGTGTTCCCCTCATCCTTTGGGGAAATCGCATTAGACTGGTTTCACAAGTTGCTGAAAGGAACTGTGACAAGCTGGGAGGGCCTAGCCGAGATGTTAGTAGCTAGATTCGTGAGAAACAAACTATAGCCATTGAGGGTGGACTCCCTGATGGCTCTGAGAATTGGCGAGGATGAAAGCCTTAGGGCCTATGCTAAAAGGTATTATGAGGTGTTCAACCGAATACCAGGATGCAACCAAGAGGTGGCGGTCATGTCTTTTAAGAACGGCCTGAAAGATGATTGTCTGCTTTGAAAGTCACTGGCAAAGACACTACCAAAAAGTATGGAGGAACTTATGGCCAGGATAGACAAGTATGCCAAGGCCGAGGAGGACAAGCCGGGGACAAAGGCGTCAAAACAAGAAAAGAGAAACAGCTTGCCGAAATGAGGCCGAGGTAATGGTGGATACAATAAACAAGAGACAGGATTGAGGGCCATACAGGCAGCCACAACTGTATTCCGAATTCTGGTCTACAAAGTCTTGGAGAGAATCTAAAATCAGCCTATTATAGAGCACCAGAGAGGATTCCTAGTGAATTTATGGAAAGAAGTCTGGGGAAACGCTGTGCCTACCACAATGAGAATGGACATCTAACTCAAGGGTGTAGAGCCCTAAAGGCACATCTGGAAGACCTGGTAAGACAAGGTCATCTAAGAGACTTGGTAGATGAGACCAGGACAAGGGAAGAGCAAGCGAGACTGCCTCAAGCACCAGCAACACCACCTCCTCGAGCACCACAACCGCAAGCAGGTGGACCTCGAGTGATCAACGTGATCCACTCAAAGGTTAATGAGAACGAGATACGTGGGGAAACTCAGAAGGTAAAACACTTACAACATGTGTATAGGTCCGACAGAAGAGACCTAGGGCAGACGAATACCAGGGACCAGTGGTGTCATTTACTGAAGATGATCTAGAGATGGTGCAGCATCCACACAACGATGCCTTGGTAATATCTCTCCAGATTGGAGAGTGCCAGATAAAGCGAATTCTGATCGACCAGGGCAGCTCTTGTGACATCATGTATGTCAGGTGTTACAAGGAGTTTGGCCTTCATCAGGACGATCTGGAAACAATCCAATGGTCCAATGGTTGGGTTCAATGGAATGCCGACGTGGCCCTTGGGAGCAGTAAGTTTGGAGGTGCAAGCTAGCACTAAGAAGGTAAAAACTGAGTTCACCATAATTGACACCCCCTCCTCTTACAATGCTATCCTGGGAAGGCCATGGCTGCATGCAATGGGGGCTGCTCCCTCAACTTTGCACTAACTGTTGCGGTTTCCAACAGAACATGGGATTGAGGAGGTCAGAGGAGATCAGGTGCAAGCAAAGAATTGCTCCATGGCAGCAATGAAATCCACCTACAACATACGAGAAGCAGAAGTAGCGGAGATTGAGGATGAGGACATGGAAGTCCTTGAGGATGTTGGCAAAGAACCAGCCGAAAAAAGTAAGGAAGCCCTGAAGAAGATCTTAGTCCAGCAAGGGGATGAAGAGCGCTTCTTCCTTTTCGGCTAAGGATTGGTCGAAGAAGAGGAAAAGGAATTAGAAGCATTCTTGAGAGCAAACCTTGAGGTGTTTCCTTGGACATCGTACGAGATGCCTGGCATTGACCCCGAGGTCACTTGCCATAAGTTGAATATGGACAGGTTGGCAAAACCTGTCATCCAGCGAGCAAGGAAGCCGACGTTGATGCATGTTGAAGCAGTAGAAGAGGAAGTGGATAAACTTCTGGAGGCCAGAGCCATTTGTAATAACCCTCACCACTGTTTACCGATAAACTACCGAATACTGTTAAACTGAGACTGATTATGACTGATAATTGAAGTAATTGAAATACTGAACTGATTGACTGAAAACTGGAACCGAATTGATTGAGTGTACCTATTTGAATTGCATTCTATCTGTTGATCGTTTGATTATCTGTTCATGTCTTTGTGTTTAAACTGCAAATTGAAGGCCTTATCAGCGGCCGAACCAGAAATTAATTAGTGATTTATGATCACCATAATTTATGTGATTTTATGGTATATTTAATTGAAAAGTGATTAGGGATGATTAAATTAGATTAACATTGATAGATTGCAAGTATTGGACTTATTTACTATTAGACATTGAGTGGGCCATTATACCAAATGTTGAGGAACTTAGTCTTGCATTGCTCAAAACATTTTCTTCAACCATTTTCTTGTCATAGCCGACCAAGAGGGAGAGTGAGGGAGAGAATTGACTTGTTCTTGGTAAATTGCTTGAAGACTTGGAGATTTTATAAGATAATTGTAAATTGAGCTCCTACACCTCTAATTGAAGACTTAGGTAAGAAATTCAACCTCTCATTGTTGCGTTTAAGCTTGTTCTTGCATGATTCATGAGCCTCTAGTGATCTAAGTCAAGATTGAGTCAAATAATGTTGAATTGGAGCTCATTCCATGCATGCATGTCGGTAGTGTTGAGTTTTAAGTTGATTTCATGGATAATTGTTGCATGCATGTACAAGTTCTAGCTAAGGTTCATGATACCATCATGTTCTTGAATGATTTGGCTCATTAGAGCATGTATTGAAGCTTTGAATTGATTTAAAACTCATGCATGTCATGTTTGGATCATATTCGTGAAATTGGGTTTGAAAATGGATTTAATTGAAACACCATTGGGCTTTGATTTATCAAATTGATCTTTAAAACATGTAGTACTATGAGTTTTGAGGTGTTTTCTGGAAAATGGGCCCAAAGAAATCGATTTTGATGCATTTTAAACTTGATTTGAGCTTGGAAGTTCAAATCTGGAAATTCCAGATTTTGGACTCCCGCTCGAGCGGGGGCAGTGGCGCTCGAGCGGGAAATTCGTGCTCCCAGTACTTTGCACTGTGTTGAAGTCCGCTCGAGCGGAAGGATTGATGCTCGAGCGGGACCTTGTGTCTTACGCTCGAGCCGCTATCGAGCGCCTGATCGAGCGTGAATTTCACCTATCCAGTACTTTTTGGTCCGCTCGAGCGGGTAAGTTGACGCTCGAGCGGGAACCGTTGTCTGCATGTCTGCTCGAGCGGGGAAATCTGCGCTCGAGCTGGACCTTGTTTCACTGCAAATTCTGAAAATGTTTTCTGAATACATCTTTGCATCCTCATCCCATCCTAGGCATTCTTAGGCCTAGTTTAAGACATCTTAATGAGGATATAGATGTAGAACACACCGAGGCAATTAGGGATTAAACTATTTTTATCCTTCCCAACTGTGTAGCTCAGTGTGTGTTCAATCTGTAACTGTGTAGGGTTGGCTTTCCGAAGAGACGCTCTAGCCTACTGTAGCCCAGAACTCTGTGAGTAACAATTGTGTAAAGATATGTTCAAATGATTATCTTCTGAATACTGAACTGTACTGCTTTCTGAACTGATACTGTTAACTGAATGAATGTATGTCCTATATTCTGAACTGTATTGTGGCATCCTTAGCAACTACTGTTACTGACTGTTACTGTTACAGAGATCTCTGTCGGTTCCCTTGTTGGAACCACTACTGTTTACTGATTGATGGCCATCACTGACTGTTCGGTCTTTTAAGACCTACTGTTTACTGTTATGCTAATGGATGTACCACATATGACTATTTACTGTACTGAACAACTGAAATACTGATTGAAATGAACTGTTTTCACTACTGTAAAGACATTCATTCTAAACCCCTTTACGCATTATGTTATTCACTGGGCTTTACCTCACTGCTTATATATATATTATATATATATATATATATGTAGGTGTGCAGGCACCAGACCGCGGCTAGGAACGTCAGGGTAAACTCCAGTTTTGTCAAGCCAACTACTGCGCCTCACTGCGAGGTTCCGAGCCTGTCTAGCAAAGGCTATGGGGTGTTTTAGTTTCCCCCTTCTATTCTGGTTTTTGTAATGACTGTATAGACTGTTACTGTACTGTTTAATAGGGATTAGGTCCCTGTTCTGAATGGTTGTAAATATTGTGCATACTGTTCCGTACTGTGTATGTATGAAAAATCTTTTTGCATACAGACTGTCACAGCTCATTGGACATTGTTTATTTACTGTATTAGCTTACGCCATGCCCCTGTACTCTGTTATACTGTCTTACTGTTAAGCAGGCCTTCGGTAATCTCGGATTACTGGCCGGTTACGGTGCTAAACCCATAGGGGCGGGTTTGGGTCGTGACACCATTTGAGAGGTAAACTACCCGACATGGTTATAAAACACGGTTGTTGTGAAGAAAAAGAATAGGAAGTGGAGGGTCTGCGTGGACTTCACTGGCCTGAACAATGCTTGTCCCAAAGACAGTTTCCCACTACCCAAGATTAACCAATTGGTGGATGCCACTTCAGGGCATAGAAGGATGAGCTTCCTAGACGCTTACAGGGGGTACCATCAGACAGCCATGTACTCCCCCGATGAGGAGAAGACTGCATTTATCACCCCAAAAGGGCTGTACTGCTACAGAGTGATGCCTTTTGGGTTGAAAAATGCAGGAGCAACCTACCAGAGATTAGTGACAAAGATGTTCAGACATCTAATAGGCAAAACAGTGGAGGTATACATTGATGACATGGTCGTGAAGACCAAGGAACCTGAGGATCATCTGGCCAACCTAAAGACAGTCTTTGATATCCTAAGGACGTTTCGGCTCCGACTCAATGCATCAAAGTGTGCATTTGGAGTTGGGTCAGGGAAATTCCTGGGATACCTGGTCACCAGAAAGGGCATTGAGGCAAGCCCGGATCAAATCAAGGCCATCTTGGAGTTAAAGAGCCCAACGTCAGCAAAGCAAGTACAGATGTTGACTGGAAGGGCTGCAGCCCTAAATAGATTCATAAGCAGAAGTTATAACAAATGCAAACCTTTCTTTAGTTTAGTGAAGAAAGCTACAGACTTCTTATGGACAGAAGAGTACGAAGCCGCCTTAGCTGACTTGAAGAAATACTTGACCATAACTTTAGTTCTCTCAAATCCAATACCTGGAGAGGAGCTGTTCCTATACTTAGCGGTTTCAGAACATGCAGTAAGTGCAGTAGTAATCAGAGAAGAAAATGGAGAACAGAGGGTAGTTTACTACGTGAGTAAAACCCTAGTAGATGCAGAGACCAGATACCTGCCCTTGGAAAAGTTGACACTAGCTTTAGTAATGGCCTCAAAGAAGCTAAATCATTACTTTCAAGCCTACAAGATTGTGGTGTTAACTGAGTATCCTTTGAAGTCCCTTTTGCAACAAGGAGATCTGACAAGTAGAATAGCCAGATGGGCAGTGGTGTTGGGCCAATATGACCTGGAATTCAGACCCAGAACAGCAATCAAAGGCCAAGTTTTGGTCGACTTCGTGGCCGAGTTCACACCAGGCGCCATCACACGTCGGGCTCCGTTGAGCTGAGATATACGATGTCCAGGTGAACAAGGAGAGACCCAGTTGAGGATAGCCGAACAGAGGAAAGAAGAGCACCTCAGGCCCTGTAGTATTTACGTCGGCGACTCCTTCAGCCTATTTGTTGACGGAAGTTCAAACCGACAAGGAGCGGGAGCAGGAGTAGTGCTAGTATCACCGGATGGACAGATGCTGGAACAATCCATTCATTTGGGATTTAAGGCCTCAAACACGAAGTAGAGTATGAAGCACTGATAGCAGGATTAAAGTTGGCAACAACAATGGAAGCCGACGAGGTAATGGTCTTCTGTGACTCCCAGCTTATCGTCAACCAAGGAACAGGCGAATACGCTGCCCGAGATAAAAAGATGGTGGCCTATGTAAAGGAGGTGGGCAGACTGATAGCATTGTTCTAAAATTACGGACTACAGCAAGTTAGCCGAGATGACAACAACCATGCTGATGCCTTGGCCAACCTGGCTAGTGCAATGAAACTAAGAGAGGCAAGGACAATAATGGTTGACTACTTATTAGGTCCAAGTGTAGAACCAATGAACACAGAGCATGAAGCAATGTGTGTAGAGATGAGACCAAGCTGGATGGATGCAATAATAGTATTCCTTAGAGATAGAAAACAGCCAGATGATCATAAAGAAGCACACAAGATCAGATTGAAGTCGGCAAGATTCAGTCTGACAGCAGAAGGGCATCTCTACAAAAGATCTTTTACTAGTCCCCTTTTGAGGTATGTGTATCCTTCACAAGTTGAAGACTTCTTGTATGAAATACATGAAGGAGTATGTGGAAGCCACACTAGGGCAAGTCACTTGCTCATAAGGCCATCACTCAGGGGTACTGGTGGCCTTACATGCAGAAAGATGCTGAAGCTTATGTCAGAAAGTGCGAGAAGTGTCAGAGGTTTGCACATTTGATACACTAACCAGCAGCGAATCTGAACCTAGTGTCCAGCCCTTAGCCATTTTCCCAATAGGGCATGGACCTTGTTGGACAACTACCTCAAGCAACTGGACAAAGGAAGTTCCTACTAGTTGCAGCAACTTACTTTACCAAGTGGGTTGAAGCTGAACCCCTCGCAAAGATTCGGGACATTGATGTAAAGAACTTCATATGGAAGAACATCATTACCAGGTTTGGGATCCCAAGGGCAATAATAGCAGACAATGGTACACAATTTGACAGTAAGCTAATCAAGAGTTTCTGTGCAAAGTACAAGATCAAGAGTTATTACTCTACTCCAAGCTTCCCTCAGAGCAATGGTCAAGTAGAAGCATCCAATAAGGTTATTCTGGATGAAATCAAGAAGAGGCTGGAAGCAGCAAAGGGAAAGTGGGTAGATGAGTTGCCCAATGTACTCTGGGCATATCGGACTATGCCGAGAAGATCAACTGGGGAGTCCCTATTTGCCATGGTTTATGGCACTGAAGCAGTTATTCCTCTGGAGGTCGGCATCCCAGGGGTCAGAACCCAGGGAGTAGAAAATGGGACCAATGATGCATTCTTGGCCCGAGATCTGGATTTATTAGAAGAAATAAGGGAGAAGGAAGCAATTCAGCTGGGGGCATACCAGCAGTAGCTTGCCAGGGCTTACAATAAAAAGGTCAACCCACAAGATTTTCAAGTTGGGGACCTCGTTCTGAGAAAGGTCGTCGGAAACAAGAAGGATCCTAGAGAGGGCAAGCTTGGCCTAAATTGGGAGGAACCTTATAGAATCATCTCGGTCCTGGGCAATGGGGCATATCGGCTTAAAGACAGTGAAGGCAAAGAGTTGCCAAGACCTTGGAATACTTGCAACCTGAAGTTTTTCTATCATTAGATTTCCTTTTTTTTTTTTTTAAGTTTTCTATTATTAGCCGAAGTAATTAATAAAATACTAGCTCGATTTTTGATTTCAAACTTGTGTAAAACGATTAACCAGTCACTTGGTGATGTTTCTGATTGAAACATGACGAATAACTTAGACTTATTATATGGCAGAGTTGAATTATACTTGCATATAATAGAGTTGAACTAAGTTGGCGATGTTTCTAATTGAAACATGACGAATAACTTAGACTTATTATATGACAGAGTTGAATTATACTTGCATATAATAGAGTTGAACTAAGTTGGTGATGTTTCTGATTGAAACATGACGAATAAACTTAGACTTATTATATGACAAAGTTGAATTATACTTGCATATAATAGAGTTGAATTAAGTTGGCGATGTTTTTGATCGAAACATGATGAATAACTTAGACTCATCGTATGGCAGAGTTGAATTATACTCGCATATAACGGAGTTGAACTAAACTGGACTTGCCATATCAGCAGAGTCAAACACAGATTGAAGCTAAGTGTATCTGGATAAGATTAACAAAGGAACCAAGGTTGAGAACCTCGGCTAGTCTCTGTTTAAACTTTGGCGACGAGGTCATAAGCCACATGCTTAATGAGAACCCAAGTGGAACTTAAGTTCACATTAGGGGGTAGATAGCTGGAGAATAATGCTTGGGAGTTGGAATTTACAGGCTAAACTTGGTTTAACACTTGTTGAAATTTTAAGAAAAATTTACAGGCTTAAATTTACAAGCTAAAGTTAAGCCGAGGTTATGTTGAAAGAAAATTGGTCTAATACTTGTTGAAATTTTTAAGAAAAATTTACAAGTTGAAGTTAAGCCAAGGTTATGTTGAAAGAAGTATCTATGTACTTGCCAAGATTACTACGTTGCCAAGACTTGGAAAATAATGGAGGATAGAAGTCTTGATAACTGAAAGTGAAGTGGCAAGTTTTAGATAAACACTTGTGAAAACTTTCTTACAATGTTTTTTAAGTATTAAGCCATGGTCGAGATAAACAGTCAATAGTTATATCCGAAGTATTTTACCCTGAGGAAATTGCATAGCTAAGGTGTATCTTGAAGACATGCAAATTACTCTAAGTATGGAATCATACAAGACAGTAAAAAGAAGACAAACATACAAACACTTGAAAGAAGAAATTGTACTTGCATTAAAAGAAGTAAAAGGGCACTTCGGCCTACAAAGAGACTACTTGTTCATATTACAAAAGTGGCACGTCGGCCAAATATGAAAACTGAAAACATTGTTTAGAAAATTACTAAGTACAGAGAAAAAGATTATAGCACGACTACTCGGCATCGGTGGCGGGCCGTGTCTAGGCCCCAGAAGACAGCTGGGGAATCTTCTTGGCAGCCTTATCAGCCTCGAGCTCGGCGTCGATCTCTCGTAGAGTCTGATTAATGCTCTTCTCGGTGATTGGCACCTCGGATGTTGTCTTCTAGGGGGAGGCACCTTTTTAGACCTCGTCCTTCTCATCCTAAGACAAGTCTAGGACTTGCTCATTCAGAGTTAGGGACTTAGGCCCAGCAGGATCTTCAGGAACAGCCACTTCGGCCTTTTCGTCTTCGGCTTCCTCTTCTTCTTCCTTCCCAGCCTTAGCCTTAGACTGGCTTGAAGTGGATGGGAATGGCAGCACAAGTCGGCCTACGTCCCTCAGAGGAGAGTCCTCAGGGACAACCAACTCCTTCACAGCGGCCATCCAACCAAGGGTGAAACCCTTGTTGCATGCCTCTTTGACTTGTTTTTTGTAGTCCTCGCGGACGTCGGCTGCCCTCTTGGCGTAGGCCTTCTCGTCCGCCGCTTTGATCTTGGCGGCTTTGGTGGCCAAGGCGTCTCGGAGTTCGGCTTGGGCTTCGGTTATTTTGGCCTCAGCATCTTTCTTCTCAGCCTTAAGGACCTCAGTGATAGCCTTAGCAGCCCCCGCCCTTTCATCGGCCTCGTCTTGGGCCTGTTTGGCTGCCTTGGCTGCCTTGGCCTGATCGATCAATGTCTTCATCTTGGCCTCGGCCTTATTGATGGTCTTGAGCAAGCCAGCGGCCTCCTTGGTCTTGCGGGTCAACTCCTTCTTAATGTCGAAGGCCTGCATTGCGAAGGAGTGGGCGTGCTGGATCACCTAGAAGAAATGGAAAAAATAAAAGTTAATAAAATTCTCTAAGTATGGAAAAAACGGAGAGTACCAAGTATTAGGGGCTTACTTGTACGGAGTGCTGCAACGTTAGAGCGAAATTTTCGTATTCACTGACCTCGGCGTTGCGTTCGAGGTTTTTGGGAAGGAGCAAGGCAGTAGAGAGGTCAACGCCGACTTCAATGTCAGTCGCGCTGTCGCCGACTCTGGCTGGCTTGTCCTCGATGGGGATTGGAGAGGCCCATGGGGCATTAGATTTCAGGGACCCCGAGGTTGTAGCATACTTTGACCTTGGCTTCTTTGATCGGGTGGATTCGGAGGGAGCAGCTTCTGCGGGACTCTTTTCGGCGGCAGAGGCACTCTTTTTTGCCTCAGCTATTTTTGAGATTGGCAAGGTGTCCTTAGAGTCGATCTGAGTCACTGTTGCCTTGGCTTGGGCTTTCTTCAGCCTCTTTGGCTTCAGTTTAGGTTGAGACTGGGAATGGGAAGATTGAACTGTGATGACATTGGGGATGTCGGCAATAAGGTCCTCAACAACGGCCTTTTGTCGTTCCATTTCGTCGATAGAGATAGCAACAGTAACTTTAGTGCCAAGGCGGATCACTGGAAGTGCGGTTGGTGGGTTGGCTGGATCGTAAGAGGATGCCTTGGCACTTCGGCGTCTTCAGTTACAAGTCCTGCTTGCTGGTGCAAAAAGTGGAGCTTGACGTCGACGTTGGCGCTGAGAGGGTGGAATCAGTTGTGGAGCTGAAGTAGATGGTTGTTCTGCAAGGGCAGAGGTTGATCCCTGATCTGGTCGAGGTGACGAAGTTGTGGTAGGAGTTGTAGCAGAAGGAGGGGACTTGCTCTTCTTCGGGATGTCGGGCAAAATGGACTTGTAGGTTAGGATATAGTTGAGCAGTAGAGGGGCTTTCCGCTGGTCAACGGGAAAACCCAACAACTTCTTGAAATCCTTGCTGGGATAGAAGGATTTGCGGAAGTCCTTGGGTGGTTGAGGAAGAACTGTAAAGTAAAACAAACAGACATTAAAGCATACAAAAATATCAAAGTAAAAAAGACTTGGTGACACTTGGCTCTTACCATCTCCCTCTCTGAAAACTGCTCGGCTTAGGTGATAGAGGTGAAGGTCATCATCTGGTGGGAACTCCCAGTTGCCCGAGACGATGAAGTAATCGTCTCCAGCACCCTTGTTGGAGTTTGGGAGGTCGGCGACAAGTTTGTATTCCGTGGATCTCGGCTTAAGGTAATAGATATAGCCCTTTTCTGACTTTAGGCCGCACATGGTGTAACAGTATTGGATGTCGGCAAGAGTAATCCTAGCGTTCTCTTTTTTGGCTAAGGCAATTATACCATTGATAACTCAGTAAGAGTTAATGGCAAGCTGCATTGGGTTCAGTTTGTAATAGTGAAGGACTTCTTGAAAGAGGATGTCAAAAGGGAATCTAAGTCCACACTCTATGAAGGCTACCACTGGGAAGGGCATGAAGTCGTCTTTGGGCATGATGGAGTCCTCATCCCCAGCCAACCTAAGATAAACGTCGACAGGGATGGCAAACTCCTGCCTAAAGTATTCTAACTTAGTTGGGGTGTTTACCCTCCACCTGAACATATCCATAACGTCAACTAAGTGGGGAATGTGTTGGATTTCAGAAGGAAGTGGTATGTTAAGGTTTAAAGGACCTCGGCAAAACCTAAACGTATGTTGGGGTAAGAGTTTTTGAGGATCTAAGGGGAATTTGTTTCAATTTTTCCTAAAATTTGTGAGTTCTACAACAAATCCCAAAACCTAAGACTATGCAAACAAGAATTGAACGCAGAAATCTGGAGAACACAACAAGAAAACAGAGAAGAATAGTGATTCAAACTCAAGAAAACCATAAGGGGTTCGAGAATATTGCATAAAATGTAAATGTGCACAAATTGAAGACATCGGCAATTTATAAAGAACATCAAGTGTATGAACAGTGTGCGTGTGTGTATACCAGCAACAGATTGTACAAAAGCAGAATCGTGAAACAGATGATGAATGGTGGAATTTAGCACACAAATGACTATTTAAGAGCATGAACAGAATCACAGTAGCAGTATACAAGCATAACAAATGTTCAAGTAAGTCAAGAATTGAAATAAGGGGAAATACTGACTTACCAAAGAAAATGAGGCCAGTGTAAAAAACGCCGGGGTCAGACGGTGGCAGTGAGCGGAGAAAAGCAGCAAAAGCTTCGCTGGAGGAGGTGAACAGAGTGGTTACAGAGCTTGAAACAATGGAGGATTTGGGAGATGAGTGTTAGAGAGAGAAAGTTTGGAGAAAACGACAATACAAAGGTGAAAAGACGGAAATAGAGGGGTGTTTTGATCAAAATTCGAAAAAAGTGGCAAAATGGTATTGAATGTGCCTTAGATGACGTGCTTGTCAGGCGGTGCACGCAAAAACGACGCGACCTGATGGCGCGTGTCAGGTACGGTTCAATAGGGAAAGGACGCGTGGCGAAAACAGTTGAGTTACTGTGCGTGACAGCTCATACGCGTGTTGAAACTCTTGGAGTTCTTGATTTAATGAAGCAAAGACCTCGGCTATGGGTATGATCTCGGCTAAATAGCTTGAAAAAACTTGTTTTTTTGGTTCTAAGGCATTGACAAAACAGACTACTAGTCTTGGATATGTAGAGCCGATGAATGATGACCTCGGTAATGAAGGGTATAGCATACTTAGCCGATGTGCTATATGGTCA
Source organism: Camellia japonica (assembly GCA_030407325.1). Taxonomy (NCBI): domain Eukaryota; kingdom Viridiplantae; phylum Streptophyta; class Magnoliopsida; order Ericales; family Theaceae; genus Camellia; species Camellia japonica. Next base: position 83,184,668 of record JAPPVO010000032.1, on the reverse strand, counting down.
AAGGATATAGGTTCCATCACCTCAGGATGTCGAGGTAATAGAACCTAGGGGGTAGTTGTGGGGGGATACTTTTGTGAATGACAACATGTGGTCAAGGTGGCACCGAAGTGCCAGACGAGGTGCCACGTGTCCTAGTCATGGTGCCGAGGTGATCTCGAGTAGGCCGAGGATATGGTGCGATAATACCGGTATCCGAGATGAACGGATAAGGGACAAGAGTCCTAGAATGGGGAATGACCTTAGCCTGGATAAGGATAAAGCTCTTAGGGAGTTTATCTTTATCTATTGGGAAGTCCAGGATGAGCATTGGGCCAGAGTCCGAGGGAAGTTAGGCTTCTACAGGGATCAAGTTAGTGCTGACTATAAAAATAAAGCACCCTTGTGGGTTTAAGGTATGCTTTTGTATTATAGTTTGTGAATTAAGCACAATTAGTTATCTTTGAGAGATATTGATTACTGACTTGATCGTCGGAGTACCCCCGGGTGGAAGAACCACTGCCGAAGTCTTTTCTTTCTGTAACAGGTCATTCGGGCGTAATCTATTCTGCTGGTGTTCTCTAGCTGAGTACCTGTTTGGCAGTGTAATCAGAAAACAACACACACATAAACCATACAAGTTGCCATTGAAATGGGAACTCCAAGTTGCTAGGCTTGTCAAATTATTATTATTTTATGTTAATTATAATCACCTATCTAATGAATGGGAGTTCCCAATGATATTGTATTACTAGAAATTAATTATTTAATCCTACTACTAATCTGGTGCATAATTACCTTTTTTGCTTTAATTAAACGCCATTAACCCCTGTAATGCCGGCAACAACTGGCCAAGATTTTCCTTGGTTTCTGTAGTTGTTGCCCAATCTTTCCCCAAACAGCTGTTCCCTCAATTTTTTTCCTTCTGTTGTTTAGTAATATGTACCACACTTCTGATTGGCATATTCATATATTTTCCACATGGAAGCATTGATTCTCAAAAACAAAACATTAAAAAAAATAAAAAAATAAAAACAAATGGAAGGAAAAAACTCCTTCCAAGTCCATGATTAAATTGGAGATGTCCAGTTTGACTCATTGTGAGCTTACATCAAATTTGTCTCAAAAATTTAAACCATTTATCTTGAGAGCTGGTCAACTACATTATCTTTAAAAACTTGATTGGACATTGATAATCATCAGATCGGATCACATTTATTTTTAAAAAAAGAAAAAAGAAAAGAAGATTGCATAATTTTCTATTTTTTTAAATAAATGTGATCTGATTAAATGGATATCAATATCTAATTAACATTATTCTTTTGTATAAATAATGTGCTCAATGAGTTACACAAGATAAATAATTCAAATTATTGATATGGCCCGCAGTGGGCCGAACTAGAGCTCTTTAGATTGATCATAAACTGGAAAGAAGGTATTTCCAAAAAAGAATATCATTGACAAAATTTATATATATTTTCAGATAAAACTTTAACCACAACTAGCTTAGGGCTTGTTAGTAAGATTGTGAAAAATTGACATATTTTTTTAGATCATGGGATATTGGACCAAATTATATAAGTTCTCAAATTATTGTATTATGTTTGACTAAAGTGAGATATAAAGAATTTTATAAGATTTGAATTATTTTTTTGATGAGATACATATTAATAAAAGTGAAAATAATTGTTTATAATTTTTTTTTTTCAAACTTAAGTTTTTCATTGACCAATTGGGAAAAAAATTCTAGAGCCATTGCATATAATGTAAACATACGAGAATTGTTATTTATACCATCAAATAAATAAATAAATAATTTTGTTGTACCATTTTTTTATCATCAAATATATATAATAAGATTTTATTTATCTTTAATATATTTTTAATAATTATTTTCAAATATGAAACCAAGGTGACACAGTCCCGCCAACCTGGGGTTTACCATCTAAACTATTTATTTTGTGCCATTTTGGGAACATGGTAAAAAGTCACGTTTTTGGACAAAATGTCTAAAAACGTGGCTATCAAAAACGCCAGAAAAGCCATTTGGCAAGTGCCCAAAACGCAACCGTAAAATTACAAATTAGGGTCTATGAAAAAAAAATAAAAAAAAAATAAATCTCTTATGTTGAATGAGGGTATTTTGGTCATTTTAATTTGATTTGACACCATAAATAAATATTAAACTAAAAAGAAAAAAGTCAATTTTTTACCAACTTCCCAAATCACTTCCAAAAAAGTCAAAAAACTTGGTAAAAAACCAAAAGTTAGCTTTTTACCAACTTTTCAAAACAACCCTTTGTAAAGTGCACAGAGTTAGTTATGCATACAAAAATATATAATGATCAGATATTGATAATTACTTGGATTACATTGGTCTTTAAAAAATAAATAATTTATTTTTAAGATTATATTAGATATACAATCTTTTAAAATACAAATGTGACTTGATTACATAGTTATTGATATGTGATCAATCCAATTTTTTATGAAAAAAAATTCAATTAAATATAAGTTTTTACAAAAATTAAAATAAATAATACATTTTACAAATATTAATAATTAAAATCTTGGTAACCATTTCATTTTCAGTTTATATTTACAAAAATTTAAAAATTTGTTTGATAATTTTTTTAGTTTATAAATGGTTATCTCAATTTGTAAATTTGAGAAAAAAACATAAAAGCAAAAAATTGAGTTTACGTTGGTTTTTAAATAGAAATTTAAAAATTTGACTAACAACTTTTTTTTTTTCAAAATATTTTTTTGTCAAATATTTTTTTTTCAATTAATTTTTTTTTCAAATAATGTTTTTTAAATAAATTTTTTTTTTATTTTTTTTCAATTAATTTCTTTTCCAATTAATTTTTTTAATTATTTTTTTTTTCAATTATAATGTGTATGATCCATTGTCATAAATAATAAAAAAATAAATATAAATATTTTAGGCTTGTACAAACATATTTTTTAGTTTATGTTTTTAAAATTTTTCAAACATTTTGCTCAAACCAAACGCATTTATAGTTTATATTTTTCTAAAAATAAACAAAAACCAATTTATATAATTTTTGTAAACATAAATAAAAAATGTAAACGTTACCAAACTTTTTATAATTGTATAATTATTTTCCAAAGATAGCATTGAATTGTAACTTTTTTAATTTTTATATACATAATCTAGTCAACGGCCTTACAGAAATAAATATGATAAATTACAAATATACTTCTTGAGATTTGTTTAAAATAGGAATTGTTCTTTGTGGTTTGAAAAATTATAAACACCTCCCTGTTAGAATTTTTTATTTCACAGAATTAATTGAAAATGCGAAATTTCTATCTGTTCATCTATATAATAATAAAATTATCTGAATTATTAATTGAAATAAAATTTTAACGTTATTAAAAACTGGTAATTAACTTGATGATTTATTAACAAAGTGACTTATTTATTATGAAATTAGAAACTTTAAAAGGCATAATGTAATTTCTAAAATCACAAAAAGTAATTTATAATTTAAGTAAATATCAAGAAATGTGTTTATAATTTACAAATAAATAATTTGAATAATTAGGCCAAGTTTGGCAACTCAAAAATAATCAATCTTTTTATCTTTTTATCTTTTTTCTATCACATCACCTCTCTACTTTTTTACACATCTTTTCATAAAAAGATAAAAAGTACATTTATTTAGGTCGTCCCAAACAACCCCTTAAAACAAACCCACAATGACTCACCATAGATTACAGTAGGGGTAGTTGTGCCAAAATGCATGACAATGACCCCAATTCCCCATGACATATATATGAGCAAACCAGAAAAACTCCCTATGGAAATTCAAGAAAGCAATAGAAATGTCTAAAAACTATGAATACACAAAATTTCCTTACAATCGCTGGACAACATTAGAAACTAGAGAATGGTTTGTTTTCAATTGAAATTTTAAATTTTTTTACTAGTAAAAGTCATTAAATGAAAAATTCTAATTGATAAGAGTTATTAAACAGAACTCTTATTAGCGGTAAGAGTTTGAAAAAATTTAATTGGATTATATTTTTATAAACTAATTAGAATTTTTTATTTAATAACTTTTACCGGTCAAAGAATTTGGCTTCGTTTGGGAAGTGGGTTGGTTTTTTTTATCTATTTTAGCCTGGGGCTAAAAAACTTGGTTTGAGAAGAAGTGCTTTTGACTTTTTTGTGAGAGAAGAAAGATAATGATTATGAGTTAGATGTGATGTTTTGTCTTATTAAATTAAAAAACTTATTTTGTTTTTTGTAACTAAAATAGTCAAAAAAGCCTCAAGATTGGCTTCCCAAAGAGAGCCTTTAACTGTCTAATCCAGTTAAGTTCTCAATTGAAAACAAATCAATTCGTGAAAACTAATAGCACAAATAATTTTTTTACAAAACATCCTACAGATGTGTGGAAAAAAATATACATATATTTAAAGTCTATAATGAACTTCACCTTTGTAGGGCTCCATTCCTTGATCTCGCATCTCCGTCAGAAAATCTTCTGTACTCTTTCATGAGTAACAAACTAATCACACATGATGGTGTGTCAATTTAATCTTGATTAAAATCATGAATTGTGTACTGGGACCACCACGGCCATAGGAGCTACTCCTAAGGGAGTTGGCACCGGTGAGCTTCGACAAATTGGGCACGTCGGGTTAAATTTTAACCAGGGGTCAATGCACCGGAGGTGGAAGAGGTGGCCGCACTCCGGTAACAAGCGGAGCATATCCGAATTCTTGTAATCTCCCAAGCATATGGAGCAGCCGTAGGCGGTGGAGGAATCCCGGTTGTGGAGCTTTGCTTCCGCGTAGAGTAGTTTCGGGTAGTTGCGGAGGGTGGCTTCGTCGAGGCCTTGTTCGGTGGCGGCGGCGATGGAGTCGTTATCAGTGGTGGTGGTGGTAGTGGAGGAGGAGGAGGAGTTGGCGCGGAGGCGCATGTTGGTGAAGGAGTAGGAAGCATATGTAATGATGATGATTAGTAAGAGGACTCCTAGGGAGAGTCCCATGCCATAGCCAAAGGATTGTGGGTTTTCTGGGACATCTGTGGATTCTAGGGTTGTGCTGTTCATTTTTTGTACAAGGACTTGGAGCCCAGAAAAAGTTGGAAATGGTGGTTTAGGGAGAGAGAGAGAGAGAGAGAGAGAGAGAGTTGGGTTGGGATGGGAAGCCAGGAAAGAAGATTAGAGGAGGTTAAGGAGGGATTAAGCAAGGAAGATGAATCATCTAGGAGAGGGAGAGGGAGGGACATAACTATCTGTTTTTACCATTAATTGGGTAAGTGTGTATCTAATGGTCAACTGTTTCTGTCATTTGTTTTTGTGAAGTTGATATCTCTCCTTTGAGGAGAATTTATTTGTTGATCTTGAGGTAGCATCATATGATATTTTAATTGTGATGTGGTTGATAGAAGGATAAAATTTATAAATTTATATTAGATAATTAAAAAATATAATATGATATAATAAATTATGATTGGTGAGGGACGTAATCACCTGACATTTCTGGAGCAATTAATAATTTTTCCCCTCGAAGATAGGATTATTAGGTGCACTAATCAACCTTGTCTTGGGCCAATGAGTGGATATTCTATTCAAGTCGCCATTTGGTAATTTGATTTTTTTAATGGAGTTTTAGTTTTTAAATTTTTTTATATGAAGTGAAAAAATTTATTCTTTTAGTCTCAAAATATTAATTTTTTTGAAAATTTTAATATTTTTGATTGTATAATTATTACACTTTAAAAATAGTAATTTTTAAAAACTATCATTTAATTTAAAATTAAGGTTAGTATAATTTAAAATTAAGACAAAATAGAAAATTTATGTTATTTTAGTTTTTTAATTTTGAAAGAAGATAATATTTTGGGATAATGAAAAATAAAATAAAGACTAATATTTTTGGGATGGAAGGAATAATATTTTCAAAATTATTTTTTTACTTAAATAAATAATTATGAAAAGAAAAAGTTAATAATTGATAAGTAAAGGTGACATTTTGACTTTCTTCTGCTAGAAAATTGGCTGCCAAAGACGACCCTTGGGGATACTTCGGGAATACTTCGTGAAAGTGTATATTTGATAAGTGAAAATTGATAAAAAAGTGCAGGAAAATTGGCTCAAAAAGTTGCCGGCGCCAGTGGCCAGTGATCAGCAGCAGCAAGTAGTACTTGTGAGGTACAGAAATGTGTGATATTTAACAAATAGGGTATTGAATAAGTGACATGTGTCACATTTTAACAGATAGATAGTTTGGTGATTTTAAGAGATAGTCAGGTTAATTTCAACATATACTTATCATTTTGGACAAATTATGTTCTTTTGGCCCAAGGATGTTAGAGTTTGGACCTAATGACTCAAAAGATTACAAAATAGATTTATGTCTCAATACTTATTTCTTAATCATGTACAAACTTATTTTGATAGTTTCTAATTTTAGTTAATCAATAATTTAATTAGTTTCTAGTTTTACTCATTGATTGAATGCATTTATTAATTTTATCTTTTATATATAAATAATAATTTAACAAATTCTGAGACTCATCAAATGCAATAAAATATAATTAATTACTTAGCATGACCCATTGTTTATTAGAAAAATGCAATTTGGTATTTGAAAAAGCATTTCAAAAATTATTGGGGAAGTACAGCTAGTAAAGGAATGAAATCTAAGCTTTGGTGAGATAAAATTTATCCACTTTTTTCTTTCATCTCTTTTTCTCTGCTCTCTGTGTTACTCTAGCCCCTGTTCAATCATTTCCTTGCCATCTCTGTGACCTTCCATTCACTTTCATAATCCTTTTGAGGGATAACTGCTCAAAACGACGTTGTTTTGTGCAATCGGGAGATTCGGAGAAGAAAAATTTGAGGGGAAAATCATTCTCCAAACAAAATAGTAATATATGTATGACAAATGAATATTATTTGATTTTCAATGTTTTTAACAAATTAAATAATAAATGACAAAAACACGTGTTACGTACAATCGCACAATAAATCTGATCCTTTTAATCAGAATAAATTAGGAACCCTTGAATATGCATGAATCAGAATTTAAAATATTCCTAAATAATGTGTATATTGTGTGAAAAGGGTCAAACAAATGGATACGACAAAATTTTGAGGTAATATATCAGAGAGGAGGATCTGGGGATTTCCCTTTCTAATATGAAATAATTAAATAAATAATAACAATAACAATTTAAGGTTTGGTATAATATCAATTGAGCCAAGCTTCTCTCCGGCCTAAGATTGGACTGGAGCGTGCTGTTGAACGTATATGGGGCCTATCTTGGGTCCTATTTCGATAATCAAAATTGTTCAATGTGTAGAATTCGTCGAGTACTTTATCCATGTAAAAGATCACATTGATCGGATCAGATTTTTGTTAACGGCATATATAATTTTTAAAATAAATTGTTGACAAAAATTTAATCCGATCAAATAACTATCGATATTCGATCAATGTGATTTTTTACAAGAATAAAGTATTCAATAAGGTTTACATATTGAATAATTCGAATTATTGAAACAGGACTTATGATAAGTCTCACAAATCTAACAATATTATCTAATCTACAAAGTAGACTGCAGACAAGTCTGGCTCATATTAACCATCCCATTTAGTAAACAACGGCGCCTCTTGGATTGCATGCCCAGTTTTTCCTTGGGAAAGGAATGTGGATCATGCTTGGTAATTTAAAATGATTATTAATTAATATCGTTTCGATTTATAGTCAAACTTACAAAATTTTATAATTAAAAATGCAAATTTAACACGTACTAAACACGTTTACGCATATCTTTGATTATCACATTTTGTATAATTTTAATATTGATCTTCCGTTTTCTGAGCTGAATATTGATATTTGTAAGATATTAAAAAAAAATAAAAATTTGTTCATGTCTACCAAATTTTTTTTAAAATTATTTATATTTCCATTTAACAAAAAAATAAAATATGTATGACTCTAGGTAAGTTTTGCCCTCATTGGATAAAAATTCTGATATGCCCCTATTCATGACCAAGACAAATTTGATTGATAACTACAAATACCACAATCTCCTGTAACAAAGGCTACTTTAATTCATAACAAATCACAACAAAACCTTATAATCAAGTTCATAATCAATCACAATATAAATTTAATTTCATAATAATTCATAATTAACACAAAATTTATAATCAAAGTTATAAATTTTCTTAATTAGAGTGTATGGCACACACATCGTGTGTACCTAAGCTTCGGCAATAGGCTCCAGCCTTAAAATTTAAAGCTGGGGCCTAGATGCCGGGCACATGGGTTTTGACTGCTCAATAGATTGGGCTTGGACCAGTCTATACTAGATTGTTTAAGTTCAAGATTTATTCACGGGCTTAAAAATATAGACTTATGGGTTTTGAGAGAAACTTAACTCATATGGGCCTGACATGGGCCTTTTCTTGAACTTCAAAATTTATTAAGAAATAAATAATTATGATACAAAATTTTGATTTGCATCACAATAATTAGAATGGCATATCAAATCATTTTATTCATTGAAATATAAAAATTACATCCATTATGGTTATTTGATTAAATTGTATGTTTCCTAATCTCATGAAAATATAGATATTAGTTGTATAATTGCCATGCTATTCACTTAGTTTCTTAACTTTAATCTTGTTGTCCTAAAAATTCATTCTTACCCAAAAAAATAAGAAAAGAAAACAAGAGAGAGAAACAAATATAATATTTATTATTAGGTATATGAGTCTAATACAAACTTTTTGGATGGGTCTATTGGGTAAGTAGGTTTCAATAAGCCCATCGGACTAAGTTTATGGGCCGGATGGACTTATTGGAGCACTACACCTAATATTTAAAAGAAGTGTTATGTAATTAATACAACCATCAGACTCAAAATCTTAGAAAAATTTATATTAATTTGAGCCCTTCAAATAGGGCTGCATGTGAAACCTAAGCTTAACCAAATTAAATTTAATAAATCAATCATGTTTTTTATGTGACACGTTATTGTTGCAGGTGTTGAGTGTGGCTGTGTGTTCAAGTGTTAGATTAATTATCAATTCTCATGTCAAAGGATATTATATTTAATATTTTTAAAATATTTCTTTTATTTTTTAAGAATAAAATGATGTTTACAAATTAAAATATAACATTTTATGTATTAATTAGAAATCTAACGTGTAGTTTTTTGGGTGAATAATCTAACGTGTAGTTATATAGTAAACTTGACTATTTTTTTATTTATGTATTTATTTTTTGTTGTATTAGTCAAGGTGCCTTAACTAAACTAAGAATATTATAACATAATTTTTTAATCAGTTTATTTTATTTTATTTTTAAATGAACATGAGGAAATTAAAGAATATTGTAATAACTCTATATGGTTTGTAAAATTTCATATAATGTTTCTATCAAATAAATATACAGAATTAGTGTAGAACAACCCAATTCGCCCAGCCCCAAAAATACAATAATGCCAAAAGAAAAAAAAAATTAAAATAAAAAACAAAAGATTAACAAAAATAATCTCTCAATATTGAGTCTTGACTCAACTATTGGTTAAAAGACTTCATGCTGGCTTTTGGGTGGGAATGAAGGATTGTGAACTTATATACTTTGTTGGTGGATAAATTAGAGTGTCAATCCAAAAACATCAATTAAATTTGGTTGAAATTTCAAATTTCCCATTGATTTCGAATGAAAATATATACTCCCAACCTCTGATAGTAACAAGCCACGACAAATCACCGCAATTATTGAGATTTCAGGTGTGCATTACTGGAGAAAGTTTCATCTGTAATGTGTATACAAGCAATTCTATAATAGAGTGGTTGTTTGAATTAGGACGCATTACACCAACCATCCTTATAATTTGGGGTTTATATTACTTTTGTTTTTGACTTTTTAATTGTGATACATTTGATTTTAAATTTTAAATTTTGTTTTAAATAAGGACAATCAATGATATTTCCTTTGCAAACGGTCTATTTTAAAGACAAAATTGTATACAAGCAATGTAATGACTTTTTTTTTTTAATGAATAATGTTAGAACTTTTCTTAGTTGTAAAGTTATATTTGATTTGGTTTTCATAATCAATTTTTAGAAAATTTTTCTAAGAAACTAAAAATTAAATTGGTGTAAAAAAAATTAAATAAACATCATTTTTGTATAATTTAACTCCGCCGGGGTTGTTCACAACTCCGCCGATCCCAAGCCAGGGTTAAGGAGGAGGGTTGTGTGTTAGGTAGCCGACAACCAATATGTAAAAAAGCCGCTCAAATCCCTTATGACAATGAATCCTACTTTGAATCCTTTAAATGCTAGGTCGTCCCCCTCAAGTGACGCGTTGTGCCTGCCTCCGGGTGTTTCGAAAAGTGAGCAAGGGGCGCCGCATCGACGCCTAGGTGCGGTGAAAAATGGGCAAAGGTTCTTGGCTTTTTCTGGGCGAGCGCGGGTAAAGAAGCTAGTCCAAGACTATAGGTTTAGGGTAGCCACTTGGAACATAGGAACCTTAACTGGTAAGATGATAGAATTGGTAGATGTTATGATTAAGAGGAGAGTTAGTATAGCTTGCGCACAAGAAACTAAGTGGACGGGTGAGAAAGTTAGGGAAATTGAGGATACCGGTTTTAAACTGTATTATAGTGGTAATGATAGATGCAGGAATGTGGTAGCACTACAACATTTTCTTAGTTTAGTGACATTTGAAAGTGCCACAAAACTATTCTTCTAATGACATTTTTTTGGTCTTGTGGCATTTTGAACAAGTGCCACTTCTATCGGTGCCACGGTAGATACGAGTGCCACGGTAGATACTTACAAGTGTCACTGCACCATCATGGCTAAAAACTTTCAATGACATTTTAATGTTATGGTAGATATTATTTGTGGCATTATCAAGCGCCATTAAAAAAAGAGTTAGTGACACTTATAAGTGTCATTACACCATCAACACTAAAACCTTTCAGTGACACTTTAATGTCATGGTAGGTACTATTCGTGACGCTATCAAGTGCCATTCGTGACGATAATTCGTTGTAGAACAATTTGATCTGCTCTTGCAGAGACTCGAACCGCCAACCTCCCGCACCATAAACCTTATACACCACACTCTTCCCACTACACCTCTATAGCACCATATGATTATATATGCAACATATATTATTTATATAGTACATACATCTATATTAATATAAAAGTATATGTATAAACATAATTATTTTATTGAACATAATTTATGTAAAATAAACTATTTACTAGTAAAATAAAAAAAGACCACTTTTGGTGACTAAAAATATTTTTTGATCGCCAATTCTATACTTTTGGCTACTAATTATTTTTTAGTTGCTAAAAAACTTAACTTTTGCCGACTAAAATCGGATTTGATCACCGAAGATGCACTTTCAGCTACCAAAATTTTGGTCGCCAAAAAATTTAATTCCCGCCTTAAGATTTTAGTTCTCCCGCGCTAAAAATAACCACTTTTGGCGACTAAACTTATTTTTTAGTTGTCAATTATAGACTTTTGGCTACTAAAATTTTTTTAGTCACCAAAAAGCTTTACTTTGGGCTACTAAATTTTTTTTTGTCACTAAAACCCATATAATCAGCGACCAAACTTAGTTTTGGTCGCCAATTGTAGTCTTTTGGCTACTAAAATTGTTTAGTCGCCAAAAAGCTTTACTTTTGGCTACTAATGCTGTTTTGGTTGCTGAAAGCTATACTTTCAGCGACCAAATTTTTTTTGGTCAGGAAATTTAGTCGTCGAATATGCTTTTTCCTGTAGTATATATTGAGTTTAATTTATTTATTTTTAATCATTTACTGCCTTGTAAAAATTTTAAAAATATGTTGGCATTTTTTGTTTTTTCAAAAATGCCATTATAAACTTGGAAAATTTTTGACTTAGTGGCATTTCTGAAAATGCTATAAAATATTTGTTTCTGAAACTTTTCACCTAAGTGCCATAAAAAGTAATTTGCACCTACCTAGTGTCCTGACATATTTTAAGAAATGCCATTGCTACTAAAGTTTAGTGGCATCTGTTGGTAAATGTCACGAACATAATTTTTTGTGTCATTATTTTATAAAATGCCATAAAATTGATGTGACATTTCTTTATTGAAATGCCACTAGAGCCTTATATGTTTGTGGCTTTGTGGCATTTATCTAAATGTGTTACCAAATATTATTTTTGTGGCATTTTCTAAAAACATGCCACTAGAATAGTGTCACTAAAGTGTGTTTTTGTTATAGTTTTGTGACACTTGTTCATTGAAATGTCACTAGAGCCTTTTATGTTTGTCGTTTTGTGGCATTTTTAAAAAACGTGCCACTAAATATCATTTTTGTGGCATTTTCTAAAAATATGCCACTAGTGTAGTGCCACTAAAGTATGTTTTTGTTGTAGTTTTGTGACACTTGTTCATTGAAATGTCACTAGAGCCTTTTATGTTTGTCGTTTTGTGGCATTTTTCAAAAACGTGCCACTAAATATCATTTTTTGTGACATTTTCTAAAAATATGCCACTAGTGTAGTGCCACTAAAATATGTTTTTGTTGTAGTGTAGGAATCATAATTGCCAAGGGTCTTGTGGAGAGTGTAGTGGCGGTCACTAGGAAAGGGGATAGGATTATACTAGTTAAACTAGTTATTAGATGGAATATAGTGAACGTTATTAGCGCATACGCCCCTCAAGTATGATTAGATGATCAGACTAAGAGAGATTTTTTGGAGCAAATGAATGAGATCTTACAGGAGATACTCGTAGGAGAACTTGGTTATAGGTAGAGATTTTAATGGCCATGTAGGTATAGATAAACTAAGTTATGAAATGGTACATGGTGGATACGGTTTTGGTGACAGAAATGAGGCTAGAGAGAGTATCTTAGATTTTGCATTGGCTTCTGACCTGGTGGTGGCCAATACTATATATAAGAAGAGGGAGGAGCATTTAATAACCTTTAAGAGTGGATTAGTTAAGAGCCAAATAGATTACTTCTTAGTGAGAAAAGTAGATCGCCTAAAATGCAATGATTGTGAGGTGATTCCTAGAGAAAGTTTGGCCTCTCAACATAAGATTTTGGTACTAGATTTATGTTTTAGAGGGCAATACCAAGCTACGAAGGCTAGTGGGCGTTGTAGGATGAGATGATGAGACCTAAAAGAGGATAAACTAGAAATATTTAAGAATCGAATAGATAAGGAAAATACTTGGGACTTGGAAGATGATGCTAACACTATGTGGAACTCGATGGCCAATTGTACAAGGAGAATCTCAAGGGAAGTGCTTGGAGAGTCGAAAGGAATGGGACTCAGCTCTAGAGAAACTTGGTGGTGGAGGGAAGATGTTCAAGCGGTAGTTAAGGCAAAAAAAAGAGTGCATTAAAAAGTGGCAGAAGGATAGAACTGAGGAAAACCTTTAGATTTATAGATTGGCTAATAAGGAGGTCAAGAAAGTAGTGAGAGAGACTAAATTAAAAACTTATGATGACCTATACACTAGACTAGATAGTAAGGAGGGAGAGAAGAGAGTATACAAACTTGCTAAGATACGAGAGAGCAAAACAAGAGATTTTAATCAAGTTAAGTGCATCAAGAGTGAGGATTCTAAGATATTGGTGAAGGATGAAGAGATTAAGGAAAGATGGAAGAATTATTTTGAGAAACTATTAAATGAGGAACATGGAGGTACGGCAATAGGGGAAGAAAATAACCAGTAATATGATAACCAAGACTATAAGTTCTATCGTAGGATTATAAACTTTGAAGTAGAGATTGTACTTAAGAAGATGAAATCAAATAAGGCTTTAGGACCCGATGATATCCCTATTGAAACTTGGAAGTGTTTGGGTAAAAATGGAGTTGCTTGGTTGACTAGGTTGTTTAGCAAAATTTTTTTGACTAGGAACATGCCAGATGAGTGGAGGAAGAGTATTTTAGTGCCAATCTATAAGAATAAAGGTGATGTCCAGAATTGTAACAACTATAGAGGAATCAAGCTAATGTGTCATATAATAAAAGTGTGAGAGAGGGTGATGGAACGCCGATTGCGAGATATAACAAAGGTGTCGGAGAATCAAATTGGGTTTATGCTTGGCAGGTCAACAATAGAAGCGATTTATCTTTTGAGGAGAGTAATAGAAAAGTATAAAGAAAAGAAAAGAGACGTTTATATAGTGTTTATCGACCTTGAGAAAGCATATGATAGAGTGTCCCGGGATATAATATGGTGGGTGTTGGAGAAGAAAGGGGTGATAAAATGTTACATTGATGTAATTAGAGACATGTATGAAGGGGTGGTGACCACTATTAGATTGCCAGCTGGAGAGACAAATGAATTTCTTATCACTGTAGGGTTACACTAAGGATCTACTTTAAGTCTTTATCTTTTTGCTTTAGTTATGGATAAGTTGACAAGAAATATTCAGGATGACGTGCCATGGTGTATGCTTTTTGCAGACGATATTGTGCTAGTGGTGAGCCTAGAGAAGAGTTAATACAAAGTTAGAGATTTGGAGAAAAGCTCTTGAATCTAAAGAATTCCGGATAAGCAGAATTAAGATAGAGTACATGGAATGTAAATTTAGTAACAGTAACAATGAAAGCAGAGGAGAAGTGAAGATTGAATCAAGAATAGCCTAAGAGTAAACATTTTCGTTATTTAGGGTCAATTATCACAATAGCGGGAGAGATTGATGCAGATGTGGCCCATAAGATTAAAGCGGAATGGTGTAAATGGAGAAGTGTGTCTGGGGTATTGTGCGATAAACGAATACCCACTAGACTAAAAGGTAAATTCTATAGAACGGCTATTAGATTAGCAATGTTGTATGGGACGGAGTGTTGGGCAATCAAAAAACAACATGTAGATAAGATGAGTGTGGCTAAGATGAGGATGCTAAGGTAGATGTGCAGTAAGACTAAACAAGACAGAATTAGAAATGAGTGCATTCGGGAATGGGTAGGAGTAGCACCGATAGAAGATAAGTTGAGAGGGAATCGATTGAGATGGCTTGGTCATATTCAATGGAGACCAACAGAAGCAGTAGTGAAAAGATGCGATGTTGTAACGGTAGATGGAAGTGTTAGGGGACGGGGTAGGCCTAGATTAACGTTGGCTAGCGTTGTAAATAGATATATGAATCTACTTAATTTGACTAATGAAATGGCCTTTGATAGGGCTGCGTAGAGAAGAATGATTCATGTAGTTGACCTCATTTGATGGGACTTAAGGCTTGGTTTGGTTTATCATTTTTGTATAATTTGATCTTTTGAGAGGGTAGAAATAATTTTTTTGATATTTATTTTGTTAAATTAGTTTCTATTTTTTTAAAACTCAAACATAGCGAGAACTTTGATGTCATTATTAAACCAATCTATTAAATTAAAAAATTCAAAACTAAAAATATTTCATATATTAAACATATCGATTACATATTAAAAACTTAATAACCATCTATTACATGATAACCATCTAAAAATATCTATTAATAACAAATACAATAATCTATTACATGATAACCATCCAAAAATATCAACAAAAACAATCACCCATTACATCATTATCATCCAAACACATAATCAAAATTAATTTGGTAAAAAAATAAAAAATTTATTATTTTTATATAATTTTATCTTTAGTGGGTACAAATATTTTTATTTTTTAAAAATTTAAAAATAATTTTTGACATTTATTTTGTCAAACTAGTTTATATTTTTTTAAATTGACCAATTTGCCCTTAAAATAGAGTAACAATTTTTTCAATTATCTTTATTTAAAAAATTCAAAATTTAAGATCAAATATATTATAATTAAAAAGTTAAAAAGCAAAATGATAAAAATCCTAAATTACAAGGATCGTTAGTGCAACTTGCCCTTTGAATTATTATGTTAAATTTATTTATTTTTTCATTCTTTTATGACAAACTCAACGCACCACTGACTAAACAAATTATTGGTTGACTTGTTATTTGCTTAAAAAAAAATCTCATTTTGGTTTTTATTTTCATACTTTTATTATTTGCAAGTTTAGATTATAAAAATGGAATAGTAGAACTATAAAGTGCCCATAATATGGGCCAGTCCTAGACATGTATAAATAAACATAATCTCCACAAGAAAGATCTCATATAGTTGATCTTACCCCTGCTAATAACCTCCCTCGTATGTTCTCAAATAGCAACTAACTTGATAGCCAAAAAAAAAATAAAATAGGCTATTTTAACCACAACAAACAAAATATCACATTCAACTCATAATCATTGCACTCTTCTCTCACAAAAAGAATTAAAAAAGTCAAAAAGCCCTTTCCAAACCAAACTTTTTAGCTCAGGCTAAAATAGTCAAAAAAAATTAAAAAGTCAAAAAGCCAACCCACTTCCCAAACGGTGGCTAAATACTAAAGCCAACCCATTTGCCTCTTTGTTTGTTTGTAAGGCCAACTATTTCTGGGGAAGTAATGTTGGGCATGACTCTTCCTAGGATTTGTTTGAAAATTATTCTTTAGAAAATTACTTGGTACCCAAATTTCTATTCTTTAATCATGGTTGAATTGTATGTTACACAGTTTTTAGGAGAGATTATGATACATATTTTGAAAAGGTAGCATTACTTTTGATCGTTAAATTCCTAAAACAATGAAGGCATATATGATTTCTAAAGGATAATCTAAAAAGTCTTGAAAGATAATTGTTAGAAGTAAAAGTTAGCAACTAACTTGATTTATGCTGTAATAGTATTCAGTTCTAAACTTTTGCTTACAATATACTGAAATTCTCATTCACTTTAGTATCTCCACACCATATTGAAAAAAAATGCCAAAGATTCATAATTAAATAGGTAAATTATAACATTCATCCTTTTGGTTTGAATGAATTTTATCTTGGTCATGGTAGTTTCAATTTGAACCCTTATTTTAATTTTGTTACGATGTGGTCCCTTTGTCATGTATTTTAACATTTTGAACTAAAAAAAAAAAAAAATCGCATACAAAACTAAAGAGATTAAGGGGAATTCAAAATTGTACGGACTACCGGTATAATCACATTGCAGCAAAATTATAAGTGTAAAGTTCAAATTGTTTAAACTGAAATTACAGAAACTAAAGTTGCATTTCACTTAAAATACAAGGACTAATGGTATAATTTATCCTAATCAAAGACTTATAATTCCCATAATGACATAACAAAGAGTTAGATTTTACATATTTAAATTTATTATAAATTAAAAATTGATACATAATTTTTCGTATTATAAAATCACGGGTTGCAATTGTTTTCCCTCATTTATTATCCCAAGAAGCATGAATAACTCTTTCAATACCAAGAACAACAAATTATACCAACATTTGAATCATCTCCCTAAATTATGTGTATCACACCAATATTTTGTTGACAATTAAAGTAATAAATTATATTACTTTAATATTTGTACTTTTTGTGTTGGGTTAATTATATTTTATTTTTTTGTGGTTTGGCCTAAAAACACATTAGTGAATGTTGTGTCCAATGTGCTTTCACAATTGTGACTCATTGTAAGTTTTCTTTTATTTTGTATTCTAATTTCTCATTTAAATATAAGATGTGAGAGGGTAATTTATATATAAATTGGGCCGAGCTGGGTATTGGGCCGTTCTATGGGCCACGATAAGAAGGACAGGGTAAAAAGGGCCCAGGAGTTAGCCTGGTCATAGAAAGCCTCGTAGTTAGCCCGGTCCCAGAAAGCATTGTAGTTAGCCCGGTCCCAAAAGGGCTTTGCAGTTAACTCGGTCACTACGGCTAGAGTGACAACCGTTAGCTCGGTCACACCTTTTGAGCCGAGGTATGTTGAAGCCTACCACAAGACCTTGCTATTAATTAATTTGGTCCAAACTCATCATGGTTAGCACGGTTTCAGACAACCCAGGACCAAGGTACATGCAGTGAAAGGAAGAACCGAGCTAGTTGAAGCTCGGTCTACTCTGCGGCTTTAGCATGGCCATGTTATCTCGGTCGTATTGACATCCGACCATGGTAAAACCATCTCACTTGGTTTAAGCAATGAGGGGGGTGTTGAAGGATAAGCATTATCTTTCTGGAAAGTGATTCCTAGGAGGACTCTGCATGGAGGAGTAAGAGTCCTACAAGGATTGCGCCACGTGGAACCTATAAAAGCTCACAACATCACCTATGGAGAGGTAACAGAACTTTGATTCCCGAATACACAGAGCTTTTGTCTATTTGTCTATTTTGCTGACTTAGGCATCGGAGGGGTATCCGGCACACACCCGCCGGCTAGCTCACGTTTGTGTTTTTAGGGAGTAAAGTGACGTCGTACGGAGGAGCACAATCTTGATCAATAGGATTATACGAGGACAATATTTCGTGCTCGTACAAGATGGATTCTCTTACTTTCAATATTATAGTCTGTTAAAGCATCTACAATGGTTTACCATTAAAGCTGCCAAAGCTAAAATATAGCAGCAGTGTGCAAAAATTGGTGCTCCAATGGCCTGTTATTCTTCTTGTCAAAGATAGCAGATGCCATTTCTGTTCTCAAATTTGACAAGTTGAATAGCAGGTGCCAAACTTGCTACATCAGCAAATATTAATAGATTTTTGGCTCCAAATTCAATTGAAAAAACAGAATTTAAACAGTAGAAAACCTCCCAAATTTCATAATCAAACCCAAATTTCAAAAGAGTCGCCAAATTCACAAATTTCAGAATAAATTTCACAATTTCGGATAGTACTACTTCAGAGCAGTATGGATACAAAAATTACAGAACTGAAAAAATTGAAGATGACTCAAGAGTTTCAAGTACAAAAGCAAATAGATTGAATCACCATCAAATCAAAAAAAAAAAGGAAGTACAAAGAAAAGATTTGCAGTTAGAAAGAATACCCAGGAAGTGAAATTTGAAAACAGACCCTGAGAGTAATATGTATTTCAAGACAAAATTGAGCTTCATATCAGAAAGTCAAACCCATTTCTTGGGTAACCTCTTTCAAGAATCCACTACTGCAATATCCGAGTTTTCTCAAACGGATCTATCTCTTTCAAGATCCGATTCGGATAGTACACCACTGCATTCTCAGGTTTTCTCGATAGCCAAACAAACAACAACACTAGAACCACAAATATCATGCACGACGTCCCTGGAGACGTCAAGAATGAGCTGAAATCCATCTGGGTTTTCTCTCTCTAAAACCCAAATCACAAAGAAAGAGAGAGAGAGCCAACAGGTTTGAAATTAGAGAGAGAGATAAGAATGAACACAGTGGGTCTGATAGATATTATCAGTGAGAAGATTCCAGAGGCTTTCATCTCTGCCGTGGATTAATTTTTCATCCAACGGTTGGACAACTCTTTTTTGTGGAGGGGTAATTTACAACAGCTCTTTTTGTTCCTAAAAGAAATAACAAAATTATATTTTTCACAAATTATATTTTTCTTTTTTTTTTTCATCTCTTTTTCTTAATTCCAATTCACAACAAACCTCCCAAATTACATTTTTATTATAGTTTTTTCACACAGTCACTATAGAATTTTTAGTCTTTATTTGCAATATCATTTTTATATTCCAATGTAATTTTGAGTATTGAAATTTATTTTTTCAATTTTTCAATTTATTTTTTATATTTTATATTTGTCTAGTCGAGTATAATATAAATATATAATTTTTTTTACAAACAGATAAAAAATTGTCACAAAAGACAAAAAATAAAAATAAAATAAAATAAAATCATTTAAAAATCTACATCCAAACAACACCTATAAACTTGGAAGGAAAGTTGATTGAGATTTACCAAAATAGCATGTATACCATTGGAGCACCATTGTTATAATTTGACAAATTACTATTATTCATTGCCAAATTATAGCAATAACAATGATATTATAGCAACAATCATTGGAGATGCTCTTACCATGTTTATCTTAAAGCAATGACTACTTTATGTCCTGGATTCAAATATATAGCTCCAAATCCCAAACAATCAACCATTTTATTCCATGCTCATTAAGAAAATTATGAAATTATGGTTTCTCAAGTCATCAAAATTGGATCCTGTGACATGAAGGAGTCATTGCTTTAAGATAAACACGGTAACAGACCATAATATTAAAAGAAGGAGAATCAACCTTATAATGTTTGGTTTGGATATTAAGAGTAAGAGTTTTGAGGATAGTAGGATCAATTAAAGAGACTTCGAAATTTGGAAAACATTCAAAGTAAATTGGTCCATGTGCAAGACTAGATTTAATAACATCTAGTAATGAACCATCATAATCATGATGTCTCATATCTCAGAGGGTACATAATGCAGATTTGCTAAGATGTAGACGTGTCATGGGTTTGACACCAACCTGGACAAGACCAAGATGTAAGAAATTGATTTTTTTTTTTTTTGAAATTCACGATCTAATTGAAAATTTTGATTGACAGGTAAAATTTATTCAACTGTTTTGATTTTGTAGGTTTGCTTAAGTTCAAATTTTTTTATCATATAAGCAGTCAATATCTTTGGTAGGTAACTTCCAATTTTTGAGACGCTCTTCAATCTTCTCTATTTCTAAATCACTTTAACAAGTTTCGTAGAAGAACCTTCACTAGAAATCAGATTAGAGAATGATTTAAATATTCTTGCCATGATAACTATAGTTGTCAACAGGTGGTTTTGCTTAAGCTCAAATGGTGGTCTACAACAGCTTTTGCCTAACGACCTAACGGCTTACAGACTTCTACGACTTGGGTGCCACACCGGTTATAAGGGAAGAAATGAAATCAACTCTAAACCAACTTGGCTCTAATACTAAAAGGAGATCTAGGGTGGGTATTATAATCTTAGTGATAGATTAGATACATATTAAAGATTGTAATTGTTTTCTAAGTTCTTTTAAATTAGTTTGCTCGTCTTTAATTTCCTTTTTAATTGTAGCAATCCGTGACAATAATTGATAATTGATTGATCAGATGCAAGAGATAAGAGTATTCGTAGGTTACCTAATTCTTCTTGTAAGTCAGCAATAAATAGAATACTATCATTAATTTCAAGACGCAAATCATAAATTAAAAGCATAACAAACAATACTTATATTGAAATGAGAAACCATAATACAAAATAAAAGAAAACATACAATGGGTCACAATTGTGGAAGCAGATTGGACACAACATTCACTAAGTACATTCACACTCTAAGCACACTCAAACTTACACACTAAAATTTGTTCACACTATAGTTGATATTAAACAATAGTCTTTGATATTGTGAAAAGCGTGCCTTCTTCTGAAGAATGGCTGGTTTTTATAGATGTAGAAGTCCGGATTTGAAATGAATTGGAGCCCATGAGGAATCAGATGTTACTTTGTCCTTTGAGCATTATTGGATTGCTTTGTCCGTGGAGAATGCTTTAGATTTGTGTTATTGTCCTTGAAAACATTATTGGATTGCTTTTGTCGATGGAGAATCCACTTTATGAATTGGAATGTCTTTTATTGTATTGGTGGAGAATCTTGAATGAGCTGGCTTGTCCATAAATGCAAAGGGAATCATTTTTATTGAAATTATTGTACTACAATTTGGAGTGAAGTGCAAAGACCAACATTGTCAACAATATTTGTAAAAAAATCTATACTACCCTTACATTTTTCTCATTTTTTATTATATTTTAATGCCATCCCAACCAGAATAAAAAATTTCACTTTCTTTTTATTTTCTTTCTTTTGTTCTCTATCTTTTTCTTCTTTCTCTGCCACTAGCTATGGCTAATACCTCTTCATTTAGCTAAAAGAATCAACCCAAAGGGGTTTTTCATTTTCAATGCACATACCACTACTTCTATTTTGTAGATCATAATCAAAATGTTTTTCCAAATTAAAACCATGCACCCACACATACATATATATACACTCCTATGTGTATATATATATATATATATATTGTTAGGATTTTGTAATTGGCCATCCCGTTTGACAAAACTCCTTTCAGTTATAATTTTATTCGATCTTTTATTTAAGTGAGGTTATGAGTATTTAAATACGAATCCAACCCGAATTATGCCTGCGCAAAAGAGTTTGTGATCTTAATTCTATCATGTTTGCCACTTCGCTAACTATGTCGAGGATCGAGCTGCCCGGTCAGCTCGTGGGGGTCCAGGAGGCAGCGCCCAAGCAGGGTTGAGGGGTAGCGTCGCTGAAGCAAAAAGAAAAATTGCAGTCGAAGTTGTTTGACCGCTCGAGGTGTCGATTGTGCGCTCTAGCGAAAATGCAATCCTCTCAGAAGTTTCACTTGCCTGCAAAAGTACTGGGAGTTGAGATTTTACGCTCGAGCAAACTTTTCATCGCTCGAGCGAAGACACTTAAGGAATACATGCATATCAGTCTTATCGCTCACGTGACAGATCCTGCACTCGAGCGACCACTGCGGCCCTGTTTGCTATAAAGCTATGTTTCAGTCAGAATTTAGGGTACGAATTCCAGATCTTGTTCTTGGGTATTAGGGTTTTCATCTGGAGCTTCTTTGCTTGTTTCCTTTGATATCTGTGAGATTTTATATCATGAATTAAGTGGATTATATCAAAGAGTTTGTTTATTTTGTTTTATTCAAAAAAGAGAGAGTTGTTATTTGGTGGATTTTGTGGAATTTGGGCCTAAAGCTTTGGTGGATTCCGAAGTGGCTCATCGTTGTGGATTCGACATTAGCGTTATGGATTCAACGTTGGACAAGACAATTCCGAAGTTAAGATGGTGGTAGAAGAGGCACATTGGGGTCAGTTCAATTTGGGTGTGGATTCGCGAGGTAATTGAGAGTACACTTGTGTAATTCTTTTTTTGTCTTCTTAGTGGATTGTTTTATGGCTTTGGCCCATGGTTTTTTTTTTTTTAATTTTTTTTTATCACAATTGGAGGCGCTCCAATTGTGGTTTTTCCATGTTAAAATTATTGTGTCGATTTGTCTTTAATTGTTTGATTAGATTGTTATTTATTGGTTAAAATTGATAAATAATCACAAATCAATATCTCAGGGATTTTAGAATTTTCATATATCAGTTAATATATATGTGTGTGTATAGACACCCCATTCTTGATCGCCCGCAAGACTCAAACACTTGGTTTAACGCACTCAATGATGAAAGTTGAATTATGAATTCGCAGCGATTCGGAATCAATCGGGCTTCCGAAATAACCTCACATCTTCAACATTTACCTTGTTTGAACCCTTGGGTTTCATTTTTGGACCATTTCTCACCCTAAGCTGAGTTTGAACCAAAAAAAAAACAAGGGAGGCCATCAAGGCCCAGCCGTGCATCAATGATGGTCGGCTGTGGCTATAAATGGCCCACCAGCCTTCGATGGCGATAAACACTATTTTGGGCAGGAGGCCGCCTGTTGTCCATTTTTGAAGATATTTATCACCTTTTCAGCTCGAATTCTATAAAACCGAAGCTCTGGGATTGTTTTGAGGGTTGAACAAAATTCTATAAGAGATATATACACCTTGAGAGCCCTTCACTCCTCCTTTTTCCATTGCAAGTTATCTTTGAGCTAACCTAGCTTGCTTACACCACCTATATACATCATATACAACCTTGTCATACCATCCTAAAGCCTTGGTTGATCTTGAGGAAGTGTAATTCAAGCTTGAGAGTGCATTGAAACTAAGTTTGAAACTCCAAGAACAAGCTTACTTCTTGAAAGGTATAAGCTTGTTTTCTCTTCTCTTGCTTTCATTTCCATCATTTACTTCATTATTCTTGCTGTTTTGGTTGGTTTTGAGTTTGTTTGAAGTGTTGGAGTTGGGTTTGAAGAGTTACCAAAAGGGTAGAGAGAGCTTGCTCTTTCTACACCTTTATTCATAACTCAAACATTCTCCTTTTTACTCTTTTTCTTTGGTATTTACACTGATTTTCAAAGGTTTGAAAAGGCTAAAAATCAAGTTTTGAAGCTTCAAAAATGGAGGGGTTAGCCACTCCTCCTTATCCTTGTTTACTAACTTTAATTCTCATCTTTATTGTCTAGCATTTCAACCCCTTTTCACGCATGTTTCACCTCTAATTTTCATGTATTTAGGGCTGTTTTGAGGTTGTCTAGGCTTTTTCAATTGGTTCATGCCTTGTTTAATACACTTGGGGTCTCATAAGTTGGCATACTTGTTGTTTAATATGCTTTCTTGGTTCATTTTCCATGTTTGGAGTCTAAGTTTGCTAATCAATCAATCATTCCATCTCTTTCATTCATGAGAATGGTTTCAACCAATTGAGGTTGCTTAATGCATGTAAAGAAGACCTACACTCAATGGCTTAATCTCTTCAGAGATTCATCGTCAATGGTGTAGTCTCCTTCTCATGTTTTAGAAGGACCTCTTGTTTGACATCACTTCTCGTTTAGAGGACTTTAACATCACATTTGGACAAATGGACTAATGAATGGCAAGACCTAAAACAATTGGTTTAAAACTTGAATCAACACACCTAAAGAAAATGACTTAAATAGCTTGAACTTGGCCGGACATTATGCCAAGTTTCTTGTGTCAAGGGTCATCAAGCATCAATTCATAGTGTTTTTGATGTCCTTGAAGTGTCTTAACTTCCTTTTTTGAGTTCATTCCATGACAAAAAGAGAGGGGTGGTCCATTTGCATTACATTTATTGATTTTTTGTCCAAGATGATATCCGAGATCATCAAGCGATCATATCGCTCATTGATGGATTTGGAGTCAATCCCAACCTTCTCTTGAGGTTTTCCTATGACAAAGAAGGAAGGAAGGACAAACAGAGCTTGAAAATGCTCTCTCTGCACTGATTTCACCTCAGAGCACAGAAACAGAGTTTGCACCAAATCAATGCACGACCAGCCCTTGGTGTGTGGCCAACAGTGCAATTTTGCAGAAACAGAGGCAGTGGCTGTAGGTGAAACAGAGGCAGTCTGGGGCAGACAGAGTAGCTTTTAGGCGATGCATATACAACCTCCATCCATCTTCCATCATGCTCATATCAAATGCGTTCGGTCATTTAATTGTTTTATTAGCATAGCAAATTGTGTTATAATATTTAATCAGTCTAATTAGTTGTGGCTAATTAGTTAATGTTGTAATATTTAATTAGCTTAGACTAGTTAATTTCTTTTAATTAGCTTAGATAGTTAGTTAATTATTCATTTCAAGTATTGTAATAATTAGTTAATTATTTTAGCTATTTATTCAAGTTTTGTAATAATTAGCTTAATTAGCTTAACTTAGCTTAGTTAGTTAGTTTTATTCATTCGGACTCTCCTTCGTGACAACGCAATGTAATAATGTGTATACCTTCTAACCTCACGTCTTTCTCCTTTTTATTTATGCACTTTTGATGGTTAGATTAGGGACATATTTCAATTAGCATATCTTATGCTTTATGCTTGCATCCATTCATTTTGTATTGCATGCACTGAGGCTCGATTCATCATTCTAACTGCATTTTCGTTTTAATACTCTGATGAATACGTGTTTAAATCGCATGTTATCAAAATTGTTTCATATAGCATATTAGTAGCCGAGCCTATTAATTGCATTCTTTGCATGTGTTGGATTAGACATCTTGCATAATTAGGAATCATTTATATTTTTCTAACTCGTGTTTTCTTAGCTTGGAGTACTAGATGAGTTTTACGCTTTAGCATATTTGCATGATTGTGAATGTTGCCATGTCTAGCATGCTTGCCATGAGGCTAAATGCTTACTTGATAAACTGTATGAATGCCTGTGGATGAAGGCTTGTTATTTAATTAGAACGATTCAATAAATGTATGTTTTAAGCTCACTATGTCTAGCGGCAAATCAGTTTTAAGCCCACCATGTTTGGTGGCAAATCTACAAACTCTAAGCCCACTTGAGGTGGCAAATTCAAACCCCTTTCGACAAACAAACATGAAATTGAATTATTCCAATTTGAGCAAACTAGTCTATACTTGCTTGTGCGCATCACATGGTAAAGCTAGCTTAATAACCGAAACAAGAACACATAATGTTGATAAAAAATTATATCATGATTAGTAGAAGTCAATCTTTGATCAATCGAGCGGGGTTGCCCAATTCATGACCTTCCCCTCTCATATCTAAGTTCCCGAGCCGAGGCAACTTTGGTGATGACGGACACGTGGCCTTTGGCACGAGTCATGGGTTTCCTAAATTTCCTAAAAAATAAAATATTTAGGTGGCAACTCTGTATCTGGCAAAGCAGTCCAATTTTGGCACTTTTGATTCAAAATCAATTTTCCAAAACGATTTGCCGGATTTGACTCTTTGATGTTTATCAGTTTCACATTGTACTTATGAGATTAGATTCAGAACCGTGAGAGTTCGAACTATAGAGCTTCTTTCAAGCTTCCGAAAGGGGGTCCGAAAAATCCGAGCTACAGTATGTATATATATATCATATATGTATAATTAAAATTACCCATCAATTCTTTCTTCAGTTACATTACCAACAATTTATGTCCTTTCCTTTTTATTTTTTATTTTTTTTAATTTTCAAAGAACAACCATGGCCGTCCCAGCCAAACTAGGCAAGAAAAAGACTCCACACAACCCACGAATATATAAATACATACATCCATATATCTAGCAGCCATGGTAAAAGAGAAAAAAATTAGAGAGATGAAATAGTAAGTAGTGGCAAGAAGAAAACCAATAGAAGCGTAGAGTGGGTAGGTTAGCAATGTTGCAATATAATGATGGAAAAGGATGAAGAAGAAAAGAAAAAAGGAAAAACTTCACTTTACTCTTATGGTTTAGACCGCATGCGGTTTACCCCTTTACATTTGGAAATCACCACATAATCCTCATGTGATTACCAACGTCTTATGTCCTCTCTCTTATATGACCTCCAGGCAGCTCCTTTCGTGAACTTGTCGCTTGCTTATATATGCTTCAAAGTTCGATAATATGTGAAAAAGGTTACATAAGGGATATAGCTTAAATCGGGTAGGAAGCTCTTGTCATTAAGCAATATAGGGTATCTTCATTAATGAATCCTCACATCCCTAGGTTCTTTTAGCAAACTCTCTTGACACACCACCCTTTGTCTTACCCTAGATTTGAGATCCAACTCCCTAACTATATATATAGAAAACCTACTATACAATGTCGGGAGCATTTAGCTATTGTGAATGATTTATGGGACGGATATGCCTTTCAGGTTATTAAGTAGAATAACACAAATTTAGGTATAATAATATATCTTAAATAACCAACTTTAGTATTATTCTAAAGAGGGGCATACTCTATGGGAGACTTTTTTAGTTGGCACCATTAACGACATAAGTAAAAAGGCTATTTTGCCTTTATATATATAACCATTGTTTACCATTTCTCATTCAATAGTTATGCATTTGAGAAGAGCAGGGTTTGTGTTAATAGAACTTAGGGTTTCGACATCTGAAATTAGGGTTTCAATTTAACAAATTATCATTAACTTCTTAAATATTTATTTAATTCCTAACTTTTCAACCTAATTTAAATTTAATTATATTTTTAGAACAAAATATATATTTTTATACAAATATATATACATTCATATACATATACATCATTATATATTTATATATTATATATTGTAGATATATTGGAATCATAAAATTATTTTGGACTCATCAACATCATATTTCTAGAATCATATTTTAGATGGGAGATTATAATGGTTATGGTTTAGACCCAACTCTTTTCATGCTCTTAGATCTAGGATTTCGTACCTTTAATTATTGTTTATGCCCTTTATCATCTTGTTGATAGTTGAGTTGAGTTGTTGGTTGTGTTTAAAACATGTTGTGAGTTATTTTTTCAATAGAGTTGTTATTTGTTTCACTTCTGGTTCACTTGAGCGATACTTTGGTCACTTGAGCGTCTTTGAGATCTTTCAGTATTTTTGTAGACCTATAAAACTTCTGGGAATGGGTGATTTTCACTCGAGTAGTCTTTTCTTTGCTTGAGCTGTCTTTTGCAGGTCTGAATTTCTGGGAAGGAGTCATCGTGCGCTCAAGTAGTGTTTTTGGTTGCTCGAGCGATGTCACTTATTGTGTTTGACGCTTGAGTGGTGGTTTGGTCGCTTAAGCGGTCTGTGCATATATCAATTCTAGAAAAAGGGATTTTTGTCACTTTTTCACTTCCTCTCTCTCTAAAATACCCCAAATCTTAATTTCTTCACCCTCTCTCTCTAGTTCTTGCCTTAAAACTCCAAATACTCCCTAATCCATTGACTGCTCCACCATAGTTCCTTGGAGAAAAAGGTAGAGCTTGTCGAAAGCTTCGTTTTAATCGAAGAAGTTCTCATTTTCGGCCTTATCAAACTTCCACCCTTGCTCTCTTTCTCTTTTACTCTTAAAGGTAGGATTTCATAAACCTTTGGTATGATTCCTAGCTTAGTTATTTGCTCTCTGAAAATGTTTAATGATTTGGGGATTTTGGATTAAACCTATGGTTTGATTTTGAAATGTAACAGAGGGTTTTTTAAATAAATTCTTGAGAAAGGTTGTGGGAGTGTATATATTGCTGGGTTGTGTTGAAATGTTGGAAATTCTTTTCTTAAATATGAATTTGAAAGTAAAAGGGGTTTTGTTTGAAAATTATTGATGTTTGATTTATGAAAAAAAATGAAAAGGTGATGGGT
Source organism: Camellia japonica (assembly GCA_030407325.1). Classification (NCBI taxonomy): domain Eukaryota; kingdom Viridiplantae; phylum Streptophyta; class Magnoliopsida; order Ericales; family Theaceae; genus Camellia; species Camellia japonica. Next base: position 83,156,042 of record JAPPVO010000032.1, on the reverse strand, counting down.
TTGAAAAGATAATATAAATGTATTTGTGGATGATGAGAGTGAAGTTGGATATATATATTATTATCACTCCCATTTTGAAATTTATGAGATTATATCTGCTATTGAAAAATTATATGTTGAATAGAAATACCTATTTTGGGCTATCGGTGAAGGATAGTTTTAATTGTTGTAGAAATTGCATGAGGATTAGGTTAATTGAAACTAATTACTTATACATCTTACATTGAATATTGTTCCATACTTAAACATTGAAAATGTATTATTTTGAGAAAAATAGGTGTATACCTTGGTAAATCTTGTTAGAAGGTGTAGTTGTGGTTTATTATGTTGGCCTGTGTGTCCTTGGTAAAAGTCTAGAAACCTGTGCGGTTAGATGTCAATCCTTCCGGTTAGTACCTATAGCCTATTGGCAGACACATACTTAGAGATTCTTAGTGTTTTGTATCTACTGCCCTGTTTTCTGATATAAAAGTATATTTTTCATGAATTGCTATATAATATTGGCATTGTATTATTTAAAGATGGTAATGTTTTGACAAATGGCATGTATATACATTCACCTTATGACTTTGTTAAGTTTTATACATTGCGTTCAAGCATCTCTACTAGGCTTTAGCTCACCTTATGTGGAAAACAACTTTCATGTGCCGATAATATGCTTCTACCAAAGACATAGCTTGGGAGGACTTGCAGTCGAAAGCTTCTTTTTTGTTTTTTTTGTGTAATTATTTTGTACAAGCCTTGGGCTTTATTTGTATTGAGTTTAACTCACTTTTGTTATACCCAATTATTGACTTGGAAAGATGTAACCATTAGAGCATAAACTTATTTGTACGTTCTTTTGTTTTAATTCATTTACAAATGGCATATGCTATAAATTCATGATCTAAGATTTATGAATGTATGCATGCACATGTCATCTTTTGTACGATTAAGGAGTATCAATGAAACATTAAATATTTTGCAAATTATACTTTCTCCAAAATATCTTACTATGAATTGTTGTTATTATTTTTTGGGGCGTTACAGAGATAGATGATAATTTATGGAATCACATTTCTGGAATTATAAAATTATTTATCAACATCATGGTCGTGGCTCCTTCTTCTTCTTAGACTTCAAATCCTTTAGCAAAATGGCCATCGCCACCATCTCGTTAAGCTCTCCTTCCCATTCTCCGAAACCTTCTGTATCGAAAAACTCAAATCTGAATCGCTCTTTTTTGGTATGAATTCCACGTCCTTGGCCAACAACCACTGGATCTCGTCGGCGACGATGTTATTGCCTTATTAGAGACAAAGAATTGATAAATCGCCGCAAACGAGCTCGGCGCTGTACTTTTTGTCAATCAAATAGAGGATCGCACCAGGGATGATAAGGATGAATTCTTTGACAGGCTGAAGAGAGACGAAAGGGAAGGAAGGATGGTTAAGTAGAGGTTTACAATCTAGATATTAATGATAAAGATAAGGGTAAACTTTGGAAATTGATATTGAAAATTGGGGCATTTTAGTCATTTAATTCAAAGGGAAAATCATCTTTCCATGCCCATTTGCACATTAGGTGCTTCTCATGCATGGACTGTTATGTTAAATAGAAATGCTAACTGTGCACTTCAATCTAGTAACCACAAAGGGATTATGTGGTGATTTTCAAACATCAGGGAGGTAAACTGCACGTGGCCTAAACCATAAGGGATAAAGTGAAGTTTGCCCAAGAAAAAAACAAAAGAAAAAAAGAAAAGAAAAGGGTAAAATTGTCATATTATCAATCTATTTGGGGCCAATGCTTGCCTCACGCGCTCAATTCAGTGTGAACACACAAAGTTAACTTGGATAGAATTTATTACTTTTACACTTCACTCCAAATTACAAATAGGTCAAATGTATATTTTTAAACTATAAAGAGGTAATTTGTTTTTGAACTAAACTACAAGGAGGTAAAATGTAATTAACCATTTTGTGTTTAGGGCTTTGTTCTAAATCATTTTGTCACATCCTTTTTATGTTATTTTAGGGGTGTTTGGCAAGTGGGTTTAGAGGCTAAAATAGCCTCAAATAGAAAAAAGCCAAAAAAACATGTGCAAACAAAACCCATCTGCAGCAGGTCACGTGGTGGTGTAGTAGGGCTGCCAGGTACCTGAAAAGACAATTTTGCCCTTGAAAATTTTGGAAACCATACCAATCATTCAATCATTAGAGGCAATTTTGTCATTTTCCTTCTCACATCATTTCACACACATTTTTCAATACAATAATCAAACAAAAAATCCAACCCATCTTTCCAAACACAAAAACTAAAATAGCTAAATAGCTAAAAAGCCAAAAAAATACCCACTTCCCAAACACCCACTTTATCTTCATTGTTTTTGAACTTTTCAATTTTGATGCTTAACTAAAATAATTGTGCAATTATCTACAACTTCATCCTCTCGTTAAGCTATGTTTGGATGACAAAAATCACCGAGTAGGAATAGGAATTCTATAGAATCTCAGGAATCCCATTGATAGTTATAATATTCTTATGCTAATGTAATTCAAGCGTTTGGTTTGATTAGAAATCCTCTACACGAATATATTATCATTTTAAATTTTGTAGATCCTATGTGAGTTCCACACTTATATAAGATATTTGATAAAATTTTTGACAAAACAATTAGAATTTCTAGCATTACATTTTAATTTTCTTCGTTCAAACAATAGAACCTTATTAGCACACTTCTAATTTTTTTTATTCCAAAACCACCCCAATAATCTCACTCAATTTTCCAAACCAGAGTAATATACTTAACACATCAACATTTTTATCTCAAAAGAACTTAATATAATTATGCCAAAATTGTGTGACTTACTATATTGTTTTTAAGGGTTTGGTTTCTCTCAAGTTCTTATCTCAACTTAAGAGAGCGTTTAGGCTTATTAGACCCATTTTAAAACTGATTTTGGTGATTTGAATCGTTCACTTTTTAGGATTTATTAAGAAGAATATTCATGCAAAAAATCAAGATGATTGGACATCGGTAACTATATTTTGAATCATATTTGTTTTAAAAAAAATAGACGGCAAATACAATTTTAAGAATAGCCATCCATTTTTTGCAATACAAATTTGATTCAAATATATAACTATCGATATCCGATCATCTTAATTTTTTGCATGAATATTCTACTCAACGAGTTTTAAAAGGTGAACGATTCAGATTACCGAAATTAATCTCAAAATGAGGCTCCCGAACCCAAACATTCTCTCAAGTTGAGATGACCAACATGATAGAAACTCAACCATTTTTTAAATTTTAAAAGAGATTCATATAATTTATCTTAAAAAAATGTTATGCATAAATGCTAAAAACCAACCATCCCTTTTCTTTCTCATCAAATGAAAATCTTTTAAACAAATCCTAATTTTATGAAACTAAAACCAACCATCCATTTTCTTTCTCATCAATTGCATTAATTACTGTATTAACTATTAAGTGCAATTATACATTTAGCGGAAATTCTATGGTACACACCTCTTTTTGAGGTGTATTCTATGTTCCCTAGTTACGATCTTTATGGTATTTAATTATAACTTGTTAGGGTGTTAGTTATGATTTGGTTATGACTTTGTTATACACATTATGGTCTTAGTTATGATTCATTGGGATATTGGTTGTGATATTATTTTGGTTATGATCTAAGAGTTCTTTGGTTATACCTTATACCTTATATAATATTTGGTTAGAACTCTTCTTTTTTTTTCTTTTTTTAAGTTATGACTCACATATAATGTAATTATGATATTTATGATAATCAATCCTACAAATGTCATAAATTGCATATGGTATACATCCTTTTGAGGCTGTGTATCATAGCATTATCCTTTATAATAAGGGTAAATTATACTAACCTCTCATGAGATTTAGAGAAATTACAAGTCCTACAATTTTGATATAATTATATTGAGTTGTTGTAAAGTTTTAATTCATATTATACTTAACTCTATTTTTATTAATAAATTTTTGGTCATATCGATAGAAAAATGATATTACCATTTTTTTATATTTAAATACATATTTTTTGCTTATTTAAATACATATTTTTTTCTTATTTTGTTTTTGTGTTTTCACATATTTTGCACTCGTTTTGATCTCTTTAATCTTATTAAAAGATGAATCAGTGTAATTATACCAAAACTATGGGGCTTCTTGTATTTTCTCTAAATTTCAAGAGAAATTAGTATAATTTGGCCTCAGGTAGTGTTTGGTTCACTAGAATTGAATAAAATGGAATGATCATTCCATCAAAATGTTCATTCCCATATTTGGTTGACTAAAAAATTAATGATAAAATACATTATAAATGAAATCAACATTCATCATTTTAAGAGAATGATCATTTTATATGAGAGTTTAAGGAATGATCATTATATTCTATTCTATTCCAACTTATTCTAATGAACCAAATAGAAGATTATAATAATAATTATATAAACATGTTAAGATAGGGATAATTTGAATTAAGAAAAGGATTCTTCAACTTCTAAATTTTTAGGTTATTATATTATTTTAATTACATCAAAATTACAGAGACTATCATAATTTTGTCAAATCTTTATTAAGTTCAATGTGATTTACTCAATTAGAGGACAAATTACACTTACTTTCCTGAGGACTTCTCATGTGATTTCAATAATTATATTAACCTCCCTTACTTTTGAAATTATTATTAGAAATCCCTCACTGTTACCCTCTATTAGGCTATTTAACAGAATTTGCTGATGTCACGTTGATATCATAGGTTATAATACCAAAAATGACAAAATTACCCATCAATTACCTTATCTATTCAAATGAGAAATTTCACTCATCTCTTCTGAGATTTTGCAAATATATTATCAAAGACCTATACATATTTTAGCATTATTTAATAAAATTTTTAAATTTTATGCAATATTAAATAAAATTCTTAAATTGTTAAGACATTATTAAATCATGTAAAGGGAGAAAAAAAAAATCCTTAATTTTCATTGATAAAATACTTAAAAACGAGCAATCTCTCTTCAATTAATGTTACTAGCATCCTAATAGTTTAATATAAGACTTATTTCACACTACATAAATAACGTAAAAGTTATCATTTTAACTAATGCATTTATTATTAGAATTTTTTTAAGTTGAAATAAATGGATTTATTTTTTTCTCGACAATTTGCATTACTTATTTATTTAAATTTTAAAAAACTGCACTGTTACATCCACCGAATTGTACTCTGCCCGAATTGTCCGAATGAATATCTCATTTGGGCAATTCGGGCGGGCGAAATTCGGTGGATCAAACATTATTCTTTAAAAAATAATTATTTTATCTTTTCTCAATCATATATTATTCTCAAAATTTAATTTTTATCTTTGAGTCATTAAACTTCTAGTCGATGCATATTTTTTAAAAAAAATGCAGGTTAATATTTCTTACACGATTAAAAAATTAAAAAATAAATATAGAAGTAAAAAAAAATCTAATCGCCTCACAATAAATTAAAATTGATTTATAGAGAACGAAAGATCAAGAAATCATTTGAGAATAATAAAACAATTAATCTTTACTTGTCATTTCTTACACCTAAAATTAAAATTAATCTTTATTTAAATAGAGAAATTATTTGAGAATAATAAAATACTCAATTAATTTGTTATGCATGATTCTTAAAACCTATTTCTTCATCTTTATTTATCTCATTTAAACTAGGGTAAATTACACTGACACCTCTTGAGATTTGGATTTAATACTGATTCCTCTCTCATGTTTTAACAATTACAATCACCTCCCCATGGTTTAAAGTCAACTTACAAATCACCCATCCTATTAGTTTACTGTTAAATAAAGGGTAAACTATACTTACACCTTCTGAAGTTTGAGTTTAATACATATCATCCCTTAACGTTTGGAAATTTACACTAACCCCCTGTCATTGTAATTATGTAGAAGGAATGAAGACATTGAACTCATGCACTCTCTCTTTTCTTGTTTTGCTTTACTTCTTTCTTTCTTTTTCTTTTTTTCTTTTCCTTTGTTTTACTTTTTTTTTTCAATGTAATTTCCTCTATTTTTATACTAAAAGTTGTCGCCTTTTACATAAGTAGAAGGGTTTGTGAAATGAGACTATTAATCATAGTGGTGGGAATGTAATTTCAAGAACGTCAATACGTGGAATGTAATTAGACCAAACCTCAAAGGGTGTCAATGTAATTTATCCTTAAATAAATTACCAGATTTTGTTGATTAATCTTTTTTAAATACTAATTTTATCCTCATTTGTTTCTCTCTCTTATTGTATTTTCTTATCCTTTTCTTATAAGCATCAGACACATATTGACCATTTTATGAACCACCTAATTACATATATCAATGCAACCAACAAAACAGCTAACCCTTCGTTTGAGATGTGAGTTGGTTTTTTAGTTTTTTGGTTATTTTAATCTAGGATTAAAAAATCTTGTTTTATAGCGATCCTGGTTTTGACCTGACTAATGTTGTATCCCGGGCTCGAGTTTTATGATTCTATATTGTTGGTCTTGTCTCTTTTTCCCTTATTCCTCATTGAAATTGAGTTTTGGAGTGCCTTGATTGTGTTTGGGACAAGTTGGTTGCTAGTTGGTTCAAATTGTTATTGTGCAGTTTTTGACCTCTTCGCTCGAGCAAAGCTTCTTGCGCTCAAGCGAGCTTTGTGAGCTCCCAGTACTTTTGCAGGCCTGCAAATATACCAGGAGGGTATTGTTCTTCGCTCGAGCGAAAACCCTTACGCTCAAGCGATGGTCTTCTGTCTGTAAAACTTCTGGGAGGGTGTATTTTGTGCTCGAGCGCAAGCGAGGTGACTTATTTGTGTCTAGTCGCTTGTTGCGCGTATATCAGTTCGTAGCAACACCTTTTTACTTCACTTTTTCATACATTTTGTTCCAAAAACCCTAGATCGGGACCTCCTCTCTGTAAAACTCACTCTCTCTACATTTTTCACCTAGATCTAGTTGGTTCTCTACCTGTGTCCCTTTGTTAAAAAGGTAGTACGTCTCAAGAGCTTCATTTTGATCCGATTAAAGCTTGCTTTCGGCGTTCTTAAAGCTCCTCAATCTCTTCCTTTGGTCTTTTACGCTTGAGGTAGGGATTTTCTATACTTTCATATGTATTTTAACTTAGTTATGAGTTGTTGTGTAACAATGGAGGAATTTAGGTGTATTATGAACAAACCTAGGGTTTGGGTATTAAATAAAAAATGGGGGTTTCTAAGTAAATGGGTTATGAATGGTTATGAGGTTGAATGTGATGTTATATTGTGACAAAATAGTTGATTTTGGCATTTGGGTTGATATATGGGAAAAAGGGAGTTTGCCCTAAAATGCTTCAAATATGTATTTCGTATAAATAAATAGAATTGGTACTGAAAATGTGAAATTGAATGGATGTTAACATAAATGGTGAAGAAGAATATATATTATCACTCACCTATGAAATTTTGAATAAATTATCTGTCTTGAGATTGAATATCTATTTAGAAATACTTGTATTGGGCTGTCGGTGGAGAATAGCTATGATTATTATAGAAATTGCGTGGGGATTAGGTGAATTGAAACTAATCTCTCGTTGGTTGTCATTGAATGTGACTGTGTTTTAAATATATTGTATATGTATGATGTTTGGGATGAGAAAGAGGATGTACTGCATGTTTGGGAGGAGAAAATGGATGGACTCTATTGAATTAAGTTGGCCTGTGTGTCCAGGGTGAAAGTCCCGAAACCGTGTATAAATGGGTGCCGATTCCCGCGGACGAAATTTTCGTAAAATGGAAAATTAAAGTGTTTGTGTGATTATTGTGTTGATTAGAGAACCATTGAGTTATAGTCTCAGTTGGGTGTCTGGAAAACAATGAAATTGGATCATAACTTGAGATGAAATGAATTGATTTAAATTGAATTGAAGAATAATGCATTGAGATATAAAATTTGATACTTTATGATCTTGTGGAATATGAATGACTTGTCACAGGCATTGTATATGCACATTGTACTTATACCTTTGTTAAGACTCATATATTGTGATAGATTATTTCTATTGAGTTTTGGCTCAACCTACTTTGGAAAAACCATTTTCAAGTATTGGTGACATGTGTAGACTGCCCGAACTCGCTCTGCGCACCCCCCTTTCGGAGAGGGCGCGGATTTGGTTCATAGCTACTACAGTTCTGACTCATGTCACGGTTCTGAATCTAATCTCACAAAGTGTAATGTAAGACTGATAAATCACCAAAGAGTCCAAATCTGGCAAATCGTTTTGGAAAATCGATTTTAATCAAAAAGCGCCAAACATGGACTGCTTTGCCAGATTTCAGAGTCGGCACCTAAATATTTTGTTTTGGAAAATTTAGGAAACCCTGACTTGTGCCTAAGGTCACGTGTCCGTCATCACCAAAGTTGCCTCGGCTCGGGAACTTGGGAACGAGAGGGGAAGGTCCTGAAATGAGCACCCCCGCTCGCCCGATCAAAGATCGGCCTCTACTAAACATGATATGTTGTTTTTGAAAACACATGTGTTCTTATTCCGGTTATTTAGCTAACTTACTACGTGATGCGCACAGCATACAAGTATAGACTAGATCGTCTGAATTGGAACAAAACAATTCAATGTTTGTTTTCAAAAATGGTTTGAATTTACCACCCTCAAGTGGGCTTAGAAATGCGGATTTTCCACCAAACAAGGTGGGCTTAAAACATGATGATTTGCCACTTCAAGTGGGCTTAAAACTCACATTTTGATGAATTGTTCTAATTCAAGTAATAAAGCCTTCATCCACAGGTATTCATGCAGTTTATCAAGTAAGCAAATAGCCTCATGGCAAGCATGCTATCATGGCAGTCACTTACACACATGCAAGGACATTAAAGCGAAAACACTTACAGTGTACTCCGAGCCAAAACAGAAAACTAGTTAGAAATATGCATGATCCTAACTATACGAAATGCTTAATGCAACACATGCAAAATGCAACTAAATAGGCTCGGCTATCTAATCATGACATATGAATGCAACACTTTGATAACATGATGTTAAACACGTATTCAAGGACGTGTATTGAAATACGATGCAGTTTGAATGATGCGTCAAGCCCAGTGCATGCAAGACAAATGAATGATGAAACATGCAAAGCATAAGGTATGCTAATCAAAACGTGCCCTGAACTAACCATTGAAAGCATAAGTAAAATTACAACATTTGCCCTCTTGACGGAGGGTCCGAATAATTAAGCTAAGCTACACTAAGCTAAGCTAATTATTACAAGCCAACTAAGTAACTAACTTAGCTAATTACTTATTACAACGCAAGACTTGAAATTAACTATCTATTCTAAGTTAGCTAAATATTACAAAATGAATTAATTAACTAAACACATTAACTAATTAATTACAGAAAACGGCAAATTAACTAGCTAAGTAAAGTAATTAAAATGGCCTCGAGGGCAAGGGAAAGATACATGCTCGGTTTGCTTCAGCCGGAAAATGCATTGCTTTGCCATGAGTTGTCTCTATTTGCACTCGCGGTGACCTCAGAGCATCGAACACACTTTCAGGTTGCAATCTGCCCCAAAACAAGAGCATTTTGGAAAATTTTGCTGCAAGTGGCTAGCAAGCCACTTAAATTGGTTGGCAGGCTACCAAAACTGGCCGGCCGACCACTTCAAGTGGTCGGCAGGCTAGTGCAAGTGGCTGGCCGGCCACTTTTCTTTCCAGAATCTCAACTTTGCTGCAACAGAGATCAACAAAGGCACAACAATGTATTTGCAAGGAAATGTGTGTGCAACTACTCTCCTTATCATTTCTCAAGCTCAAAAGAGCGTAGTACTCGACTCTCAAGCCACCAATCACATATCTCAATGCACGATGGCCAAAGAGCCAAGCTTGCACAAGTCAATGAATGCACAAATAGACTCGAATCGTCATCAACCTATCATGCATGCTCAAGGGTGACAACGACCATGAAATGAAACACGTTTCATCACTTTGAGTATGAAACGTCTCACATTTCTTGTGTTTGGATTAACGTCCGATCCAAACACATGCAATGCAACACACATGTTATCTTGACATGTTTTACTTGGCTCATTCTTGTTTACTCATTTACATTACCAAATCATTCTTTAATTGGTTAAGTACAATGTGAAAAGTCCTCTAACTTGAAAGATGACCTAAGCTTCGAGTGCCTTGAGCATGAATGAAGTATCATGCTATTGGTTAGTTGAAATCCTCAAGGGAGGATTAAAACCAATGGGCATGAATGCCTCAAGTTCATACACAAGTCAACAAGGGGCTTAAGGCCACTTTCAAAATGAATGAAAGTTTGAAACAATGGAATGCAATAACACACTTTAGCACTAAAATAGGATGCTAAATGACATCAAAGCATGAAAATGATGCATGCAAGACATGCTTAGAGTCGAAAGCATTGAAGCAAGCAAAGAGCATAACACTATAGGCATGCAATACATAGCACAAATGACCAAACCAAACTCGAACAGAGGTTAAGCATGCCAAAATAGAGGCCTAATCATGCTGAAATGGGAGCTCAAAATGCTAGAAGAACATACACACATGCTAGTCCCTAAGCAAAGCATAATACATAACCCTCAAAAGCAATGAAAAAGTGAAGTATATGAGAGTGTGACTACACTATATGCACTGAAATTACATGCTAAATGGTGCCATACCATGCAAACATCACATGCATATCATGTTGAAGGCTTCAAAACCCAAAGCTAGGCAAGGCCCTTTACACTACAATCATGCTAAGAAATGCTCAAATGACCTTAACCATTCAAAACAGACCTAAGGCAGGTCAAAACAGTAGCACAAACGTGCTAGACTCGCAACATAGGTGGCAAGAAAAGTATGCTCATGTATTAGCTCACAAACAAGGCATGATGCTCAACTTCTCAAAAGCATTAAAAGAACGATACATATGAGAGTATGACAGTGAAACATGCTCTGAAATCATATATCAAATGATGCCATATCATACAAACAACACAAATAAGGCATGTTAGGGGGCTCAAAACTCAAGACTAGTAAAGCCATTTACACCATGGCTATACAAAGTAAGCCCCAAAAGGCTAAGACCACCTAAAACAGTCCTAAAGCATGTCAAAACAATGCCAAAACATGCATGGAGTAAAGCTAACACATGCTAGAATGAAAGGCCAAAACACTAAGTACACTAGGTGTATGGGCAAGATTGCACTACAAGTGCAAAAACCAAGTAAGAGGTGACCCCACCAACCAAAATCAGAGTTAAAGCATGTTAAATAATGGCCAAAACATGCTCGAGTGGAGCCGAAACATGCTAGAATAATAGGCCAAGACATGAAGCATGTTAGGCTAGCAAATAGGATTACACTACAAGTGTATGAAGCATGCAAGAGGTGACTCAACCAAGCCAAAACAAAGTTACAACATGCCAAAACAACAGCAAAAACATGCTGAAATGGTAGCCCACAAGCTTAGACAAGCATGCATACGTATTGGCTTATAAACAAGGCATGAGGCACAATTCACAAAAGCTATGAAGGAGTGAAATATGTGAGAGTGTGACTACACTACATATACTGAAATCATGTGAGAGATGAGACTAAGACATGTAATCATCACATACACAACATGTTAGGGACTTTGAAACTCAAAACTAGTCAAAGCCATTTACTCTACAACCATACAAGGCAAGCCTCACATGGCCAAAACCACCCAAAACAGAGCTAAGACATGCTAAAATAATGGCAAAAACATGCTGAAATGGTAGCCCACAAGCTTAGACAAGTGATATAAGGCATGATGCATGTTAGGCCAACAAGTAAGATTACACTACAAATGCAAGGAGCATGCAACCAATGACCAAACAAGCCAAAAATAGAGTTATGGAAGGTCCAAAAGGTCACAAAAACATGTTTGAACAAAGCCACAAAGAAGTAGAAACACATGCTCATTTGGTAGGCCATCAACATATGCAAACAAGGTACAAAGGGGGGAGCCACCCCCACCCATTTTGGGTCTCAAAACACACTTTCCACCACTGAAATTCCTCTAGAATTCAGTGGTGAAAAGGCCAAACAAAATTAATCTCAAAGGCTTTAAAGGATAGCTCTAAGCAAAGCAAAATAAGCCACAAAAGGGGTGAACCACCCCCAACTCCAAAAACACTTTCAACTACCATTTTAAACACTTAAAAACAAAGGTTTTTGTAGTTGAAAGTTAGACCTAAAATAGCATGCAAATGTGGTATAACACTTAATCAAAGCAAAGCTTAAAAGGGGCTAGTTTCTTACCCTTGTAGCACAATAAGAAACAACAAGCAAACAACCAATTCTCTGAGCCAAAAACACTCCAAGGAGCTTAAAAAAGACTTCCACAAGCCTCAATCCTAAGGTGAAGGTGTTTGAGTAGGTGTTTGTGTACAAAAGTGTGAAGAAACAACACTTTAAGGCTCAAAATAGCACAGTATAGAGAGAGAGAGAGAGGGTGGGAGAATTCTAGAGAGAGAGGGAGATTTTTGCTCTCAAAATTATGAACCCTCAATTAGGGGGGAGGAAGCTCCCCTTATATAGAGCAAACAAGCCAAAAGGCTTGCTCCATCTCTCCATACACGTGTATGGAGGATGAGTTCAATGAGCCACAGCTAGCTCAAAAGATCTGAAAATATCTAAAAATGAGAAAAAGTGGCTGCCGGCCAGTTAAGTGGTCGACCGGCCACTTTCCCTAGCCGGCCGGCCACTTGAAGTGGCCTACAAGAGGGAAAAGTGGCCGGCAGATGCCAAAAGTGGCCGGCAAGGCCCTCTCCCCCTCTAGGCAAGAGGCAACAAGGTTTGGCCCAAAAACCAAGGCCAAAACACAAAGTGTTAAGAGGCTCAAAGACAAGTCACTCAGCCAAGACCTTCGGGCGCTCGAAACAAGCACAAACATGCACAATCATCACGTGCACAAATGATAACACATGAGTCTTAAGGTCGGTCAAAAATGGGGTGTCTACAACATGCCTCCACCAAGGCAATAGCTTGGAAGGAAAAGGGGAGGAAGGCTTCTCTTTTTGTATCGTGCTAATTGTTTTAAATTCAAGCCAAGGGCTTTATATGTATTGGATTTGTATCCATTTTGTTGTAACCAAGCACGGCCTTAGAAAGATGTAAGCCATTAAGGCATGTGAGTACCTATTGACTTTCATTTCTTTATCACTTATAACACATGATGTAGATTTAGGATGAGCCATTTATGAATGTATATCGCATGTGTCATCTTTTGTATACGAACTCTGATGAATGAAACTATATTGCATCTATTATTCTTCTGCTTATGAGTTGGGATTTATCGTATTTATTTGGGGCGTTTCAACTTGGTATCAGAGTGTATCGGATTTGAATACTTTAGATATGTGAGAAGTGGTTATTACTACAATGGGTTTGTCACGCTTGATAGAGACATTAATAGGTATGGTATACTATGTGATGACATGCTTATGTGATTATATGGGTATGGGATTTAGTTTCTAAGATATTGATTGAGTCTACGGGTTCCTAGAAGTCCTATTAGAAGAGCACTTGATCATTGTTGTTTCTAATTGGAACTTTGACAACGCCGCGGGACGGTCATTATCCGAGAATGAAATTCGTATGTGTTTATGTGATTACGTGCTTATGTGGAGTGAATTACCATTGTCCACCGCATTAGGACGTGTGCGAATTAACTTTGGCACATTTATAAATGTGCTAATCTCTTTTGTTACCTTCATTAGGATGTCAAGACGTGGATATGGTGGTAGGTGTGGTAGGCTGAGATAGCAAGAGATGCCAATATCGGATAATATTCCAGCACAAGAGGAGGGTGTTGGTCAGGCCAATGTGGCCGAACCAGTTGGTCAACAAGCCATGGGCACCTTAACCCGCGAAATGGCCAGAGCATTGATAGAATCCATGGACATTCTCAGGGCTGAGAATCAAGTCCAAACCCAAGTAGTTGAGGTAGGACCATCTTTTCTAAAGCGAGAGCTCTTTCAGTCGAACCCGGATGAGTTTTTGGGTGATCCCAAGGAGCCACTAAAAGTGAATGAGTGGCAAAACTAGATGGTAAAGACATTTGAGATGCTCAACATCGAAGATGGGGGTTTGAAGGTGACCTTGGCATCTTTCCAACTGGAGGAAGATACAGGTCAATGGTGGAAGTATACGCGTGGGCGCAATGGAGCGATTTGGAAGGCTTTCGTTGATGCCTTCCAAGACAAGTTTCTACATCCCAAGGTTAAAGAGAAGTTAAGAGACCAGTTTTCCAAGCTGGTACAGTTGAACACATCAGTGGCCGAGTTTGAGGCCATATTTACTAGCCTCTCTAGGTTTGCACCAAAGTTAGTGGCGACCGAGGAGCGCCGTTGTTTGGAATTTGAGAAGAGGTTGAGGACCGGGCTTATGTTCAAAGTGACTAGGTCGATGATTAGGGATTATGGATGCCTCGTAGAGGTGGCTGCTCATCTGGAGACCGTAATGTAGATGGAGGAGGAGAAGATGAGGGGCTCCAGGAGAAGTCAAGATGTTTAGAGGGACAATAAGAGGCAAAGGGGTCCTGTCTCATAGCAGTCCCAAAGAGCACAGCCGAGGTCTACCTTTCCAATGCCGAGTTCGGGTTCTGGGAGAGGTGGTCAGAGAGATTTTACTCATTACAAGTGTGGTCAGTTGGGCCACAAATCTCCAGCTTGCCCGCAGAGAGGATGAGGCAACGATTTGCATCGTCTTCGGCTCATTCTCAGAGCCAGAGTCAGGGGAGAGGAAAGCCACTCACTTGTTATCAGTGTGGGCAGGCAGGACATATGACGAGATTTTGCCCTCAATTAGGTGGTACACCTGGTGTGTCTGGTTCAAGACAGACACGGAGCCACCAGTTAGCACAGTTAGCACAGGCCTCGAGGGCTAATCAAAGAGCCTCTTCGACTCAATCAGTGCATTAGGCTTATGCTCCGAGGGGTGAGCAGGTTGAGCAGAGGCCTACAGACTGTGTGTATGCTGTTACCACGCCGGATCTAGTACCAGCGCTTTCGGTAATGAGAGGTACCATCTTGTTTTGTAATTTAGTTGCTAATGTGTTTATTGATACGGGTGCATCCCATTCATTTATCTAGTTCGCATTTACATCAGTTTTGGGGTTAGAGTTGGTTTAGTTAGCATCTCCTCTCTGTGTAGAAGCACCTATTGGTAGTAAGATTATTTTAAAGGAAAGGTATCGGGGTTGCGACATAGAGGTTGCCGGTCGCTGACTTCCTTTTGCATTTGTTTTGATTGATATGTCTAGCTTTGATGTTAGTTTGGATATGGACTGGTTGTTTTATTATCGGGCTGTTATAGATTGCTACCGTTAGAGGGTTACTGTATGTACTCTGAGCGGTGATTGCTTCTACTTTTGAGGGGACCGGGTGGATAGAGTCTTATCACCGGTGTATGATCTGCATGGACAGAGTGAGCTTAGTTGCCTTCTTGCCAACTTCTTGAGTAGTAAGTGTGATGAAGTCCGAGTTGAGTTGCCAAGGGTAGTTTGTGAATACCCGAATGTTTTTCTGGATGATCTTACCAGTTTACCACCTCATCGGGAGATCGAGTTCTCTATTGATTTAGTGCCTGGCATGGCACCAATTCCTATGGCACGATATAGATTTGCACCTAGCGAGTTGAGTGAGTTGAAGGTTCAACTCTAGGAATTGTTAGATAAGGGTTTCATCCACCCTAGTACTTCACCTTGGGGAGCACCGACTCTTTTTGCCAAAAAGAAAGATGGCGCATTGCGACTTTGTATAGATTACCAGAAGTTGAACCAAGTAATTGTTTAGAACAAGTACCCAGTGCTTCGTATAGATGATTTGTTTAATCAATTGAAGGGGTCTTGTTGCTTTTCTAAGATAGACCTGAGATCGGGCTATCATTAGTTGAGAGTAAGGGAGGAGGATATTTCGAAGATGGCATTCCGTACGCAGTATGGCCATTACGAGTTCCTAGTGATGCTCTTTGGGCTCACCAATACACCAGCTGTGTTTGTGGACTTGATGAACCAGATCTTCTCGCGAGTTCCTAGACCACTTTGTAGTTGTCTTTGTGGACGACATCTTGATTTACTCACCCTCTGAGGAGGAGCACGAAGAACATTTGCGGGTACTACTTAAGTTGCTTAGAGCCCACAAACTGTATGCTAAGTTTGGGAAGTGTGAATTCTAGCTGAGAGAAGTTAAGTTCTTAGGCCATGTAGTATCTGGGAAAGGGGTGATTGTAGATTCATCCAAGATAGAGGCAGTACAAAATTGGGAGCAACCTAAGAATGTTTTTCAGATCCGTAGTTTTTTAGGGTTGGTCGGATATTACCGTCGATTTGTGAAGGATTTCTTTAGATTAGCCTACCCGTTAACTAGACTAACGAGGAAGTGAGTTAAGTTTGTGTGGAATGAAACTTATGAGAAGTTTTTTCAAGAGCTTAAGGTTAGACTTACCACTGCTCCAGTATTGATTATTCCAGACAACGGTTTGGGCTATTCAGTGTATTGTGATGCTTTGCGGAAAGGTTTGGGTTGTGTATTGATGCAGAAAGGAAAGGTAATGCCTATGGCTCGCGGTAGTTGAAAACTCATGAGAAAAACAACCCTACTCACGACTTAGAGTTAGCAAGGATGATCTTTGCCTTGAAAATTTGGAGGCATTACCTGTATGGTAAGAAGTTCTACATATTTTCTAATCATAAGAGTCTGAAATATCTGTTTACACAGAAGGACTTGAATTTGAGGTAGACAAGGTGCATGGAGTTTATAGAGGATTATGACTTCCAACTACATTATCATCTAGGAAATGCCAATGTGGTGGCTGATGCCTTGAGTAGGAAATCTATTGGTAGTGTGGCCAGTGTCGACATCCGGGAATGGGAGATGTTGGGTACCCTTGGGGAGTTTGACTTGTGTCTTGGCGAGTCCATTGAGTCGGTAGCCTTGTTCTCGATAGTTGCACAACCTACACTTGTGAACCGAGTGATAGAAGCACAAAAGGGTGACCTTGAGGTAGAATCCCTCCGGGAGAAGATCTCCAGTGGGAAGGTGAAGAAAGGCTTGAATGTGTATCCCGATGCGAGTATTAGATACCATGACCGTCTCTTCGTATCGAAATCTTGTCAAGAGGAAGTACTCCGAGAGTTTCACCATTCACGCCTTGCGGTGCACTCGGGAGGCACAAAGAAGTATCACGACCTTAACCACTAGTTTTGGTGGAGCGGAATAAAGAAGGAAGTGGCCGTGTTTGTGTTGAAATGCCTTACTTATCAACAAGTGAAGGCCGAACATTAGAGGCCAGCGGGTTTGTTACAGCCCTTGCCTATCGCCGAGTAGAAATGGGAGCATGTCACGATGGATTTTGTTGTGGGCCTTCCGAGGACTCAATAGGGTAGTGATGCCATTTGAGTGGTAGTTGACCGATTGACCAAGTTGGCGCACTTTATACCTATGCGTATAAGTGACTCGGTAGATCATCTTGCTGAACTTTATATTAGGGATATAGTGAGATTGCACGGGGTCCCTGTGACGATTGTTTTAGATAAAGATCTGCGTTTTACAGCTTATTTGTGGCAGAGCTTACAAAGTGCCTTGGGCACTAGGTTGACTTTTAGCACCACGTATCATCCTCAGACTGACAGACAGTCAGAGCACACCATCCAGATTTTAGAGGATATGCTTCGGGATTATGTCCTTGACTTTAAGGGTTCGTGGGAGACGCACTTGCCCTTGGTGGAGTTTGCCTATAACAATAGCTTCAAGTCGAGCATTGGCACGGCACCGTTTGAGGCCTTGTATAGTTGACCGTGTAGATCCCTTGTGTGTTGGGCCGAGGTGGGTAATGCACTTATGTTAGGTCTAGAATTGGTTCGAGAAACGACAGAGAAAGTTGCCCTTATCTGTAAGAGGTTAACCAATGCTTAGAGTCGCTAGAAAAGTTATGCCAACCATAGGAGGAGACCTTTATCTTTTGAAGTACGGGACCATGTGTTCTTGAAAATATCACCTAGGACGGGTTTGATGAGGTTTGAAAGGAGTGGGAAGTTGTCCCCTTGATTCATTGGGCCTTTTAAGATCCTTGAGCAGATTGGAGAAGTAGCTTACCGTTTGGCCTTGCCGCCATAGCTTTCCAGGGTTCATGACGTGTTTCATATTAGCATGTGTAGACACCCCATTTTTGACCGACCTTAAGACTCAGACGTCACCGATTGAGCACTTGGTGATGTTGCATATCGTGCACGTTCAGAGGTTTCAGAGTCTCGGCTGCGAGCCTTTGCCTCCGAACTTCCGGACTCTTTCATGCTTTGCCTCGGTTTGCGAGCCAGGCTCGGTTTTCTCTGTTTCTCTTCCAGAAGGGAGGGAGAGGTCTCTTAGATCATCTCTCAGTTGCCGTAGGCTACGTTTCGTGGTCGTAGGCCATTTTTCCCGTTTGGAGTTCGGTTTCTGATTTTTCGGAGCCGTTAGCTGTGTGCCTCGGTTCGGGACCGCTTAACCACCTCCGTTTGCTCCGATTTTTGGCATGCATCTTATTTCCTCCCTTTTGAGGGACACTGTGGTCCGAGAGACCAACTTCGTGGCCGAACACCACTTCCGGTGCCTAACAGTCAGTTTTCGGGGCCTCGGGCTACGCACTTCGGCCCCCGAACCTTCATTTTGCATCGGTTTGGGCTCATTTTTGGCAGGGACCTCTGTTTCATTGTTAGAAAGGTCGTAGAAGGGTGGGAGGCCGGTAATTGTTCTGACAACCAATTTTATTCCTCAATCGCCCTCCGTCGCCCGTTTTTCTCACTTGAAAGCCAATGTTGACCACCCTAAAGCCACTTTTTCTTGCCCTAAACCACATATTTGTGTTGTAGACACCTGGGAGGCCACCAATATCATATGGCCGGCCAGTAATTGTGTGTGACCCTTTTGAAGCCCTCCAAAAAGTGGCATTTTCTCTCTCCTGGTTCACTGTCTCCAGTTTTTGACCACATGGTTGTGTTGAGCACACATGGGAGGCCACCAATATGTGGTGGCCGGCCACTAATCCAACTTGAACCTTTTGACCCTTGGCCGGCAGGCCATGGGGATGGCCGGCCGGCCACGGGGACGGCCGGCCGGCCACCTGTAACCTGGATACCAGGCCGACCTGCATCCTCTCTGTTGGTACATCACAAATATGTATTCTGTTTCCCCCCAGATTGTGTATCCGGGGGGCTGCAGTTTTGGGGGGAAATTTGAATTCATTTTCCCCCCTTTTCTCCCCCCTCTTTTGCCTATATAACTAGAGCTCCAGCTACATTTCAAAGGGTTAGAAACTTTGGTGTTGAGCTCCTATATTGCCTCTCTCTCTCTCTACACTTCAAGCACCAAAAACCCTTCAAATCTCACACCCTTTCTACACCACCACCTAGCACCACACCACCACTCCATTCCAGCAGCTTGGAGGATCTTTTCAAAGCTTAGGAGGCATCTTTTCTCAAGCCAAGAGGCTGCTAAAGATTGGTCTACAAGGGTAAGAACATTTCTCCTCTTTTTTTGGCCTTATTTTGCTCAATATATTAGCCCCTCTTGCTTGCATTTTTGGACTCCGACCCTAACTGAAAATAACATCATTTTGAGCTCTTTTTCATGTTTGTTTAATGGTATTTCCTTGTTTGAGGCTTCATACTACCACTTGCTTCTTTACCTCTCTTGTATGCCTCTTTCTTGCATGGTATTTTAGGCCTATTTATAAACTGTTTTGAGCTCTGTCATAAACTTCAAAGTAGCTTATTTTGATCCCTTCTTCAACATTGTTGAAGGGCTCATCACTTTTTTAGGCCTCCATCTGTCACTTGCCTTTATATCCCTCTTTTGGCTTTATTTTTGCATGATTTGTTAGCCCCTTGTGCTTTTTTTTTTTTGGGCTTTGGTCAGAACTGTAAATAGCCTTTTTTTGATTCCCTCTTCATGTTTTATCAAGGGTATTTTGTTGTTGGAGGCTTCCTTCTTGCTCTTTGTGTTTAAACCTCCTTTTTGGGCCTTATCTTGCATAGTATTTTAGGCTTGCTTGTGCACTGTTTTGGGTTTGGTCATAAACTGTAAAATGCCATGTTTTAGGCCCCTCTTCAACTTTGTTGAAGGGCCCTCCTCTGTTTGAGGCCAGAAACCATTACTTGCTTCTTTGACTCCCTTTTGGCCCATTTCTTGCATAATAATTTAGCCATACTTGTGTTTGTTTTTATGGCTTGTTGTAAACTGTAAAGTGCTTCATTTTGAGACCTTCTTCAACTTTGTTGAAGGGATCTTGGCCATTTGTGGCCAGAAGCTTCCACTTGCTTCCTTATCTCTCTTTCGGGGCCATTTTTTGTATGTTGGTTTAGCCCTATTTGTGTTCATTGTTCGGCCTTGATTAAAACTGTAAATATGCTTGTTTTGGGGCTGTCTTGATTCTGTCTTCACACTTCATATTCAAATAATGCATGCATTGCATAGCCATAGGTCATTCCATGTACCTAATTTCATGTTTCGGGATTCATTTCATGCATCGGGTGCCATTTTGCCATGCTTCGGGGCTGTTTTGCATCACTTTTTGCTACTGAAATTTTCATGCTAGTATGCCATATTCCATGCCTTGCCATGTCTTGTTAGAGTGGCATTTCGTGCCTTAGGTTCGGTCCTCGGTTTGCGTGCACGCGTACACGCATCTCGAGTGTCTCATTTTCACTTAATGGCCTCTTATGTGAGTGTGGCTGAGGTCCACTTGTGTTAGTGTAAGTCCATATTGCATTATGTATGCCATTTCATTCCATAGCGTTGTGTATGCTAGGTTGTATGTTAGCGCATTGTGTATGCCATGTTACCTTGCGCATCGTGTATGCCATTTCATAGCATGTTGCATGTTAGGATGTATCTTAGTTGCATTTCATGCATGTCATGCATATTGCATTGTGTTCGGAATAGGAGTTAGCCCGAGCACGGGAAACGAGGTACGTTTCGTACTCCGAGTGACGGAACGTGTCTCAATTCCCCAGTCGCCGACACTCCGAATTATCCATGATGGAGTTAGGTTTTAGTTGAGTTTTCATGTGCATTCATTCTATATGGAGTTGTGCAATTCGACCCCTCGGCCATCATGCATCGAGATGCGTGATTGGTGGCACGAGGATCGAGGCATGCATACATTTGTGAAAATACATTGCCATGCCCCTTTCCTGCTCTTTGTTGCAGCAAATCAAGAATCAGCAGTCTTCCGGGGCTTGGCGCGCTTTTCGAAAATTATTGCAAAACAGAGGCTAATTGGGGCATCACAGTGGATTTCCGCGCAAAGGCAACCCGGACATGCATCATTCATCATCCGAAGAAGAGTCAAAGCAGTCCCTGACTTGCATGCCAGTTTATTGTTTTCTTAGTTAATTTGGTAATTAATTAGGATTTTTGTACATATTTGGACTGTATTATTTATTTGGACTGTACTATTCGGGACTGTATATTATTCTTTCGGACCCTCTGCGCGAGGGCAATGTTGTAATAAGTGTGCGTGAGTGTGATGTATGTCTTCCAACCCCACGTCTTTCTTCCCTTTTATTCACCAGCTTATGATGGTTAGATTAGGGCATGTTTCAATTAGCATACAACATGATAGCATGTTTGCATTCATTCATCTGTTTTGCACGCACCGGGCTCGGCGCATCATACTAACTACATTTGTATTTCAATTCCAAGTTGAATACATGATAGCTGTTGCATCTCATATGCCATGTTTAGAGTAGCCGAGCCTGCTATAGTTGCATTTTTGCATGTGTTGCATTAGGCATTTCTGTATATTTAGGATCATGCATGGATTTCTAATCGGTTTCTGTTTTGGCTTGGAGTACTCGGTGAGTTTTATGCTTTAGCATCCTTGCATGCGTGTGAGTGACTGCCATGAATAGCATGCTTACCATGAGGCTAACTGCTTATGTGATATAACTGCCTTGAATGCCTGTGGGTGAAGGTTGGGTTACTTGGATTGGGACAATGCATTGACTGTGAGTTTTAAGCCCACTAGATAGTGGCAAAACCATCTTTTCTAAGCCCACCCGAGGGTGGCAAAATCTGTATTTTAAGCCTACCTGCGGGTAGCAAACCATCTTTCAAAAAACAAACATGAAATGTTTTGTTCCAATTCAGGCGACCCGGTCTATACTTGTATGATGTGCGCATCACATAGTAAATCTAGGCTAATAACCGGAATAAGTACGCACAATGTTTTCAAAACTAGATATCATGATTAGTAGAGGTCGATCTTTGATCGGGCGAGCGGGGGTGCCCACGAAGTGACCTTTCCCAATCGTACCCAAGTTCCTGAGCCGAGGCAACTTTGGTGATGACGGACACGTGGCCTTAGGCAAACGAGTCAGGGTTTCCTAAATTTCCCCGAAAATAAAATATTTAGGTGGCGACTCTGTATCTGGCAAAGCAGTTCATGTTTGGCACTTCTTTCAAAAAAATCTGTTTTCTCAAAACGATTTGCCGGATTTGGACTCTTTGGTTCAAGATTAAGAACCGTAACACAAATCGAGTCCGGACTGTAGCGAGGTTCCCCCGCGGGCTTGTCTACAGTTTCTGGCGACTCTGCTGGGGATTTAGAGAACTTGACTCGAACTCATGATATCTGGTTTTGACTACACTTGTGTGTTTCTTTGCATTGCATTTGCATTGGTGCGCCTAGGACACCGTGTTTGCCATCTGCTATTCCTGAACGGTTTGCCGGAGGCTTGTCTTGTCAAGGCATGACCATAAGGCTGACCGGTTATGGGCTCTGCCAGTATGGGAACACAAACCCCGGTTTTACCGGGGCACCTTTTTTGACCATTCGACCTAGTGCATATTCGGATCCATAGTGACCATTCCAAACTAGGACAGGTTGCTTACCCGATATAGGTTGTTTGAAACCGCTGCGTGCGTAGTGAAACCCTAGTTCCTGACAAAATAGGACAGGGAAACCCTACCCCAACATAGGGGTGTTTTGGCTCTCACTTATCTGTTATGTGCTTTTAGAGTGCGTCTCTACAGGGAATGCATATATCAGTTTATGAGTTTGGGCATCAGGCCTGCGGGCATCAGTCAGTGTTTGAGAATCAGTTATCTGGGGGTATCCGATTCAGTCTTTGGGGAACAGTGATTTAGGGACAGTGATCAGTGTTTGAGGACAGTGTGTGATTAGCTTATCAACCGTGTGTTGTATGCCCGACTGTGTGTTGTGTATTTATTTTAAGCTGTCATGCTGTTCATTTATCTGGTTATTTATTTCCTTTTCGCTTTATTTGTCTTTTTGCTAGGGCAGGGTTTTAGCACAATTGCTTCCGACCCAGTAGATATTCCCCAAGCACTTTGGACAAGAGATCGCCGACTCAATCGATCTGAGGATCTGGTTGACGGACATCCAGTGTTCCATTCTTTACCCCCCGTTGTCAGGAGAAGGCCAAGGAAGCGCAGTGTGTCTGAACAGAGGTTGCCAGAACAGTGGATTACTCCATCAGAGGACAGTAGGACTGAGGTCTCAATTGTTGCTATAGAAATAGACATACCAGTCAGTCGGATGGATCAGCAAAATACATCAGGGATAGAAGCCCTGATGCGCCAAATGTAGGAGAGTATGAGACAAATGCAGGAGGACGCTGCCTGTCAAGCAGAGTTCTCCAAGCAGCAAGCCACAATCATGGCCCAGCAGGCCGAGCTAATCACTAGACTGCAACAGCAGAATGCGGCATCTACTTCACATCAAGTTCCTCCTCCACCAGGGGCCCCATTACCCGAGCAGGCACCTACTGTCCAGAATGCTCTGCCAAACACCCAGAACACCGTGCCAAATGTCCAGAACATCCAAGAGGACACAAACCTTCCAACGGGGCCAGTTCCACCCCCGCTTCCGCCTCAACTATCCAAGACCCATACACCCAACCACCCGGACTCTCCCTTCGAGTTCGAAATAGACCATACAGCTCTAAAACTGAGCAAGCTCGAGAAGCTTTTCAAGAAATCACAAGGAGTAAAGGCTATTCCGGATATCGAGGACGGATATACCGATGTGGCCGTAACACTGCCAGACAGATTCAAGATGTCGCAGATTGATCGTTTCGACGGGTCCGGGGATCCCATGGTCCATCCCCAGCTATTCTCAGACATACTGCGGCCAATGGGCCTAACCAGACCACAAAAGCTTTCGCTATTCGGCCGGACCCTGTCGGGTGTGGCCGCTATCTGGTATGCAAAGCTGGAGGACGATGTCAAAAGAAGCTGGGATGAAATGGCCGAGGCCTTTGTTGTACAGTACTCGTACAATACCCAGATCGAGATTACAACTCGTGATCTCGAAACAACGAGGTAGGAGCCCAAAGAGACTTTCTCAGATTTCGTAACTCGATGGAGGGCAAAGGCATCGATGATGACTTTGAGGCCCACTAACAAGGACCAAATCAGGATGATTGTGCGCAATCTCCAACCAAAATTGATGCAGAAGATGATCGTACTCCCCTTCCCCACCTTCTCAGATCTACACGAGATGGGGGTACAGATCGAGGATGCCATGAAACAAGGTCTGATCGACCAAGATAGGGAGCAACCTAGGAGGACTTTCAACTGTAACAACAACGCAGGCCCGAATGGCGCTGCAACTGCACGAGCTTCAGAGGTGAGCATGGTCACCACCATTCCCCCTCCCCTTCCGAGACCCATGGCAGCCACGCCTTTCTCTGGCGCATCTGGAAGCAATACTCAAACCGCCAAATACCAACCCAGAGGCCAAAGAACCTTCACACCCCTATATATGCCCCTGTCCAAAGCTCTGGGGGTATTAATCAGGAAGAAACATTTGACGCCCCTAGAGCCGAGGCCACTACCAAATCCACTCCCTCCCTCTCATGACCCGGCAAAATACTGCGCGTATCACCAACAGCACGGTCATGACACCGACTGTTGTTTTAGATTGCGTCACGAGATCCAGGATCTTATCGACAAGCAGGTGATCGCGCCTCCCGACAAACCCAACGTCACAACAAATCCTCTCCCACCACATAACCAAGCTCATCCTCCCAACAGAATCAACTTCATCCAAACTGGGGTCGCGTCTTACGATCCTAGTATCTATATCACCCCATCCCACCTACCTAAGCTGGAGGTGATCCTTCTTGTCTGCACTGACTTATGCATGATGGACATCTCCACAACCCAATCTGAGCCAATGGTGGTGACCACCGAAGATGGGACAGGGCAGATTTCAGAGGAAAGTGGGGTTGTTGAGTCTGGGATTGAACAGTCTGGGAATCTCGCTGGAGGAGTCTACGATCCCAGTGAATACATCCAGTCAGTGGGC
The DNA here is from genome assembly GCA_030407325.1 of Camellia japonica. NCBI lineage: Eukaryota > Viridiplantae > Streptophyta > Magnoliopsida > Ericales > Theaceae > Camellia > Camellia japonica. The sequence continues at coordinate 83,130,648 of JAPPVO010000032.1, read as the reverse complement.
CAGTCTGAGCTGAGTGTAGGGCTGCCAGAAAGAGCAGAATTATGTGTAATTCAGGGGGACAGATTTGAACCGGGAACGGATGATCTAACAGTTGTAGGAGAGGACCTTGCCAACCTCTAGTTCTTCAGTGACCAAGAATCAGGGGATGCGGCAATCAACTGGTTCGAGTATGAGGAGTCGGCAGAAGTTACCGGATGGTTAGATGATCAACCAGACGTTGTAGAATTCCAACCAGAACAGGGCCCGGCAGGGGCAAGAGTATCAGTGATGGCCGGAAGGGCCGAGAGTCAGAATACACCGCCGGAGAGCGCCGGCACTAAGAATTTCGCTCAGAACTTGGGCATTGTAAATGCAGGGAATATTGAACAAACAGCTGTACTGACGCAGTTGGAACAACAAAAATTTGAGGATTCCGATAGAATCAGAAAAGCTAAGGCCCATGTGGGGGTCGAAAATGCTGTGTGCACGGGAACAAAAAATACTGCGGGCATGTGGACTGAAGGTACCGCGAGTACGATCATACCGGAGCCGGACAGGTGTCTGTCGGCTGCCGACAGAATGTGGTGGGAAGATGATAATTTATGTCTTGCCCATACAGATGAGGATTGGGAGAATAATCAACCAGATGATACCTGGTATATCGACGAGGTCGCTCATATGACAAGAAGTGGGCGGTATTTCAAACCCCCGCACTTAGACCAACCTGAGGCGTCTGGGAAAGACAAGGAAGCTGAGAAACAGAGGGAAAAGCAGATTGAAGAAGAAGCTGTGCTCAAGCAATTAAAGAAGATACAAGCAGACATCTCCATCTGGGGATTGCTTATGGCGTCGCGGGTGCACAGACAGGCCATTCTATCTGCCATGGACAAAGCCAAACTCTCTATAGATACTTACACCAGAGCAGCTAGTTGGGCTGGTCTTTCCGGGATGAGGTTTCCCGACGTTATCCTTTTCAGACAAAGAACTGCCGCCTGAGGGCACAAATCATAACAAACCCCTCTACGTTTCCGTGGAATGTAGAGACAAGTGGATACCGGTGGTACTTGTTGATACCGGGTCCGCCATCAATGTCTGCCCAGCCAGAACAGCGCACGCAATCGGGTTGAAGCCCGCGGACTTCGTGCCGACTACTCAGGTGATCAGAGCATATGACAACACTAGCAGGGAAGTGATGGGGACTGTCAAAATTCAGACCCAGGTCGGTCCAGGACAACACAACATTGAATTCCATATGTTAGACGTTTTTGCAACCTTCAATCTACTCTTGGGGCGGCCGTGGTTGCACCAAGTGAAGGTAGTCTCTTCCACTCTACATCAGATGTTGAAGTACCCTCACGGGAAGGGGGTGGCTACTGTTTTCGGGAATTCATCAATCCATCCGCCGCCAGAAGTGTCCACACCAGTCTTGGAAATCGAGCATGGCACAGAGGATGTGTTCTTATCAGGGTTCACTTTGGCTGAGGCCCAGGTGGTGCAGAATATCATGGCTGTGAATGAGGGAGTGTACGTCAGTGCTCAATTCGTCTACCTCATGAACAAGCTGCAACACATCCCCGGGATGGGATTAGGAAGGAGCGGCCGGAAAGGCGTCGCAGCATTGGCCGAGGTGCCACACAACCCTCATACCTTTGGTTTGGGTTATCTGCCCACCAAAGAGGACTGGGTGAGGAAGGGAAAGGAAATGACCGGAAGAGCCAGAGCAAAGCAGGCTGGGAAGCCTTTTGAATTAATGCACAGGCCCATCCAGGGTACCCTGAACGGACACTTTGTCCAGGAGGGGGAGGACTTTCCATTTTGCGGCTTCCCAGAGCCGTGGCTAAACGCGGAGAAGAAGCGCGTGCCAGGTTTCGAGATCTTCTTCGACCTGCAACTATCCGGGGATGACGTTGCCACAGAGCAGACAGACCCATCAGCTGAGGTTAAGCAGTATAAAGCAGGGGATGCCGAGGGCGCTGAAATTGAAATGGGGGTAGCATTGGCAAGTCTACTTTCAGATCCTCCGATCGACCATAAGTGCTTGGGGGATAACTTCTCGGTTTCCATGATTGGGGATGAAACGGCTGCGAGCCTACCAGCAACTATTTTGGATGCATCTATCGCACCCTCTCTCACTTGGCAATACGAGGAGGGATTTTTGTCCAGCAGCACCGGGTCAGGTAGTGAGCCGGAATCTGATTCCACCGAATCTTATGAGTCGGAATCAGGTTCCAGCTCGACTGAGTCTGACTCTGGTAATCCTGGGGATGATAACCCGGATACCACAGTCCTGTCTAGGTCGTCTTTTTCATTTTCATTTGAGTCTGTTGTAAATGAATCGGACGATTTGGATGTGCTTAATGAGAATCAAGTAATTGTGGTTTCTGAGTACTTTTCTGTGCCCTTGATTTATTGCATTAATTCAGACTTTCAAAACTTTGACGAAAACGACGAGGACGAAGTTCCTCCAGTTTTGCAACGTTTAATTGAGCAAAAGCAAGAGAGATTTGTCAAACTGTAACAACCCTCGTCACTGTTTACCGAATAAGCACTGATTACCGATAAACTAAACTAATTATGACTGATAAGTGAACTGAATGAATTACTGAACTGACTGACTGACACTGGAACTGAATTGATCAAGTATGCCTATTGTATTGCATTTCTATCTGTTTGATCTATTTGATTATCTGTTCATGTTTTGTGTTTTAATAGCTAATTGAAGGCCTTATCGACAGCCGAATCAGAAACTGATTAGCGTTTTATGACCGTCATAATTTATGTGATTTTATAGTATAGTTATCTGAAAACTGATTAGGTATGCTTAAATTAGATTAAATATTGATGAATTACAAGAGTTGTCTTAATTACTATTCTGCCACTTAGTGGCCCACTAGTTTAAACTTGTTGAGCCTTATCACACTCAAACACAACATTTGCTCAGCCATTTCCCTTGCTTCAACCGACCATAGAGAGAGAGAAGTTGAGAGAGTTGAATTTGTCTTGAGTTTTGGCTTGGAACTTGAAGAAATTGAAGGATATTTGCATAATTGAGCCCCCTCACTTCTAATTCTACACCTAAGGTAGATCATTCATCTCCCTAATTGTGTCTTTGGATTGTTCTTGCATGGTTTTGAGCTAAATTGAGGTCAAGAGCCAATTTATGGCTCAAAGTGTTGAATTGAAGCTTAATCTTTGCATGCATGGCATACTCTTGTATTTTTTGAGGTTGCTCTTCATGGATTTTCACATGCATGTCTATGTTAATGTTAAGAACCATGATTTCACCTTGTTTTGTAAAGAAGGAGCTCATTAGAGCAAGAATTGAAGCTTTAAAATGGTTTTAATCCATGCATGTCCTACTTGAGCATTGTTCTTGAAAAATGGGTTTGATTTGGAGCTGAATTAAACACCCTTGGGTCTTGATTTCTTAAATTGAGGTTTGAAACATGTTATTCTATGTGTTTAAAAGAGTTTTCTAGAAAATGGGCCCAAGAGGATCGATTTTGGTGGTTGAAACCTTGGTTTTGAACTTAGAACACAAACCTGGGTTTTCCAGATTTTTGCCTCCCGCTCAAGCGGGGACAGTAGCGCTCGAGCGGGGAAATCGAGCTCCCAGCATCTTGCACTGTGCATTAGTCCGCTCGAGCGGAGGAAGTTGCGCTCGAGCGGAGGACTAGGTGACACGCTCGAGCGGGCGTCGAGCGGAGATTTCACCTATCCAGTACTTTTTGGTCCGCTCGAGCGGTGAAGTGGACGCTCGAGCGGGGACCTTTGTCTGCTTGTCCGCTCGAGCGGGGAAACCTGCGCTCGAGCGGGACCCTGTTTCACTGAAATTTTTGAAAATGTTTTCTAAAGTACATCTTTGCATCCTCATTCCATCCTAGGCATTCTTAGGCCTAGTTTAAGGCATCTTAATGAGGATTTTGATGTAGAACACACCAAGGCAAATTAAGGATTAAGTTATGATATTTCCCAACTGCATAGCTTAGTGTGTGTTCAATCTGTGAACTGTGTAGGGTTGGCGACTGGAGACGCTCTAGTTCACTGTAGCCCAGAACTCTGTGAGTAACAATTGTGTAAAGATATGTTCAAAATGGTTATCTTTTGAATACTGAACTGAACTGCTTACTGAACTTATATTGATTACTGAATGAATGTATGTCCTTTATTTCTGAACTGTACTGTGGCATCCTTAGCTCCTACTGTTTACTGTTACTGTTACAGAGATCTCTGTCGGTTCCCTTGAGGAACCACTACTGTTCACTGACTGATGGCCATCATTACTGTTCGGTCTTTTAAGGCCTACTGTTACTGTTATGCTAATGGATGTACCACATATGATTGTTTACTGTACTGAACAACTGATACACTGATTGAATTGAACTGTTTTCATTACTGTAAGGACATTCATTCTAAACCTCTTTACGCTTTATGTTATTCACTGGGCTTTAGCTCACTGCTCATATATATATGTAGGTGGTCAGGCACCGGATCAAAGCTAGAAGCGTCGGTGTAGAGTCCCAGTTTTGTCAAGCCAGCCTAAGTGCCTCACTGCGAGGTTCCGAGCCTGTCTGCTAAGGCTTAGGGGTGTTTTAGTATTCCCCCTTTTTGCACTGTCTTACTGCTCTGTAATAACTGAATGGATTGTATAGACTGAATGGTTACTGTACTGTTGAGTGGGATTAAGTCCCTGTACTGAGTGGCTGTATATATATATTGTACATACTGTTTGACTCAGATTGCATGAATGTATGAAAAATCTTTTGGCATACAGACTGTCACAGCTCATTGGACATTATTTACTTACTGTGTTGGCTTCCGCCAGGCCCTGTACTCTGTTTTACTGTATTACTGTTAAGTAGGCCTTCGGTAATCTCGGATTACTGGCCGGTTACGGTGCTAAACCCATAGGGCCGGGTTTGGGTCGTGACACAAACCCTTAATGGATGAAATCACTACCGCGAATATTGGTACTGAAGAGGACCCGCGGCTGGTCCAGATCGGGTCCACGTTGTCTTCGGAGGAACGCGAGCGCTTAGTCGCTTTATTAAAAGATTTCAAAGATGTTTTCGCGTGGTCCTACGAAGACATGCCTAGAATCGATCCTGAGATTGTACAGCATCGGATCCCCCTTGACCCCGAGGCCCGACCTGTCAAGCAGAAACTCAGGAGGATCCGCCCGGACTGGGCTCTCAAGATTAAGGAAGAGGTCACCAAGCAAATCGACGCAGGCTTCATGCTGGTATCCGAATACCCAACTTGGTTGGCCAACATTGTTCCAGTGCCGAAGAAAGATGGCAGGATCCGAGTATGTGTGGATTTCAGGGATTTGAACAGAGCTAGTCCGAAGGACAACTTTCCCTTGCCACATATCGATGAGTTGGTAGATTTCACAGCAGGGCATGCTTTGCTCTCATTCATGGATGGTTTTTCAGGCTACAACCAGATAGTGATGGCGCCAGAAGACCGGGAAAAGACTGCATTCACCACCCCGTGGGGGACATACTGCTATAGAGTCATGCCATTTGGGTTGAAGAACGCTGGAGCTACTTATCAACGGGCCGCAACCACAATATTACACGACATGATCCACAAAGAGGTTGAGGTGTACGTGGATGACATGATTGTCAAGTCCAATGAAAGAGAAGGCCACTACACCGCCTTGCACAAGTTTTTTCAAAGGATCAGGGAATTCCGGTTGCGGCTGAACCCTCAGAAGTGTACATTTGGTGTTACAGCGGGAAAAATGCTGGGGTTTCTGATTACACAAAGGGGCATCGAGGTCGACCCTTCCAAAATCAAGGCCATCTTAGAAATGCCACCACCAAGGACTGAAAAAGAGGTGCGAGGCTTTCTGGGTAAAGTGCAATTCATAAGATGGTTTATCTCAAAATTAACCTTGACTTGTGAACCACTTTTTGGCCTCTTCAAGAAAGGAAAGAAGTTCCAATGGAACGGCCGATGTCAAGCTGCATTTGAACAGATTAAAGAATATTTACAGAACCCGCCCGTGCTGTCACCGCCAGAACCGGGGAAACCGTTGATTTTGTATCTGTCAGTAACTGAGACTACAATGGGCTGCATGCTTGCGCAAGAATCAGAGGACAAGGTGGAGAGAGCCATCTACTATCTGAGCAAGAAGATGCTAGAGTACGAAACCCGATACACTCCGCTGGAGAAGGCTTGCTTAGCTTTGGTATGGGCTACCAGGAAGCTGCGGTACTACCTGTTAGCTCACTCTGTAATGTTGGTTTCACGACTTGATCCCATCAAATATCTTTTCGAGAAACCAGCACTTACGGGTAGGCTAGCTCGTTGGTTGCTGTTGCTCTCCGAATTTGATCTAAAGTATGTGACACGCAAGTCGGTCAAGAGAAGAGCAGTGGCAGAGTTCTTAGCCGACCATCCAGTGGAAGAGGGTGAAGCAGTTGAGTATTTACTCCCAGATGAGGCCATTTTGCATATCGACGACAAAACTTGGACGATGTACTTTGACGGAGCGTCAAATCAATATGGGTATGGGATAGGAGTGTTGCTAATAGCACCGGCAATTCCCGTATCCCTCTAGCCTTCAAACTCCGATTCAAAGTCTCGAACAACGAAGCAGAATATGAGGCGTGCATTGCTGGTCTAGAAGCAGCCCTGGAACTAGGGGCAAGACGGTTGGACGTCATCGGGGACTCGAACCTTGTTGTGTCTCAAGCAAAAGGAGATTGGAAAGTGAAAGAGGAAAAGATGATGATGTATCACCAGACCTTGGACTTGCTGATTCATCGGTTTGAGAAGCTAAGTTTTACTCATCTACTAAGAGAGAACAACAGGTTCGCAGATTCTTTAGCAACTCTATCTTCCATGATAGACATCCCGTGTGGAGTCCGGATGCGTCCAGTCATCATTGACCAGAAATTTGCACCTGCCTACAAGTCGATTGCTGCAATAAATGAAGTTCAGGACGAAAACCCCTGGTATTACGACATTTGGAACTTCTTGGAGAAAAAAGCATATCCGCCAGGGGTAAATGCCAAAGACAAAAGGGCAATCAGAATAATGGCCGTTCAGTTCATCATCTGTGGGGGTAAGCTGTATAAAAGGGGTCATCTGGGAATGCATAAGCTGTGTGTTGATGCCGAAGAGTCAAAGCGTCTGATGGAAACCATCCATGGGAGGGAATACAGCGCACATATGAATGGGGTAATGCTGGCATGGAAGATCCTCAGACAGGGTTACTACTGGTCCACCATGGAGGAGGATTGTATCGGTTTTGTCCGGCGATGCCACAAATGTCAAATTCATGCAAATCGCATGAACATTCCGCCGTTAAAGCTGTACAACATGACTTCGCCATGGCCATTTTTAGTCTGGGGAATCGATGTGATCGGGGCTGTCACTCCAAAGGGGTCGAATGGGCATGAGTTCATCTTGGTAGTGATAGATTATTTCACAAAGTGGGTTGAGGCCCAATCTTATGCGGTGTTGAAGGCTTCGCACGTCGCAAAATTTATCAGAAACAACATCATCTGTCGCTACGGAGTCCCAAATGAGGTTATTTCAGATAACGGTTCCCACTTCAAGAAAGAGGTGATTGATTTGTTGGAAAAATACAATGTGGCTTTTCATAAGTCCTCTACCTATCGGCCGCAGACCAATGGAGCGGTTGAGGCCGCCAACAAGAATATCAAGCATATACTACAGAAGATGGTGGAAACCTACCGGGACTGGCCAGATAAGCTGCCGTTTGCTCTGTGGGGCTACCGAACTTCAATCAGAACTTCTACTGGGGCAACTCCGTACTCATTGGTTTATGGGATGGAGGCCGTTCTACCTATTGAGATTGAGGTCCCGTCGTTACGGGTACTGGCTGAGTGTCAAATAGCCGAAGCGGATTGGCAGCAGAGCAGATTTGAGGAACTCATGCTCTTTGATGAGAACAGGCTGAAAGCATTATACCATGTTCAGGGTTATCAACGCAGAATCGCCCGGGCTTTCAACAAGAAGGTTAAGTCCAGGAATTTAAAAGAAGGAGATTTGGTGCTCAAGGATAACCGAGCTCCCATTCACGACCCAAGGGGCAAGTTCAGACCCAATTGGACTGGTCCCTACATCATCAAGTCAATCTGGTCAGGTGGAGCTGTAGTTCTGATGGATCTAGATGGCTTAGAGTTCTCACAGCCGATCAATATGGACAAGTTGAAGAAATATTACCCTTGAGAGGCTCGTTAGGCCGAAAACCCGAAGGGGCGACCTAGGCAAAACTCAGAGCACAAAAAATTTGAAATCACAAAAACTGAGCTCGCAAGGTTGAAAACCCGCAAAGGGCTGCCTTGGCAAAAGTTAGAGCGTAAAAGGAGAGTGAAAATACCCGAGCGAACTTGAGCCTGAACTACGTAAGGCTTGATTCCCATCTTTGGGATACGTAGGCAACTTCATCCTGAAGTTCAGCCATAAACTTTTTCCCGATCAACTTTGTCCATTTTGATCATCTCAGTCATCTTTTTCCATCAGCATTCATCGTGATCTCCGGTACGGTGCTATTCAGACTAGGGGCAACTTTCCGTTGCCACACAGTGCCGCAGTACTATTCAGACTAGGGGCAACTTTCCAGTTGCTAGGATCCGGGGTTGTGCATCTCAGTGACAGATCTCAAGCGTGTCCAGTTCTGATCCATATCGAAAACAGTTTTGAAAAGTTTTAATAAAAGTTGACTTTGTTCAAATTAATCTTTTACAACTAAGACCATTTTTGGACCAAAGCGGAAAATTTTCAGTACCACAACCTTCAATTTCATTGATTTCAATACAGAGTTCTCTTGCTCTTGCATACAATTGAAGTTGCTTTTTTATTACACTCATAAGGAAAACTTGAAAGTACTAATAAAGCAATAAATCTGGGGCATAGTCAAGTCAGGTGTCCCTGCGCCCCCTCCCAGAGCTAGTCGAAGCCTCTGATGCCAAGCTAGGCCCAATCTGTGCCTCTTCATTGAGCCAATCCCAGCATTCGTCCGACAAAGTGCAATTGAAAGTGGGAGCAGGGGCCAGGAGCTCTCTAGTCCTCCATGCTGTAGCATATCGGGCAAGCTGTGCGCCTCGGACCGGAAAAGCAGCCGGGTACTCAATTCCCTCTGGCGGGCAAGTCTGATCATGGCTAAACTGGCGCTAGAACCGGAACGAAAAATAGAACACACAGTGAGTCAGACCAATCAGCTGGACCCCAGTCTGCCGGGACATGCTATAGCTCATTGCCGGAAGATTGAGCCAAGGACAGCGCCAAGCAATGCGGTCAGCAGACAAATTGCACATCCAGTTGAACCACCATCCCTCATCAGGCGCATCAACCAGGCGTTGTCGAAAGAAGTAGCCGCGGGCTAAGTAGGCAGGGCAAGAGTCCACAACCTGCAATTTATCCATCAACCATACCTGGGGAGGGATGAAAAATGAGAGAATAAAGAATAGAGAGACGTGCGATGAGAGAACAGTGAGACAAGGGTTTTGTGAGAAAAACCGAGCCTGAGGGTCGAGTGATGTGAGCAAATACATATGTGAGATTGGGTGGGAAACATTACCTGCAGCAGTAGTGGACTCCCCGCAAATCTGGTCGTCTCCTGACGGTGGAAAGCGTCCAAGCCCATCAGCGTTTCGGCCAATGCCATAGCAATACAGCTCTTCCCTTCCTTCAAGCCCTGAGCAACTTCAATCAAACAGATGTTGGGTCCACCCAGGCCCGGGGCAAGCAGGAAGTGAGATAGCATGCACAAGCAGAGGGCATGTTGTCGGAAACCTTGCCAATGGTGGTCGCTGCGGTCACCGGCACCAGAAAAGCGATGGATCAAACCAAGGATATCCAGTTCCCCATTACAGATCAGAGACCGAGCATCATGCGCGGTAAGTCCACACATCCGCCCTAAAGCTTAGGCATGGCCAAAGCGGAACTGGGGCAAAATCTCTTCATGACATTCAGATTCCATCAAAACTTGAAAATCTTCAAAAGTTGGACATACCTCTTGCCCGCCAAAGCTAAAGACATGCGTCACCGGGTTCCAAAACCTCGCCGCGGCATGGAGGAAAGGAAGGTGCAACGGAGTACGGCCCAACGTGAATAATGCATTCAACCCGAAGCCCTGGAAGTTCAACTTTTCCGAGCCATCTAGAGAAGCAATCCAAGATGTGAGATTTTCAACGAGAAACGCCTCCATTTTTGTGCAAAACTAAGATGAATTGAATGAACCACGGAGCCAAGGCTTTTAAAGAGGAGAAAACACTATTCGGGGGACACGTGTCAAAAAGTTGATGGTTGCTGAATTAAGTGGCCGGCCGGCCACCTTTTCTGGCAGGCCGGCCATTTCCTTTTTCAAAACTTGGCCGGTGGCTCCCCCTTTGCAATAAAGCTGGCCGGCCGGCTCCCAAAAGTGGCCGGCCATGCTCCAATGTGTGTTTTTGGCCCTGTTTTACCCTCCAGGAGGAAGTTTCAAGCATTTCCATGCAACGGGTATGTCAAAGGCCTCCACTTCCCTCTGTTTCGGATGCGTTCCATTGCCCAGATCGTCCGAAGTATACTTTGTTTTGTTGAGTTTTTGTTTATCGAGTTGTTGTTTTGCTTATCGAGTTGTCGTTTTGCTTATCGAGTTATTTGTCGAGCTGTCGTGTTTTTGAGTTGTTACCCTTTGTTTAAGCAATTTTTGTTGAGTCTTGTTTATTAAGTTGTCAACACTGTTGTATTTTGCTTATCGAGTTGTAAACTTGCTAAGGTTTTGTTATATCTTAGTGAGTTAAGTTGTTGCGTCGGTTCACTACCTGACTAAGCAAATGCACAATGCACATTTTCATTCAATCTCATTATGGTGCAAAATGACGCGATATGATGCTAAGAGTTTAAAATACAACACTTTTTCAAAAGCTGTTTCATTCCATCATGCTTCATTTGTTACAACATTTTACAAACAAGGGCACAAGTTTTACAAAAAGAATAAAACTGCCTAATAATGAACACTGTGCTACAACTACTAGCAAAAAGGTAAATAAAATAGGGAACCGCAACATCAATGCTCTCAAGAGCAGGAATAAGAGGCCCTCTTCATCCTCTTCTACGAAGTAGCCTCTGCACCACCATCACCATTCGAGTCGGAACTGTCATCCTCAGGATCTCCCTCAACCTCGCCTCCACTCCCGGAGCCAAGACCGGAGCCCTCCTCTCTGTCAGCAGATGTCTCCGACTGACGATCTGCAGCCTCCTCCTCCTCATCCTCACCGGGCTCCTCCTCTATAATGTGTGCTCTGCGTCTGCGAGACGACCCCCCTCATCGGGCTCCTCGAGAAGGCCTGGATGGCCCAGCTCCTCGAAAAGGCCCAGATGGCCCAGCTCCTTGAAAAGGCCCAGATGGCCCACCTCCCCGAGAAGGCCCAGGTGGCCCGGCCCGCAGCTGAGCATATACCGGAGGCATCTGAAAATAAAGAGTCCAATTGAAAAAGGTACATCAGATGCAGATACAAGAAAACTACATGAAGCGGGTACATGTAAATACAGTGTGTAAGTAGGGTGTGTGTCAGGTGCGCTCTACACAAGTAGCCTATCAATGCAGTGGGATGTTCAAAATCAGTATGTCATCGGAAATATGATAAATGCAAGAAAACTGGACAGTACCTGGACACCCATAATGGACAACTGTGCCTCTCTCCGCAGGACCATGCCCTCGAGCGCGGCCATCATCCCAAGCATCTCATCCACATACTCGATGGGAGGCTGTAGACACAAATGCAAAACTATCAGTAAGAGAAGGAATGTCCAAGTGCCTGACTGATAAATCGAAGCTGTAAAAGCATACCGGTGGTAAATCGGGATCTCTGACATATCTGTGATCAGGCAGGGGAGGCTCTATCGGGATCGGGTAGGGAGTCCCGAATCGCCATCCCGTCAACTCAGTCGGCATATCTGGCCATCCAGGATGATGATAAGTCGGGGGAATCGGGGGAATAAACCCGCTCCCACCTCTGGATGTACCAGCCCTGCTGGTGGAAGGGGCGTCTGCAGCCCGAGCCTGGTCCTGGCTCGAAGATGGCATACCAGCAGGCCTCATCGTCGGAGTACGGACTCCCGTCAGTGGAGGCATCAGGTATATGTGACGGTAAGTAGCATAATCCCCCTCCTCAAGATGAAGTAAGGCATCAGTACCCAGCATAGCATTAACAACATCCCGGGAAGAGAGCCTATCAGCAATCCGCATATCGACTGGGGGTGCTTAGGGAGGATCCTGAGAAGTATAGCCCCATACCTGACGCAAGAAGCGCTCCCCCAGAAACCAGGCCCTACCAACTGGCCCTTCCAATAGGATCATGTACTGGGAGGCACTCCGCCCTCCAGCAAACTGGAATCGGAGACCCTCACCTAAGGGCGCCCAGGGCTGCCATGTGATCTGCGGATAATCAATGCATAAATCAATCAGAAATCGGGAAAGTACAAGACAAATCAAAGATGAAAACACAAAGAACCAAAAGTTCTGAAATAGCTCCGTCGACCGCACCGTTTCGAAATACTGCCGTAGATAAAGGAGAGACTCCCGAGGTCTTGGCCGGTGCTGGCCTTCAAATACAAGTGAGTACGGGGTCACGAGGGGCCCCTCCACCACCAACTCTGGGGCTAATGTCGGGAAATACACATAGACCCATAACTGTGGAAAACAGTGCAAAATGTAAATGCAAAGTGCTGAGGGCAAAATACAGAGTGTAAAGTGCGCCGTGTGTGCAATATACAAGTAATGAGGGGCAGAAATGTGAATCAAGAGGGCAGAAAGTACCTCCCAAGCTCTCCAATAGCTACCAAGTAAGTCCCCCCGTCCGCGGGAGGTTGCACTCATGTAGCAGTAAAGAGTAGCCAAGCCAGCGCCACCCAAATCATACCGTCTGACCTGTGACAGGTCCACCAAAGCACTCAACAGATATAGCCCAACAGTGTTCCCCCTATCGGCAAACAAAGTAGTCCCGAAGAGGAACATCAAAAAACCACGGGCATACTGTGCTGCCTCCTCAGGAGTCCCGGGCTCCATCTCCACCCTCCGAAAATGGGAAGAGAACCAGGTATATCGGACTCTGCCCGAAGATCTATCAACAGGCGGGCGAGCCCCCAGTAAATATATCCAAGCGGCCTCCCACTGGCCCATGTCCTCGTCGTAAGGGATGGGCCAACCTCCCACGTCAAGGCCAGTCAACACGGCAAAGTCAAGCGGGGTCATAGTCAAGTCCCCCGTGGCAGAAAAATGGAAAGAGTTGGTGGTGTCCCACCATCTCTCCACCAAGGCGGCCATCAACGTCCTCCTGGAAGGACAACGAGATAGCCCAGTGCAGAAGGACCCGAACCCCGCCAAGTCAACTAAATCTCGGACAGCCTCCAGAAGCTCGGCATACCAATCTCTCGCCACGGTAGAGCCATATCCCCGCACAGTGCGAGAAGTCACCTGCATTCAGAATGAATACATGTTTCAGCATAAAATGAATAAGCTGCGAGCAAATGGAATGAATAAGCTACGTGCAAAGTAAAGTAAATGAGCCGCGTGTTCAGAATCCGTGTGTGCTGCGTGTTCACCTTCAATTCGAGCTGTGTGCTCAGAAAATCAGTGTTTGGGCTGCGTGTTCAACTCTCAATCAGTGTGTGCTGCGTGTTCACCTTCAATTCGGATTGTGTGTTCAGGAAATCAGTGTTTGGGCTGCGCGTTCAACTTTCAATCAGTGTGTGCTGCGTGTCCACCTTTAATTCGAACTGTGTGTTCAGAAAATCAGTGTTTGGGCTGCGCGTTCAACTCTCAATCAGTGTGTGCTGCGTGTTCACCTTCAATTCGGACTGTGTGTTCAGAAAATCAGTATTTGGGCTGCGTGTTCAATTCTCAATCAGTGTGTGCTGCGTGTTCACCTTCAATTCGAACTGTGTGTTCAGAAAACCAGTGTTTGGGCTGCGTGTTCAACTCTCAATCAGTGTGTGCCGTGTGTTCACAATCAATTTATGGGCTGTGTTCAGAAAATCAGTGTTTGGGTTGCGTGTTCAACTCTCAATCAGTGTATGCTGCGTGCTCACCTTCAATTCGGACTGTGTGTTTAGAAAATCAGTGTTTGGGCTGCGTGTTCAACTCTAAATCAGTGTGTGCTGCGTGTTCACCTTCAATTCGGGCTGTGTGCTCAGAAAATCAGTGCTCGGGCCGTGTGTTCAATTCTCAACCAGTGTGTGCCGTGTGTTCACAATCAATTTATGGGCTGAGGGTTCAGAAATTCAAGTGATTGAACCGTGTATTCAGAATGAAAACAGAATGCATGAAAAATTCACAATATGTTGCAGAAAAGGTAAGAACGAAGTAAATACCTCTCGTGCCTCATGGGAGAGGTGATACTCTGGCTCTCGCAGAAGAAGATCCCCGGGTGCTCGCTCGTCGAAATCGGTGAAGTGATAGAAAATAGCCCGCGGAAGAATATGTGCCGGTGGGTCATATCTCTCGGGTGCGAAGGGTCGAACCCTCGGAGGCAGAGCCATGATATCGGGATCACCTCCGGCGCCCGGAGGACCTCCACCGTGGGGGAAATGACCAGCCATTTCAGAAAATCTGCAAAAGGGGCAAAAATGAGCAAAAATTAGCCAAAATTGGAAAAAGTCAACAAAAGTCAACTCTCGGGAAATGAAAAAGTCAACAAAAGTCAACCCCCGAGAGAATTTTCCAAATATTGAGACAAACTCACCTCAAGTGGCGAAAATGAGAAAAGAAGCCCCGAAATCAAAATTTAATCGGTTCAAAGTGCTTAAAACTGAAAGATTTCGCGAAAACAACTTGCGTGGGACGTTGGAAAACGCGTATAGAGCACAGATCTGAGGGAGAAAATGGTTTGGGAAGCTAGAGGAGATGATTTTGGAGCTGCACTTGTGAGCACAAAGTGTTTGGATAAGTGTATTTAAAGAAAAGAGGATGAAATGACAAAATTACCCACGGATTTGGCAAAGTGGCCGGCCGGCCCCATTTTCTAGCAGGCCGGCCATTCCTTTTTCAAAAAGTGGCCGGTGGCCTCCCTCTCCCAATAAAGATGGCCGGTGGTGTTCCCCTCATGCCCCCCAAGGTCCCTGCAAATTTTGGGGAGGATTGGAGTCCCCGGGACCTGAAAAAGTACAAGAGAAGTGCACTTTCTGTCGCAAAATCGCTCCGTCGGGACCTCAGCTCCAACTTCCGATGTGTGTCTCATCGTTACTCGTCGCAAGTGAGATATATCCTTTTGAACATGTTGTAACCTCTCCGGGAGGTGAACCGGAGGCCACGATCGAGTCGCCCTCGCCGAAACGCGCATTTCCTTGCTCGTTGTTTTATGACAAGCATACATCCTGGTTTACGCTTGTTCTGCATTATCATGCACAATACTTGCATTCTCATGCACATACTTGCATTGTTATGCACGTCTCTTTGATATCACCAAGCCTCCATTCGATATCACATTGAACATATGTTGTTAGATATGTTGTGCTTGTTGAGTTTCTTTCTTTTGCAGGCACGATATTGTATGTACGGCTCATTTGAAGCGGGTGCGACCAAACGAATCGCGCAGGTATCGTATCTTCTCTGTGTGAGACGCGACGAGAATTGAATAATTCTCTGCATCTCTAACTGCATGAAATGTAGTTGTTGCTTTGCATTCTTGCTTAAAACTGTTGCATCTATTTGCGAATACTTGCTTCATTACAGCTTGCTGCATTTGCATGATCATCAAGTCACATCTGGCCTTGTGCATACCGTTTTGCATTTTGCCCCCTGCCTGCGGGCGCATCTCTGTTTATCTCACCTGTTTGTCTAAGTCTTCGGCCTTGTCAAAAATTGGTCGTCTCTGGGCTTTAACATTCACTCCCGTCACTTATGACTTTCGAGTTCTGTCAAAGAGGGGCAACTGTAGACACCCCATTTTTGACCGACCTTAAGACTCAAACGTCACCGATTGAGCACTTGGTGATTTTGCATATCGTGCTCGTTCAGAGGTTTCAGAGTCTCGGCTGCGAGCCTTTGCCTCCGAACTTTCGGATTCTTTCATGCTTTGCCTCGGTTTGCGAGCCAGGCTCAATTTTCTCTGTTTCTCTTCCAAAAGCGAGGGAGAGGTCTCGTAAATCATCTCTCAGTGGCCGTAGGCTACGTTTTGTGGTCGTAGGCCATTTTTCCCGTTTGGAGTCCGGTTTCCGATTTTTCAGAGCCGTTGGCCGTGTGCCTTGGTTCGAGACCGCTTAACCACCTCCGTTTGCTCCAGTTTTTGGCATGCATCTTATTTCCTCCCTTTTGAGGGACACTGTGGTCTGAGAGACCAACTTTGTGGCCGAACACCACTTCCGGTGCCTAACAATCAATTTTCGGGGCCTCGGGCTGCGCGCTTCGGCCCCCGAACCTTCATTTTGCATCGGTTTGGGCTCATTTTTGGCAGGGACCTCTGTTTCATTGTTAGAAAGGTCGTAGAAGGGTGGGAGGCCAGTAATTGTTCTGACAACCAGTTTTATTCCTCAATCGCCCTCCGTCGCCCGTTTTTCTCACTTAAAAGCCAATGCTGACCACCCTAAAGCCGCTTTTTCTCGCCCTAAACCACATATTTGTGTTGTAGACACTTGGGAGGCCACCAATATCATATGGCCGGCCAGTAATTGTGTGTGACCCTTTTGAACCCCTCCAAAAAGTGGCCTTTTCTCTCTCCTGGTTCACTGTCTCCAGTTTTTGACCACATGGTTATGTTGAGCACACATGGGAGGCCACCAATATGTGGTGGCCGGCCACTAATCCAACTTGAACCTTTTGACCCTTGGCCGGCCGGCCATGGGGAGGGCCGGCTGGCCACCTGCAACCTGGATACCAAGCCGGCCTGCATCCTCTCTCTTGGTACATCACAAATATGTATTCTATTTCCCCCCAGATTGTGTATCCGGGGGGCTGCAGTTTTGGGGGAAAATTTGAATTCATTTCCCCCCCTTTTCTCCCCCCTCTTTTGCCTATATAACCAGAGCTCCAGCTGCATTTCAAAGGGTTAGAAACTTTGGTCTTGAGCTCCTATATTGCCTCTCTCTCTCTCTACACTTCAAGCACCAAAAACCCTTCAAATCCCACACCCTTTCTACACCACCACCTAGCACCACACCACCACTCCATTCCAGCAGCTTGGAGGATCTTTTCAAAGCTTAGGAGGAATCTTTTCTCAAGCCAAGAGGCTGCTAAAGATTGGTCTACAAGGGTAAGCACATTTCTCCTCTTTTTTGGCCTCATTTTGCTCAATATATTAGCCCCTCTTGCTTGCATTTTTGGGCTCCGACCCTAACTGAAAATAACATTATTTTGAGCTCTTTTTCATGTTTGTTTAATGGTATTTCCTTGTTTGAGGCTTCATACTACCACTTGCTTCTTTACCACTCTTGTATGCCTCTTTCTTGCATGGTATTTTAGGCCTATTTATAAACTGTTTTGAGCTCTGTCATAAACTTCAAATTAGCTTATTTTGAGCCCTTCTTCAACATTGTTGAAGGGCTCATCACTGTTTGAGGCCTCCATCTATCACTTGCCTTTATATCCCTCTTTTGGCCTTATTTTTGCATGATTTGTTAGCCCCTTGTGCTTTTTTTTTGGAGCTTTGGTCCGAACTGTAAATAGCCTTGTTTTGATCCCCTCTTCATGTTTTATCAAGGGTATTTCGTTGTTGGAGGCTTCCTTCTTGCTCTTTGTGTTTAAACCTCCTTTTTGGGCCTTATCTTGCATAGTATTTTAGGCTTGCTTGTGCACTGTTTTGGGTTTGGTCATCAACTGTAAAATGCTATGTTTTGGGCCCCTCTTCAACTTTGTTGAAGGGCCCTCCTCTGTTTGACGCCAGCAACCATTACTTGCTTCTTTGACTCCCTTTTGGCCCATTTCTTGCATAATAATTTAGCCATGCTTGTGTTTGTTTTTGTGGCTTGTTGTAAACTGTAAAGTACTTCATTTTGAGTCCCTCTTCAACTTTGTTGAAGGGATCTTGGCCATTTGTGTCCAGAATCTTCCACTTGCTTCCTTATCTCTCTTTCGGGGCCATTTTTTGTATGTTGGTTTAGCCCTATTTGTGTTCATTGTTCGGCCTTGATTAAAACTGTAAATATGCTTGTTTTGGGGCTGTCTTGATTCTGTCTTCACACTTCATATTCAAATAATGCATGCATTGCATAGCCATAGGTCATTCCATGTACCTAATTTCATGTTTCGGGATTCATTTCATGCATTGGGTGCCATTTTGCCATGCTTCGGGGCTATTTTGCATCACTTTTTGTTACTGAAATTTTCATGCTAGTATGCCATATTCCATGCCTTGCCATGTCTTGTTAGAGTGGCATTTCGTGCCTTAGGTTCGGTCCTCGGTTTGCGTGCACGCGTGCACGCATCTCGAGTGTCTCATTTTCACCTAATGGCCTCTTATGTGAGTTTGGCTGAGGTCCACTTGTGTTAGTGTAAGTCCATATTGCATTATGTATGCCATTTCATTCCATAGCGTTGTGTATGCTAAGTTGTATGTTAGCGCATTGTGTATGCCATGTTACCTCGCTCATCGTGTATGCCATTTCATAGCATGTTGCATGTTAGGATGTATCTTAGTTGCATTTCATGCATGTCATGCATATTGCATTGTGTTCAGGATAGGAGTTAGCCCGAGCACGGGAAACGAGGTACGTTTCGTACTCCGAGTGACGGAACATGTCTCAATTCCCCAGTCGCCGACACTCCGGATTATCCATGATGGAGTTAGGTTTTAGTTGAGTTTTCATGTGCATTCATTCTATATGGAGTTGTGCAATTCGACCCCTCGGCCATCATGCATCGAGATGCGTGATTGGTGGCACGAGGATCGAGGCATGCATACATTTGTGAAAATACATTGCCATGCCCCTTTCCTGCTCTTTGTTGCAGCAAATCAAGAATCAGCAGTCTTCCGGGGCTTGGCGCGCTTTTCGAAAATTATTGCAAAATAGAGGCTAATTGGGGCATCACAGTGGATTTCCGCGCAAAGGCAACCCGGACATGCATCATTCATCATCGGAAGAAAAGTCAAAGCATTCCCTGGCTTGCATGCCAGTTTATTATTTTCTTAGTTAATTTGGTAATTAATTAGGATTTTTGTACATATTTGGACTGTATTATTTATTTGGACTGTACTATTCGGGACTGTATATTATTCTTTCGGACCCTTTGCGCGAGGGCAATGTTGTAATAAGTGTGCGTGAGTGTGATGTATGTCTTCCAACCCCACGTCTTTCTTCCCTTTTATTTACCAGCTTATGATGGTTAGATTAGAGCATGTTTCAATTAGCATACAACATGATAGCATGTTTGCATTCATTCATCTGTTTTGCACGCACCGGGCTCGGCGCATCATACTAACTACATTTGTATTTCAATTCCAAGTTGAATACATGATAGCTGTTGCATCTCATATGCCATGTTTAGAGTAGCCGAGCCTGCTATAGTTGCATTTTTGCATGTGTTTCATTAGGCATTTCTGTATATTTAGGATCATGCATGGATTTCTAATCGGTTTCTGTTTTGGCTTGGAGTACTCGGTGAGTTTTATGCTTTAGCATCCTTGCATGCGTGTGAGTGACTGCCATAAATAGCATGCTTACCATGAGGCTAACTGCTTATGTGATATAACTGCCTTGAATGCCTGTGGGTGAAGGTTGGGTTACTTGGATTGGGACAATGCATTGACTGTGAGTTTTAAGCCCACTAGATAGTGGCAAAACCATCTTTTCTAAGCCCACCCGAGGGTGGCAAAATCTGTGTTTTAAGCCTACCTGCAGGTAGCAAACCATCTTTCAAAAAATAAACATGAAATGTTTTGTTCCAATTCAGGCGACCCAGTCTATACTTGTATGCTGTACACATCACATAGTAAATCTAGGCTAATAACCGGAATAAGTACGCACAATGTTTTCAAAACTAGATATCATGATTAGTAGAGGCCGATCTTTGATCGGGCGAGCGGGGGTGCCCACGAAGTGACCTTCCCCAATCGTACCCAAGTTCCCGAGCCGAGGCAACTTTGGTGATGACGGACACGTGGCCTTAGGCAAACGAGTCAGGGTTTCCTAAATTTCCCCGAAAATAAAATATTTAGGTGGCGACTCTGTATCTGGCAAAGCAGTCCATGTTTGGCACTTCTTTCAAAAAAATCTGTTTTCTCAAAACGATTTGCCGAATTTGGACTCTTTGGTTCAAGATTAAAAACCGTAACACAAATCGAGTCCGGACTGTAGCGAGGTCCCCCCGCGGACTTGTTTACAGTATGCTTCGGAAGTATGAGCCAAATCCATCTCATGTATTGGATTAGACCGACTTAGAGGTAAATAAGGATGCCTTGTATAAGGAGAGACCGGTGAGAGTCTTGGATACCCGGGACCAAGTCTTGCGAGGCAAGACAATTCCCTTGGTTAAGGTCTTGTGGAAATATCACAGGGTTGAGGAAGCAACTTGGAAACGTGAATTGGAAGTCTATGAGAAATATTCAGACCTATTTGTTGATAGTTTGAGCATGTAATGAAAACTTGTTATGTTAATGAAATATGAAAACATTGTATGTGTTTTGGAAATATGGAAACATGGTATATATGTTTGTGTTTTGGAAATGCGAGTTTATTATAAACATTGTATATGTTTTGAAAATATGAATTGTGTATTCAATATCGAGAATTTGTTTATCATGTTGATAGGATTGAATGACTAGAGAACGGGTGACAGAATTGGAATTGATTGATGATCATCATTGTGATTGGCTTAAGCATAACTATAAAACTTAATTTGAAATTTCGGGGACGAAATTCTTTAAGAGGGGAGGTTATAACGATCTCGGTTTTGACCCGACCCTTATTGTATCCCGGGCTCGAGTTTCATGATTCTGTATTGTCGTTCTTGTCTCTTTTTCCCTTATTTCTCATTGAAATTGAGTTTTGGAGTGCCTTGGTTGTGTTTGGGACAAGTTGGTTGCTAGTTGGTTCAAATTGTTGTTGTCCAGTTTTTGGCCTCTTCGCTCAAGCGAGCTTTGCGAACTTCCAATACTTTTGCAGGCCTGCAAATATACTATGAGGGTTTTGTTTTTCGCTCGAGCAAAGACTCTTGCGCTCGAGCGACGGTCTTCTGTCCATAAAACTTCTAGGAGCATGTATTCTACGCTCGAGCGAAGCTTTTGTGCTCGAGCGAGGTGACTAATTTGTGTCTGGTCGCTTGAGCGACAACTCTTGCGCTCGAGCGAGTTACGCGTATATCAGTTCACAGCATCACCTTTTTACTTCACTTTTTCATACCTTTTGTTCCAAAAACCCTAGATCGGGACCTCCTCTCTCTAAAACTCCCTCTCTCTACATTTTTCACCTAGATCTAGTCGGTTCTTTACCTATGTCCCTTTGTTAAAAAGGTAGTACGTCTCACGAGCTCTATTTTGATCTAATTAAAGCTTGGTTTCAGCGTTCTTGAAGCTCTTCCATCTCTTCCTTTGGTATTTTAAGCTTGAGGTAGGGATTTTCTATACTTTCATATGTATTTTAACTTAGTTATGAGTTGTTATGTAACAATAGTGGAATTTGGGTGTACTATGAACAAACCTAGGGTTTGGGTATTAAATCAAAAAGGGGGGTTTCTAAGTGAATAAGTTATGAATGGCTATGGGGTTGAATGTGAGGTTATATTGTGACAAAATAGTTGATTTTGGCATTTGGGTTGATATATGGGAGAGAGAGAGTCTGTCCTAAAATGCTTCAAATATTTGTTTCGTATAAATAAATAGATTTGGTATTAAAAATGTGAAATTGAATGGATGTTAACATAAATGGTGAAGAAGAATATGTATTATCACTCACCTATGAAATTTTGAATAAATTATCTGTCTTGAGATTGAATATCTATTTAGAAATACCTATATTGGGCTGTCGGTAGAGGATAGCTATGATTGTTATAGAAATTGCATGGGGATTAGGTGAATTGAAACTAATATATTGTTGGTTGTCATTAAATGTGACTATGTTTTTAATATATTGTATATGTATGATGTTTGAGAGGAGAAAGGGGATGGACTCCATTTAATTAAGTTGGCCTATGTGTCCAGGGTGAAAGTCCCAAAATCGCGTATACATGGGTGCCGATTTTTGCGGACGATATTTCCGTAAAATGGCAAATTAAAGTGTTTGTGTGATTGTTGTGTTGATTAGAGAACCACAAAGTTGTAGTCTTAATTGGGTGTCTGGAAAATAATGAAATTGGCTCATGACTTGAGATGAAATGAATTGATTTAAATTGAATTGAAGAACAATGCATTGAGATATAAAATTTGATAGTTTATGATCTTGTGGAATATGAATGACTTGTCACAGGCATTGTATATGTACATTGTACTTATAACTTTGTTAAGACTCATATATTGTGATAGATTATTTCTACTGAGTTTTGGCTTACCCTACTTGGGAAAAACCATTTTCAAGTGTTGGTGACATGCCTCTGGCAAGGCAATAGCTTGGGAGGAAAAGGGGCTGAAGGCTTCTCTTTTTGTATCGTGCTAATTGTTTTAAATTCTAGCCAAGGGCTTTATATGTATTGGATTTGTATCCATTTTGTTGTACCCAAGCACGGCCTTGGAAAGATGTAAGCCATTAGGGCATGTGAGTACCTGTTGACTTTCATTTCTTTATCACTTATAACACATGATGTAGATTCAAGATGAGCCATTTCTGAATGTATATCGCATGTGTCATCTTTTGTATACGGACACTAATGAATGAAAGTATATTACTTTTATTATTCTTCCGCTTATGAGTTGGGATTTATCATATTTATTTGGGGCGTTTCATGTTTGGGATAAACTTTTTGACTTTTTGACTTTTGTAAGAAAAAAATAAAATGATTATGGTTTGAATATGACATTTTGTTTTATTGACTTTTTAACCAATTTTGTCTTTTTGTAGCTAAAATAGCCAAAAACACCTTATGCCAAACGAAGCCTAAAAAAGAAAGGTTCTATACTACCATATAGAAGTTATCATATTTGTAGCGATTCCGATTTTGACCTGACCATTGTTGTAATATAGATACGGGTTTCCTGGTTTTGCACTGTTGAATATGTCTTGTTTATCTTCTTTTCCCTTAAACTTGGCTTCAGGATTGTTGTGGTTGTATTTAGAACAGGTTGGTTGTTCATCTTCCTAACTCTTGTTGCCCAGAATTTTGCTCTTCTGCTTGACCGTTACTTTTTGCGCTCGAGCGGGCTTTGCAAAACTCTCAATACTTTTGTAAATCTACAGAAATGCTAGGAGAGTGTATTCTACGCTCGATCAGCATTTCTTATGGTCTAGTGGTTGTGCGCTCAAGCAGCCATTCTTGCACTCGAGTGATGTTCTTCTATCTGCAAAACTAATAGACGTGTGTATTCTGTGCTTGAGCGGACATTTCCTGCGCTCAAGTGGAACAAATTGTTGTGTCTGACGCTCAAGCATTAACTTTTACGCTCGAGCAGGCTGTGCGTATATCAGTTCGCAGCAGCCTCATTTTTGTTCACTTTTTCATCTCTTTCTCTCTCAAAACCCTATATCTACTCCCTCTCTCTCTAAAACCCACTCTCTCTCTACATTTTAACCTAGATCCATTGGGTTTTCTACCCTAGTGTCTTTGAGAAAAAGTTAGAGCATTCCAAGAGCTCCGTTTTGATCCGATTGAAACTTGGTTTCGGCCTTGTTGAAGGCTCCACCTTGCTTTGTTCATCTCCTAACTTTGAGGTAGGGATTTTCTACACTTTTATATGATTTTTAACTTAGTTATGAGTTGTTATGTATAAGTGGTGGAATTTGGATTACTATAAATAAACCAAAGGTTTGGGTATTAAATCAAAAGAGGGGTTTCTAAGTAAATGAGTTACAAATGGTTATGAGGTTATATCGTGGCAAAATAATTGATTTTGGCATTTGAGTTGATATTTGGGAAAGAGAGAGTTTGCCCTAAAATGTTTCAAATATTTATTTTGTATAAATAAATGGAACTGGGATTGAAAATGTGAAATTGAATAGATGTTGACATAAATGATGGAGGAGAATATGTATTACCACCCACCTATGAAATTTTGAATAAATTATTTATCTTGAGATTGAATATCTGTTTAGAAATATCTATATTGGGCTATTAGTGGAGGATAGCTATGGTTGTCGTAGAATTTGCATGAGGATTATGTAAATTGAAACTAATTCCTTATTGGTTGTCATTGAATATGACTGTGTTTTAATACATTGTATATGTATAATGTTTGGGAGGAGAAATGGAATGTACTTCATGTTAAGAGGAGAAAGGGGATGAACTTTATTAAAAATCCTCGGTGCAAGTCTTGAAAACCGCGCATATACATGGGTGCCGACCCCGCAGACAAAATTTTCGTAAACTGACAAATTAAAGTGTTTGTGAGTAATGGTTGTGTGGTAAGAAAACCATTGAGTTGTAATCTCAGTTGGGTTGTCTGGATAACAATAGATATGACTTATAAATTGAGGAGATATGAAATGACTTGAAACGAATTGATATAAATTGGATTGGGCTATATAATATTTGCCATAATATAGTTTTAGAAAAAGAGTTGCAAATGATTTTATCTTTGATCATTGGTCATGTGCATCATGTTTATAACTTTGTTAAAGTTCATATATTGTGTTAAATTGTTTCTACTGGGTTTTGGCTCACCTTATTTAGGAAAAACCATTTTCAGGTGCTGGTGATATGCCTCCGCCAAGACAGTAGCTTGGAGGGATTGGGCACAAGAGCTTCTATTTAGTTGTATCTATTTTGTATAGCCTAGGGTTTTAAATTGTGTTGAGCTAGGCTCACTTTTGTTGTTATCAAGCAACGACTTGGAAAGATGTAAAGCCATTAGGGCAATTATATTTCCATGTATATTAAACTCAGATGAATGAAGGTATGTTAATTCAATTATATTTCCGCTTGTGAGATAAGTTCGTTATATTTATTTTGTGGGCGTGACAATATTTGTGGTGTTAATTATCATAAATGTAATAATTAAATTTTTTTAATTTTAACTAAAAAAATAATGAGTTATAACTAAACATTATATATAATTTTTTTCTATTATAACTAAAATAATAATTACAATAGACCATAATTAAAATCACAATAAGTCAAAAATAATACCACAATAAATCATAACCAGATCATAATCACATTACAATGAATCTTAACCAAAAATCAGAAAAGCTATAACCGGAGAATATATTACATACCTCAAAATAGTGTGTGTATTATAAAATTTGTGTTTTATTTATATTTCATTTTTGAAAAAATTTATAATACAGAACCCAGTTCTCTTTTGTTTATATTTCATTTTTTCCATCATTAATCCCTTTTTTCACAGCCACGACATGTTTTTCGAACCCAAACCCAGAAAACTTTTCTCCATCTCTCAATCTTAGGCGGTTAATTAATAATTTAATATATGTGTATGTGTAAGAATTTATATATATCACCAAATAACTTAACAAAACAGAATTGAACTTCGAGACCGCCTTATTAGTTGAAATTCTGAAGCTCAAAAGAGAACATATTGATATAAATGTGTAAAATAGTTTTATCGTTCCAAGCAAAGAATATGTGTTTGGCAGAAAAGAGAGACACAATTCACAACTAGCTAGCTGCATGAACCAGAGGAGATTTGAAAAGGATTTACCACCCAAATCTTGACCAAGCAGCTAATGGCCCATACAAATTCCAAAAGAAGAACCATTCCAATTATTTCCTTCTTTGTAGAGTTGAAGAAAAATTACATCTTGGAAGCAATTAATCAAGTATATACATTCTATATGTGAATTGATGTGACCACTACAATTACACTCATATGTGACATTGTCTCCGGAGGAGCTCCACACCCAGTCGCTAAATCTCTCATGCTCTTTCTTTCATAAAATCAATCGTTGGGCACCGTGAGCCACCATGGCCTGTATTTGTCGTCGACTGCTCTCGATGAGCTTGCCTTGGGCGGACATCATCTCCACATCTCTCTCACCACCGTCTTACCGTCACTGGCCAGTGTCTCCACTTCTTTCCCTATTTTCCATTAACGGTGGAATTGAAATTGTTGTGGATTTGAAAATTAATGATCGTCTTTCTCTGATGATTTGGGAGTTTGGGGATTTGAGTGTTGATGGGTTTAGTGGTTGCGGTGGAAAAGAGCATGGTTGTGGGGTGGGGATAGGTATTGGTTTGGTGGTGATGGGTTTAGTAGTTATGGTAGAGATGAACATGGAGTTATGGTAGGGATTTGGGAGTTGATGTGTTTAGTGGTAGTAAGGCAAAAGAGGTAGAGATTAAGTGGGTTATGGTGGATTGTTTGAGAGAGAGGGAGAGAGGGGTAGTAAGTTGTAGCTTGGGAAGAAGAGTCAAGTTTTAGGGGTAGAGATGCTAAGGATAATTAGGTAATTTTGTTATAGTGTGTAAGGGTAATAAGGTAATTTTATATTTTCAATTAACTCAATTAAAAGACAAAAACTAATGAATCGGACTCATTTCCAGCCTCTTCCCATCCAACTTTGTCTAGCAATATGAAGGGAGATTGGGGCATGTGGTAGGCAAAACAATCTAATGGCTTGAATGAGTCCACATCATCTAGAAGGAAGGAGATTAAAGGTTGGTTTGGGATGTTTTAAAAAAGTGTATTTTTTGACTTATTGATTTATATGAGTTGGATTTGGATTGAATTTGATGTGATGTGTTAGAGAGATGATGTGATTTAAATAAGATGATGTGACTTAAATAGAATAGTGACTTTTTAACTTTTTATATTATTTAGGTCATGTCAAACTTGACCTAAATAGAATGGTGTCGTTTCGAAAAAAATGACCCTGTTTTGCCTAGGGGAGTATTGTTAATGGATGAAAAACAAATAAATATATATATATATATATATATTAATTCTATTTAGCTCAACAATTATCTCTCTCCACTCATACTCGCTAATCATTCATTCACTCTATCTTTGCCTGAAGGAATCATCACAATCCAACTTCACAGAAAAAAAAAAAAAAAAAAAAGAAGAAGAAGAAGATTCACAGCTTCAACATCAATTAAACAAAGCTCAAAAATCAAGGTTCACCAATAACAAATTTTAAAAACAAAAGTTCACAACATCAAGAATTAGTCATTACAACAATTTTTTACTAGTCTCTAAGATGTTCTGATTTGAAGATGTATGGAGTTCTAACCAATGATTAGATTATCAACATGTGAAAAAAAATAAAAAATTAGAACAAATTAAAAATTATACACACACATTCATCAACATTTATTAAACTATATTTATTTTCTAGTTTGACATTTAAATTTTAAAATGCAAAATCAATAGAAACAACCCCAAAATTAGTATACAAAACTGGTTGTTTGAATATTTCAACAATTTCAACTTGATTTGGAGAAAGAAAATCAAATCTGATGGGGTGGAGTTCCTTCCTCTGTCGGCACCGCTGCTGGGTTCTTCTCACCTCCACAGAATGGATTTAGGCTAGGTTCTAGGGCATGTGGAGTGAATGAATGATCAAATCAAAGAAAAATTTCACTTTGCACTACATATATATACATATATACTTATTTCTGATGAAGCTCTGCTCATTGGCTGCCAATCACAAGATGTCACCGGATTAGCGTTTGTCGTTGACATTGAGAGAGAATGAATGAACGATTAGAGAAGAGGTGAGGAGAGAGATGAGTCGGGGTGTGTATAATACCGCCGAAACTGCCAAAACCGTCAAAACCGCACCGAGCCGCACCGCCAAGGCAAATTCGTTATTATTTGTCAATCGAACCGCCGATTTTTTGTAAGAAAAATGGCAAATTCTAGTGACACTTTTATCAATCCGCCGGTTTCTATTTTTCTTCCAAACCGCACCGACCCGCACCGCTATTAAATCATGTTTTATAAGATTCTAAAAATTCTTTTTTACTTAAGTTTGCTTGTTGTTCTATACCTTAGAATATAGTATTACATTACTGCTTGAGGGGAATTCAAGATGTCAGTAATCCAAAATAAAGTTGGATTCCAATTCACTTTTCAATCTTTTTTTTTTTCTGGCCATGTTGCAAACTTGCATTAGCTCACTTTTCAATCTAAATACTTTTCAACAGTAAACATTTTCAATATATTGTAAACCCTGAATTATATTAATTTTATGTATTGTATTTGATCATTGTAGCTTCCACAGATGGTTGTAATGAACTGATGGCATAATCGTTGATATTATCATGTTGTTGCATACACTTGCTACATCAGAAGAAAGTTTCGCAAGATACTTAACATCACGGTATCTCTCGTCTTTTTTATACTCTTTGATTTAAGTTTTGTAATTTGAATTATATTTTTATAAACCGCCAATCCGCCCGAACCACCAAGGCAAATCCGTCATTATTTGCCAACCGAACCGCCGGTTTTTGATAAGGAAAATGGCAAATTCTAGTGACACTTTTATCAATCCGCCACCCGCTATACGATTTCTATTTTTCTCTCAAACCACACCGACCCGTACCGCGCACACCCCTAGAGATGAGTGAACTGTTGAGCTAAACAGTAATTAAAAATATTTACTTTTTCATCCGTTAATAGTACTCTGTTAGGCAAAATGAGGTCATTTTTTCCAAAACGACACTGTTCCATTTAATGCCCTTCCTTCTAGATGACGTGGACTCATTCATGCACTTAGATTGTCTTGCCTACCATGTGCCTCAATCTCCTTCATATGGGAGCTTGATCCAAAACAGACAAGAGGGACAAGAGGGTACAATGTAATTTTTAAAAGGTGTAAGGGGAATCTATATTAAAACCAAACCTAAAGTCATGTCAGTGTAATTTACCATTTAAACTATTTTTATTAAATTGAATCTTAAAATTAATTTCTCACTTTTATTATGGTTGATTTTTTTATTTTATTTTATTTTTTATTTGTTTATTTGTTTGTTTATTTATAAAAGTTCAAAAATTTGTTGTGGAAAAAAAATGGAGTCAAGAAATTACATTTATATTTTGATTATTTCATATATATATTTAATATAGTAAATTAAATTTAATGTATTTAAGGTTAAGACACTACAACATTTTCTTAGTTTAGTGACATTTGAAAGTGCCACAAAACTATGGCCTTGTTTGGGAAGACTAAATAAGTGCACTTTTTGTCTTTTTTGACTAAAAAAGTGAGGTTGAAAATATGGATGTTTGGGTTAACTTTTTGACTTTTTATGAAAAAATGTGTAATAAAAAATTGTAAAAATTGGTTTTTAGAGGAAAATTCGAATTGGGAGTTGTGCAGCCGTAATTGTTGACTTTTGGTGAATAGTGTTAACTTTTTAACTTTTTGAGTAACTTTTTGGCTTTTTGAATTATTTGGGATATCCCAAACTTAGCCTATTTTTCTAATGACATTTTTTAGTCTTGTGGCATTTTAAATAAGTGTCATTTATACCCGTGTTACGGTAAATACTAGTGGCACCTTAATGACACTTGCAAGTGCCACTACACTATCATAGCCAAAGACTTTCAATAACACTTTAATGTCATAATAGACACTATTTGTCACACTATCAAGCGCCATTAAAAAAAGATTTAGTGGCACTTCAGTGATACTTGTAAGTGCCATTACACCATCAAGGCTAAAGACTTTCAGTAACACTTTAATGTCATGGTAAACACTATTCGTGACGCTATCAAGTGCCATTAAAGAAGACTTACAATCTAAAAAATGCCACCATATAGATTTTTAATGGCGCTTGTTATGCCACAATTAATATTTTTAACAACTTCATAAATGCCACTAAATCCAATTCATTTGTGCCATTAAATGGATATAAGTGTCATTGGAGCTTATTCTAGTGACACTTTGCAAAGCTACTACCACTATTACGAAATGCCACTTATATGTTCTTTTCATTGACACTTTTAAAAGCCTTATAAAAAATTGAATATTAATTGTCATATCCTATATTAATTTGACATCCATTCATCTTGTAATATTTTCATAATAATAAACAAATATTACCACCATAGGATCATCACATCAAAAAATAAATAAATAAATAAAATTCAAACCACAATCATTTTTTTATCTAAAAATATAAATTTATTTATATACAATTCATAATCAAATTATAAAATATTCTACCACACTAACAAAGTTAAAGAAAAAAAAAATTTTAAAGAAAATTATTCCAACCATAAGTTCAGAAAAGTCATAGTGATATCCATCTTCTGAAGAGACAAATTATCAAAACAAATTTAGTTCCCAAATTCTCAACCTCACTTGTATAAGGCTAATATCCATAACTTGCGAAATCTGCATCCAAAAGATAAACATATAAAGGTAATTGAAACTATATTAAGTTAATATAAATTTGTTAATGAAATTAGTATTTACAAAAGAAATATACCACAAATGGAGCAGGCTAAGCAACATGAGCTCCAATAGCTTGTCCAATTGTTTTGACAAATCCATATGATCGAATCAAGCTCTTATTAGGTTTGACTGGCACTTGAACATGTATCTCCCAATAGTTATGTCTTAGTTCTTCCCCTTCTACTTCTTTAGATAGGTCTGTGCTTTTAAGTACTCCGATTGCAACTGTTTCTATTGGCCTAATGATACTTTTTTAAACAACTATATCTCTCATCTATAAATCAAGATTTAACTATTTAAGTAATTATATATTTACAATTAATAAATAATATTTAAAAAATAAACTAGTACAAAGTGTCAAAGTGAAGATGATCGCAACTAAAAGTGATATGCATTTCTCTAATAGACAAGCAAGTCACATGATTTAATTATTTAATTGAGACTTTTAGAAATACCAAGTGTGTTTGGTTTGCTTTTGAGAGAGTGATTTTCAAAAAAAAAAAAAAAAATTGGGGAGAGAGTTTAGAAATTTTTTTGGTTTGTTTGGTTGTATATTTTGAAAGTAGTTTTGGAGTTTGGGAGTTTGGGATGATTTGATATTTTATTATAATTGAGTAGATGTGTGTAAGAGAAAAAGTGATTGAGAAAGAGAGATGAGAGATAAAAAGTGATTGATTGATGTGTAAAAGAGAGAGTGATTTTGGAAATTTTTTGAGAAAAACCACAAACCAAACAAAATTTTGAAAAAAAATTTCAAAAACAACTCTCCCAAAAGCAAACCAAACAAGCCCACCATATTTACGAATGCACCAAAAAAAAAAAAAAAAAAAAAACATAGATGGGCCTTTCGAATCTTTATTGAAGTGATGATTTGAAAAGAGATTAATATTATTTTGTCATCTTATTCATCCTTACAAATAGAAAAAAAAAATTAAAATAAAAATAGAGCAAAATAATGTAAAATCCCACTGAAGCATTTAAACAAACATTTGCAAGACATTATATAAAATCACAACATAAATACAATAATAGTAAATCACAACTAACTTTTTATATTAAAAGATGAAAATTAATAAATTCATGAGTTAAAATATTAGATTTTCCAAATTGTATCAAGTCTTATACCTAAAACAAGAAGATCATAAATAAGTGACAAATATAGAGGTATTATGTGTGTTTGATGAGAGTGAGAAAGAGAGAGAATACCTAATGAACTTTGATCGTAAAAGATGAAAATACAGCAAATTTGTGGAGTAGATGGTAAATATGGATGGCATGAAAGATAAAGAATGATAAACCCTTACTTTATTATTTGGCTCCCGCCTCTTTGTCCCGCCAAAATCAAATTTGCTTCACCAATTTCAGAATTGTTGGACTTCTGTCTCTGTCTCTATCTCAATATGCTCTGCGGATTTTGCCTTTTCAAATTTGGTTTGTGTCACACCCCAAAATTTGGACAATTAAATATTAAATTAAAACTAAACCCCAATCAATATTCCATCATCCAAATCCTAGGGGTAAAACAATAATCTATATGTTTTCGTCCCAATTTGGTTTAAGTAAATTTCAATGCTAAAAAAAATACAAGGGATAAAAAAAAAATTAACAAACGTCAACCAAATCATCCATCATAAATTCATGACTATCCAATACCTTCAACATTAAAGTAGCAACAAATAGTCAAAACAACTTAAATAATGTAAAGTTAGAAAATAACCCACAATGCCAAACTATCAAAATACTAAAGTCATAAAATAAATAAATTAATTAATATCGACCCTAAACTCTAGAAAACAAAAGAAATCCGAAAGACATGTCTTATAACCGTAGTTATTTTCCGTCACCACCGTAGTCCCAACTAATCCTGTAAAGAAAGCTCAGCTGCAGTTAAACAGAACGCACCCGAGATGCCAAGAGACAAAATAGGTCAATATACAAGAATACTGATATAAGTGCAAGATTTGACATCCACATGTCCACCAAACACAAACAAAAGTACATTTAATTCTTATTGCGGGACAAGACAAGTAGTTCCACCGGTACCGAGACGAAGGGGTAGTTTCTTGAGATACGGTGGCATTTAGTTTCATGCCCGTATACAACTAAATATAAATTGAGTATACAAAATAAATAAATAAAAATAATATAGTGGATCAGTCCTGCATAAAAATTTAGTAACACCCATCATTCTGCGGAAAATAAGGTTAGTATAATTTAATCATAAGTAAATTACTGAAGAAGTATAAAAATACACTATTTCATGCTTAAATCATTCGAATTGACCAAAACTCAAAGAACAAAAGTTGTACAAAATCAAATTTCCTAAAAGACAACCGAACAGGTTGAGAGAAAAACTTGATAGAAGAACCTAGTAGAATTCAACTAAACAATCAGAAACTGAAAACGAAAAGCAACGGCCCTAAGATGATTTTTTTTGGAAAAGTTCAAAACACGAAAAATGTTCAGAATAATGTTTACTTCAGTTTACGCGAAATCAATGAAAATGAGCTTGTTTTGTGGGTTAAAACAACATCTAAAATCTATGTTGTTAAAATGAATAAAAACTATTGTAACCAAGATTATCCGATTACAAGTTCTAATTCATCTTTTTAGTAAAAAATTAAAATACAAAAGTTGTCTAGAATTAAGTATACATGTCTCTGCTAAATTTTGTAATTTATCGAGATTGTTTACTATTTTTTGAGATGTACAAATCAATAAAATTAAACTATATCAATAAACTCATATTTAATTCTTTGTACCTTAACTCCACTACTTCGGCCCTTCACTTCCGGCCTACACATATATCCCATGTGCCGCCCATATACCTAACACCGCTCCGAAGCCAAACTTGCACGGGGATATCATCCCAAGTTTGACCCACACTCCCCGGACGATTAGGATATACGTACGCACGTAAATCAAAGCACTCGTCTATTTCTGAGAATGAGACAACAATATATATATATATATACAACCCCTCATCTACTCATGAAAACAAATATAACAATGTCGAGCCTAAGGCATTCAAATCAATCTCATAATCTTCACTTTTTTTTTTATACACTTTTTCTCACTAGCACTCAAATAAAACAACAATTGTTGGAGTCATGGTGGAATATTCAGAATTTATCTATGGGTTCCTAGTTTATTTTAATTTTATATATCCATGACTGTGATTAAAATCATAAAATAAATATATATATATATATATATAAACCCTAAACCTTACATACATAACTAACCAAAATAATTGAAATCAATCCATCATCTTTATGCCAATACAATATCAA
The DNA here is from genome assembly GCA_030407325.1 of Camellia japonica. Taxonomy (NCBI): domain Eukaryota; kingdom Viridiplantae; phylum Streptophyta; class Magnoliopsida; order Ericales; family Theaceae; genus Camellia; species Camellia japonica. Next base: position 83,096,974 of record JAPPVO010000032.1, on the reverse strand, counting down.
ACCAACATCAAATAAATAAAATAAATAAATAAATAAAAACTACGAAATAAACATAAATTAAGGAAAGTGGGCTTTGCAATCACAATTATTTTTCGAAAATCAAAAAATACTTGGAGAATTAATGAAGCCACCAAAATAAAACCCTAACTCCTCTTTTTTCCCTCTCCTCTCTCTCCTGCCATCTCTCTTTCTCTCTCGGCTTTGTAACGCCCCACTTTTTAATACTCGGGTAACATTACTAAATTCTTTATTATAATACAATTTCAGAGTTAACGTATCGGACTTCAATACATCAATAAAGACAATTAAGTAAAGGTTCTCTCATTCAAATACATAATGAATGCAACATGAGACATAATTACAGTAAATTGCCCATAGGCTTACATCAATAACATGAAAGAAAAGGGTTCAACTCTTGTACAACAATGGCATTCAGCAACAATTAAAAGGCCCCATGGCTAACAGATAATGAAGATCCTCAATCTTGAAATACTTCTCGATGTTTGTAAACACCCCATTTTTTACGGCCCTTACAACTTGGACATCATCTCTTGCACACCCAATGATGAGTCTATATGCTTGTCAAGTGTTCGAAGTCCTCAGCGGAATGCCACAGCTTTGAGCCCTTCAAACTTTACACACCTGTTGCCTCATTTTTGGACTAAACCCAGAGATCTTCAAGCCTGCAACCTCTGGCCACCTCTTTGGGTTTCCGGCCATCACTCTTGGTTGCTGGCCACTGATGTGGCCTGCCAACCACCAGTGATGGCCGGCCAGCCACCAATGTCTTTTGCAGATATTTTGTGACAGTTGTGCCAGCTGTTTACACAGATGCTTGCATCTACTCCCACATGTATGATTGGACGTTTATGAGGGAAATTCCATGTTTTCTATATATAGAGGACCTCCCCTCTTGCTTTTAAGGCTAGAAAAATTTTAGAGCAAAATTTTTCCTCTCTCTCTACAATTCTCTCTCTCTCTCTCTCTCTTGCAAATTTCTTAACCCTTGCTTACATATCCTTCACCTTTGCCTATACACTCTTAACCAAACCTCTCCATCTTTGAGCCGAGGTATCTTTGAGCCTTGTTTGAGCTCTTAAGGGTGTGTTTGCCTTGGTTTATTGCTTGGAATTGATTTCCTCTTCAAGAGGTATAAAGCTTTGCCTCTTTACTTGTTTTATCTACTTTTTTCCTTCCTTTTTTCCAACTGTTTTTGGGCTATAAAAACTCTGTATTTTTTGGTTGAAGTTTGGGTTTCAAGGCCAATAAAGGTAGAGAGGTGTTCACATTTCTTTACACCTTGTCCTCAAGGCCTTTACCCTTGTGTTTTCCACCTTTACACTATCTTTTTTTGAGCTTTTAAACACTGATTTTTATAATTATTTCAATGACTAAAATCATGATTTGAAGTCCAAAATTGGAGGGGTTAGCCTCCCCTCTTTGTGTTTTGCTTACTAGCCTAGCATGCTTCATGTTTTAGCATATTAATTTAGTTGTTTTTGTCTTAATTTCAGCATGTTTCAGGACTATTTTTAGATTGTTTTAGAACTGTCTTTAAGTGTTTGTTGTATTTGAGCTTTATTTTACATGCTTGTAATGTAATTGTCCTCATGAGTTTAGTGTTTTAAGCATTAGACACCATCTTATTTAAGTTGATTGCATTTATTTATGGCTTTCCATACTTGTGATCACTCTTAATCACCTCTGCAACCTCCTTCCTTTCTTGGCTTTTGTTTTGCTTTGAAAGTGGTTTCAAATTATTTGTTTGTTTAAACTTGAGATTGAGATGTCATGCTTAATGGTTTAATCCCTTTGGGGGTTCATTACCAACGGTATGATGTCTCTTTCATGCCCAAACAACTCTTGGTTTGAGCCCTTTTTCCATTAGAGGACTTAACTTTACCTTTTGGACTCAATTGAATAAAGAATAGATGGTAATCTAAGATGGAGTAATAAAATTGAGGCTAAAAAAAGGTGCAAGATAATAACTTGTTTGGGTTTAATCGGACGTTAATTGAACCCTTGAGTCTTGAGTCGTTTCATACTCATTAGTGATGAAAACGGTTCAAAATTCATTGTCAACTACTTTCCTTGATCTTTCATGATAGGGAGGTGGTTTTGAGAGTCTTATTTTGTTACATTTATTGAACTTGCACACTTTGGTTTATAGGCCATCATGCAATGAAATTGCATAGATTGATGGTTTGTGAACCAAGCTTACTACTCATTTGATCTGTTCATGATACAGAGGGGTAAATTGTGCAAAAAAAACCCTTGAGAATACATTGTCTCTGCTCTATTTGCTCTCTGTTGCAGCATGGAAGTTCTATCATCAGTGGCCGACAGGCTCTTATTGGTGGCCGGCAGGCCATCATTAGTGGCCGACAGGCCCTTTGCCGGCCACCAATGCAAAATCAAGCAATGTTCTCCTGAAGCAGAACAGAGTTGGTCTGGAGATAGAAATCAGTGCATGTGTTATACTGTGCAACAGAGACATGCAGCAATAGAAATAATGCCTTTTTTGGGTGGAAACCGCATCCATACATGAGCCCTCCATCTATCCTCGAGATCCGTGTTGCATATATTTGTGTTGAGATTCAAATAGTGGCTTTGTAATTAATTAGTTAGAATAGCTAACTTGTCTCGTGTTGTAATTATTTTAATTACCTAGATTAGTTAATTAATTTATTTTTATAATAATTAGTTAAGTAGTTTAGCTAATTTAATTTGTTTTGTAATAATTAGCTTAGCTTTAATTAGTTAGCTACTTAGTTTATTCGGACTCTCCTTCGTGAGAGCGCAATGTTGTAATAATGTGTATGTCTTTCAACCCTATGTCTTTCTCTCTTTTATTTTACTAGCTTATGATGGTTAGTTTAGGAGCATCATGTTTTGTTTAGCATTCTCCATGTTTGCATCCACTTATATTGCATGCACCGAAGCTTGGTTCATCATTCACTTGCATTGTTAGTTTAATACTTCTTTGAAAAATGTATCTAAATCGCATGTTATTTAATTGATTCATATGTCATATTAGTAGCCGAGCCTATTAGTTGCATATTTTATGTGTTGCATTAGTCATATTGCATAGTTAGAAATCATGCATTTTTTCTAACTTTATCACTATTTTGGCTTAGAGTACTAGGTGAGCCTTTACTCGCTTTAGCATAATTGCATGAATGTCGATGTTGTCATGTTTAGCATGCTTTCCATAAGGCTAAGTGCTTAAGTGTTATAATTGCTTGAATGCCTGTGGATGGAGGCTAATTGCTTGAATTGGAATAATTTGAGTAATGTTCATATGTGATCATTTTTTCAAGTGGTACATATTCAAAACGATTTTCAAAACAAACATGAATCGAAATGTTCCAATTTTTGTAAGTTAGTCTATACTTGTGTGTGCGCGTCACATAGTAATGCTAGCCTAATAAACCGAAACAAGAGCATATAATGTACATAAGATTCATATCATGATTAGTAGAGGCCGATCTTTGATCGGGCGAGCCGGAGTGCTCAATTCATGACCTTCCCCTCTCGTACCTAAGTTCCCGAGCCGAGACAATCTTGGTGATGACGGACACATGACCTTTGGCACGAGTCATAGGCTTCCTAGATTTTCCAAAAAAATATTTAAGTGGCGACTCTGTATCTGGCAAAGCAGTCCATTTTTTGCAATTTGATTCAAAATCAATTTTCTAAAAGATTTGCCGGATTGAAACTCTTTGGTATTTATTTATTTCACATTACACTTGTGAAATCAAATTCAAAACCGCGGGAGTCCGATACTGTAGGGCTTATTCGACTTTCAAAAGGAGGCGCAAAAAAGTCGAGCTACAATGTTCACCTGAAAAAGGATTAGCAACGTGGGATGAATATAAAGTCCAGTAGGAATCTCAACATGATCCTAAATAATAACAACATATAGATAGATATGATCATGAATGCTTTAAGTTATACCATATACATAAGTGCCGGTTTATACATAAAGATATACTTATATAGGTACTTTTCTCATAATCATTTAATTTATCCAACACTCACAAAACCGATCACTTTTCTTTCTTCTTGTTACCACTTTATTTTACATTTTCCAGACGATATTAGGTATTTGAAGACAAACCCACGAAATCCAATTACTGAACTCACACCCAATTCTAAATTACAAGTTCCGAATAGAAGTATTCCAAATGAACATGAAGACGATACACATAAAATACTCCTCACATAACCATATAAGACAAGTGACATCCTCCACAAAATAATCATCATTATGCATAAAACACATTAAGAGAACTAAGATAAAAAACAAGAAACCCATCAACGCTCTACCTGCATCAAGCACGGTAAACCAAGGATACACATTTCCAATACTCATGCCAATTTACTAGTCACCAGCTGGAAAGTAATGGTATCTCTGCCAAGTTCTTCAGGCGCTAGTTGGAAGGTACTGGCACCCTAAATTCTCAGCGCAGCCAATTCTCCAAACGTTAGCTGGAAGGTAATGGTACCTCTTATTCTCAACACGTGCACATTTCCAACCATCACATAATACAACAAACAAACATAATCCGAGTGTACTACATACACAAAAATCTATTCAACCAATACAGATAATTCCGAGTGTATTACATATACATAATCTATTCAATATCACAATGTCATCCTCCACCGATGACCAATGACAAAACCTCTATGCATTAGTATTTAAATATACTTAATACGGTAATCCAATACTCACAAGACCTTAGGTCCAACAACAATGATAATAACGATAATATTCAACAGTTTCAAAACCCAACCTCATGTTCAAATCTGGATTTCCAACACGCCATGGTTTCTTTCTCTTTTCGAACTCAACTCTTTTGTTTTCCAAAAACAATCTTCCACATTTCAATAGAACCACATCCAAGGATTTCCAAGCCATAATCCAAATTAACTTAACATGATTATCCAAATAAATTTCCAATACCATAATTTATTCATCCTTTATACTAACAACACAATAATCACAACTCAAACTATCAAAACACAATCTTTAATAAACTTTACCCCTTTTTAGTTCATTAGGTCAAATTATCAAAATTAGGGCTTTTCCTCTCTTTTCAACAAAAACAAGTTAAGCTACCCTCCAATTAACCCAACAACAATCAATTTCACAATTTCTACTCCAAATATTCAAACCCTAGATCCCCTGTCATGTTTTTCAAAAGATCCACAATAGATGTGATTTTTATGCAATAAAATCTACAACATGTCTATCTTTAGACGAATTATTGAGAAGGAGCAAAAGAATCCCTACCTCAAGCAATAAAGAGAAGAAAACCCGAAAATCCAACTTCAACAAAAACACAATCCACTCAAATTAAACGGAAGCCCTCGTCGAGCCTTACATTTTGGTATAAGGAACTAGGGGTCAAAGATATATAAAAGTAGATGAAAACCAAGGAAAAAAAGCTTGAGAGCTCAATAATGGCAGAAGGAGAGAGAAGTGAGAGAGAAAAGTGACCCAGATGTGACCAAAAGTGACTTTTATAGTTGCTGAGTTCGGACAAATCGCTTGAGCGCAAAAAGTGTTGCTCGAGCAACTAGACACAACAAGGGACACCGCTCGAGCATAGGAATCATCACTCGAGTGAAGATTGCACCCTCCCAGTATTTTTGCAGACCTGCAAAAGTATTGAGAGTTTTCAAACACCGCTCGAGTACAAAAAGTTTCGCTCGAGCTTAGAGACAAAACACAAAGCAACAACAGTTTTAAAAACAAGCAATCAACCCGCTCCAAATGTAACCAACACATCCCAATAACCAAATTCAATGAGGAATGAGGGGAAATAAGACATGAACAACCAAATAAGACAATGAAATCCGGATCCAAAACATCAACGGGTCGGATCTAAACTAGAGCCGCTATAGGCTTTCTTTCTCAGCTGCTGCTCTCTGGTTTTGATTTTGTTTTTTTTTTTTTTTTTTCTTTTCCTTTTCCTTTTCCTATTGACAGCCTTATTACAACCTAATCACAATTATATAACCTAATAACTATTATATTATATTATACAAATACAACATACATAAATATGATATATATTTTATCAATATATAAAACACTTTTTTTTATATATAAAATATATAAATATTCGGATTAATTATATATAATTAAATATCATATTAAATTAATTAAATACCACATTAAATTCTCATGTATCCATGCAATTAATAAAGCCCAAAAAAAATAAAAATAAAGTAATAATACTAATAATAATAAATAATGAATTAAGAAAAAATTAGGGTCGTTACAGTTTGTTTCCTTTGAGCTTCCTTATTTCCTTTGTTATATAATATATATATATATATATATAACCGGTTGAAAATGAGACCAGATGCATCATATGGATTAAGTTTGTTCATATTTTAAATAAATAAATAAATATTAATTTCGGTCCTTATATTTTTAATTAAATCAATTGTAACTTGTAATATTTAAATTTGTGCCAATTTAGTCCAATTAATAATACCGTTTGTTTGGATAAGGGGGGATTGGAATCTACCGGACTGTTAGTCCAGGGATACATTGTCTCCGGACTATTTGGTTGGACTGGATTTGTATCCTATGTTTGTTTAGTCATGGGATTAGATGTCAGGAAATGACTATTTGATTAGATAGGATATGAATCCTATGTTTGTTTGGGATATTATGGAGAAGAATAAATGTTCAAATGACTATTTTACCATTTTCAATTATTAAGTAATAGCAATATTAAACATATCTTTAATATTTTAATTATTTTTAACTAGATTAAATAAAAATTTATTTTATTTTATTTTTACACAATTAAATAAATTTATTTTTTAAAAATTAAATAAATAAAATATCAATAAAAATATACGTTATTTTTTTAATTAAAATTTTAAATAAATTTATTTTAAAAAATAATAATAATTAATTAATGAAATTAAATAAACCATCTATTAACATTTAAATAATGAAATTAAATAAAATATAAACAAAAATTTAAAATAAAACATCAATAAAATATCTATAAAAAAATATTTTAAAAAATTAAATAAATAAAATATCAGTAAAAATTAAATAAAATTATTATATTTTTAAATTGAGACATTTAAATTTTATTGAATTTTACTAAATATAATACATAATTAAATAATAGATGGTCAAATGGTCATTTCACCACCTAATCTCATATCCCCTTTATCCCTCCATTTGTGTCTCACCCCCCTTCATAGGACACAATAGTCCAATGGATTTGGGACTAATAGTCCGGTGCAAAAATTTTGAACCAAACAATAATAGTCCAATCCCACCCCTCAATCCCTCAAAATAAACACCACCCTAGTGTTTTTGATGAAAAATGATCACTGAATTTATTGATGTTAACTCAACAAGTTGAGCAAATTTATTATTTTACCTCTAAAAGAATGACAAATGTCACTTGTATATATATTTGCCATTAAAAAATGCTAACAATTAGGGCTAATTACACTATTTTTCCCTCTATTTTAGCGATTATGTCATTTTAGTCTTTGTGATTTCAATTGAATCGATTTTAACCTTGAATTTTTTTTTTTTATTTTGTCTCAAATTGATCCAATTGATAATATTTTTTTATGACAAATGCAACCTGTCATCGTTTTAGGAGTAAAACAAAATACTTGGTCAATTTAGTGACTTAACCTTAACCAATCCAATGAAAATTTTCCATTAAAGACCCTAGAGATGTTATCAATTCGATTAAATTGACGTAAAATCTAAAATTAAATGTCAAAATTAAGTCAATTAAAACTATATGGAACAACAAAATGTAAGGATTATTGATATAATTTACTCAACAATTATAAGCAATTGAAATAAATTGAGATAAATTCGTAAATTCAGAGTCAAAATCGAGTTAATTGAAATTATAGGGACTAAAATTCAAGAAACTTTATCATTGTACAGAAGAGCAATTTGAAATTTTATTTTTCATGTCAAGTCATATAAAGCCGTTGATCAATTTTGTACATATGGCTAGTACAACTAAAAAAACATGTTATATTGAGTTTAATTTATTTGTTTTTATTTATTTTGTGCATTTTAAAAATTTTGAAAATATATTGACATTTTTTGTTTTTTCAAAAAATGCCATTAGATAGCTTGGAAAGTTTTTGGCTTAGTGGCATTTCTCAAAATGCTATAAAATATTTGTTTATGACACTTTTCACCCAATGTCATAAAAGGTAATTTGCACCTACCTAGTTTAGTGGCATCTGTTGATAAATGTCATTAAAATAATTTCTTGTGTCATTCTTTTATAAAATGCCACAAAATTGATTTGACATTTCTTTATTGAAACGCCACTAAAGTCTTATATGTTTGTAGTTTTGTGGCATTTTTTTAAAACGTGTCACCAAATATTATTTTTGTGGCATTTTCTAAAAACATAGTTGTAGCTCGGCTTTTCGCGCTCCCTTTCGGAAGAATGAATAGCCGTTACGGTTCGGACTCCACTTGTGTGTTGGTTCTGATTTTGATTTCACAAGTGCAATGTGAAACAGTGAAAATACAAAAAGAGTCCAAATCCGGCAATTTCTTTTGGAAAATTGATGTTTGAATCAAATGCCAAAAATTGACTCCTTTGCCAGATATCAGAGTCCCCACCTAAATATTTATTTTGGGAAATTTAGGAAACCCATGACTCGTACCAAAGGCCATTAGTCCATCGTTACCAAAGTGTCTTGGTTCGGGAACTTAGGTATGAGAAGGGAAGGTCAATAATTAAACACCCCACTCACCCGATCAAAGATCGGCCTCTACTAATCATGATGTGATTTTTATGTACAGTATATGCTCTTGTTCTATATGTAACATACAAGTATAGACTAATTTCACAAAAAGTTTGAACATTTGATTCCATGTTTGTTTTGAAAAAAAATGTTTTGAATATGTATCACTGAAAATGGTGATCTCATATATACATAAATCAAAGTATCCCAATTCAAGTGATTAGCCTTCATCCACAAGCATTCAAACATGCATATCAAGTAAGCATTTAGCCTCATGGTAGTATGTTTGATATGACAGCAATCACACTTATACAATATGCTAAAGCATAAAAACTTACCTTATGTTCGAAGGCCAGTCAAAAGAAAGTAAATAGTTAGAAAAAATGCATGATCCTAATTAATGCGATATGGCTAATGCAACACATACAACGTGCAAGTAATAAGCTCGGCTACTAGCATGGCATGCGAGTCAATTCAAGGCATGTGATAGAGCATGTATTCAAGGAAAGAGTTTGAATTTGACATTTGAATAATATGATGAGCCGAACTTTTATGCATGCAAAATGAATGGATGCAAGTCATAGAAATGCTAATTTGAAAATATGATGTCCCTAACCTAACCATCATAAGCAGTGAAATAAAAGGGAGAAAGAATGGGGGGTGGAAGACATACAACTTATTATATATTTGTCTTCGCGAATGAGGGTCCGAATGTCCAAATGTGCGAATAAATAATTATTACAAAACTAAATGAATAATAAATTAAAGGGGTTGCCTAATTTGTTACAAGAATTGATGTAAGGCACGCCTTGACACAATAAACTCGGTATAACGTCTGACCGAAGTCAATTAATCATATTGGTTCTTTATGTCGGTTGCAATCCAATTTTAACCAATTTTATTAGCCTTTTTTATTATCTTTCCATTTCTTTATCTTTTCTCCTGTTTGTGCAAAAGTGATATTTACGTCCACTAAGTCCAAAATGCAATAAAGAGAAACAAGCATCAACTTAACTTGAGAAAATTTTCTTCAGGGGAAATTACAAAGGAAGAGTCAAACTTATTTACAAGCGATAAGGGATTCCAAGTCAAACTCAAGATGTGCAACAAGGACTAATCAAACTCAAAAGAGTGATAATGACTTAGAAAAACCCAAACTTGAGTGATAATGACTTGAAATCCAAACTTGACAATAAGTAATAATGACATTTTCCTTAGTGATTTCCAAGGGTCAATTAGTCCCTTAAAAGTAAACACACTGATGAATAAAGAGAAAAGAAAAATAAAAGATTGTGCTTTAGTATAAGAACATGTATACGTTTGGGGTAGTGAACCTCCAAAGAATATAAACCGTTAAGTATAGAACGTTTTATGCTTTTGATAGCAAATCCCCTAAGAGATTAAATCAGTAAGTATAGAACGATGCATACTTTTGGTAATGAACCTCTTAAGCATAAAACGTTTTAGGCTTTTGATAGTGAATCTCTAAAGAGATTAAACCATTAAGCATAGAACGTTTTATACCTTTGGTAATGAACCTCCTAAGCATAAATCGTTTTATGCCTTTGGTGGTGAATCTCCAAAGAGATTAAACCATTTAAGCATAGAGCGTTTTATACCTTTGGTAATGAACATTCTAAGCATAAAACGTTTTATGCCTTTAGTAGTGAATCTCCAAAGAGATTAAACCATTAAGCATAGAGCGTTTTATAACTTTGGTAATGAACCTCCGAAGAGATTAAACCATTAAGCATGGAAGAGTTCTTTTCTTATACTTGAACCACAATCTTAATTTTTCATAACTTTTTAATCGAAATAAGTAAAGAATGGAGGGAGGTTGCAGAGATAATTATGCGAAGTTGATTAATTGGTTAGTACAAACAAACTTGATATTTAAAACATAAATCATTGAAATAAATTAAACAGCCCCCTAAATAGCATATAATAGTGCTGAAATTAAGCTATAGAAAGCGAGCAAAATTAAATAGCCGGAGGTACTATTCACCGCCGGAGGTACTATTCATCGTCGGTGTTACTATTCACCGCCAGAACTTACTATTCACCGCCGGAGGTTACTATTCATCCGGTGGGATAAATTATTTAAAGTAATAAATTACAACAGTTTATATACAATATTTAAATTACAGCAGATATGTGGGTGGTGCAACCATCCCATTAAAGCGATAAAAAAAAAACAGTTATGAAAAGAAGTAAATGAAATATTTAAACAAATTATATTACATTTTAAAATTAAATGAAAATTTGCGAAAACTCACCTTTTGAGAAATGATGAATTTTCTAAGTCACAAACTTTCTTTTGATTACTCTCAAGTCTGTGGAATGTGTTCTTAATTCTCAGTCAAAAATTTAGAATTACCGCTTTAATGATTGATTTTTGAATGGTGTATTGATGAAATGAAAATAAAAGTATCAAAGAAAATATTTTATTTTCCCTCTCTCTCTTCTCAAACTCTCTCACACCACTTCTTTTTTCCCTCTCTGATTCTCTAATCTAATTCTCAGAGCCTTCCCCCTTCTTTCTTTTTTCTCTTCAGACTCCCTTTCTTTTTCTTTCCTAATTAGCCTCCCTCCTCTCCTTTTGATTCTCTCAGACTTTTCCCTTTTTTCCTCCCTCTTTAGACTTCTCTTGTTTCCTTATATAAGGAAATGATAATAATATAATAATATAAAATCTTATATATAATATATATATATGCATATAATATAATATTTATATATATGTTTGATGTCGGCAGCTGAGCTGACCGACATCAATTAGTTTTATTATATAATATATATAATATAAATATTATATAATCTATATAATATAATATAATATATAAAATATTTAATTTATACCAATTTATATAAAAATATCAAAAAAATATGAACAAACACATAAAATTATGTAAAATTACAAAAATATTAAACTAATTAAATATTTAGTATTTTAAAACGGTTTGGCCATAATAGTGAAGGTTGGGATTAAAGTTCAAATTCCATCTCTCCTACTGAGGATTCTGTGAGAAACACATTCTAATTGTCATCATTGGGTATTCAAAAGAAAGCGCTCAAATCTTAGGGCCGGTCAAAATAGGGTGTCTACACTAGTGTAGTGTCACTACAGTGTATTTTTATTGTAGTGAGATTAATATTAATAATGAATGAGTTTGGTTTAATTGTCAGAAATCTAAGGGGATGTAAGATATTTTTTACTTCTATATTTATTTTTTAATTTTTTTAATCATGTAAAAAATATTAATTTTTTTTTTAAATATGCATCAACTATAAGTTTAATAACTCAAAAATAAAAATAAAAATTTGAGAATAATATATGATTGAGAAAAGATGAAATTATAAATTTTTACATTTGAATAAATAAGTAGTGCAAATATCCAGGAATAAATAAATCCATTTATTTCAACTTTAAAAAATAACATTAATTTTAGAGAGATTGTTTATTTTTAAGTTTTTATCAATTAAAATTAAGTTTTTTTTTTCATTAAATATTTTAATAATATCTTAACAAATTAAGGGTTTTGTTTAATATTAGATGAAATTTAGGAATGTTATTAAATAATACTAAAATATGTATGGGTCTTTGATAATATATATGCAAAACCTCAAGGGAGGTAAGTGTAATGTACCCATGTTGTTGACCCATATTGATAATGAATGAGGCTTCTTGGTTTATGAGTTCTTTCGTCTTTTCACTTGTAAACCAAAGAGTAATATGGTCATTTTCACACCAAAGTAACGCCGTTTGTACAAACTTAACAGATTGTGAGAATCTTGATAATAATTTTAAAATAAGGGAAACTAGTGTAATTATTGAAACATAAGAAAAATTCTTATAATTGTCAGAAATCTCAGAAGAGATAACTGTAATTTTCCCACAAGGTAGGGATTCTCCAATTTCTAAATTTTTGGGTTATTGTATTATTTTAATTACATCAAAATTATAGAGAGCATCATAATTTTGTCAAATCTCTAGTTCAATGTAATTTACTCAATTAGAGGACAAACACATATTTTTTTTAATATACAAAAATTTTATGATGGGGATTATCTAAAAGTATTAGCCATTTAACGTTGGGCTTTTATTAGAGGTTAGTATTGCACAATAGGATTAATGTTTCGATTTGTTATAATGACTAAATTTAAATACTAAAATTTGATATTATCACGTGTTATTAATGCAATGATATATCGCATGAAAGGAAAATCCATTAAATTAAGGGTGGGTTTGAGGCTGGTTTTTTCAATATTTTTTTTAAAAAGTTTTTAAATTGTTTTAAAAACTAAAAGCTATCTATTTGAGAAGTTGTTAAAAATAGTTTATTTATTTATTTTTGGTGTGTGTGTGTGAATGAGAAAAATTGATGTGAAATTTAATTTTTATTTTTTAACTGATGACAAAATATTTAGTAATTTTTTGAATTATTATTTTTTTAAACAAATATTGACTTTTACATCATTATCCTAAATGTTTAATAACACGGTCGAGACAAACCATGCCATAGCCGAAATTAATCAACATTGCATTATTGAAAGCAAATTCATAAAAACACTACTTTAATTAGAGGTTAGTTTTGCATAATAACATTAATGTTATAATGACTAAATTTTTTATTTTTTGATTTGCTATAGTGATTAGATTTAATTATTAAAATTTAAATATCATTTTATATAATATTAATCAGCAATATGACGCATGAAAGGAAAATTCATTAAAAAACAACACATTTTGGACAAATTATGCTATATCCAAAATTGATCACCATATCATTAGGGACGAATTATACTACTCCCTCAGTCCCAAAATATTAGTTTCTTATTTTATTTTTTATTGTCCCAAAATATTAGTCACTTTTCAAAAATTAAAGACTAAAATAATATAAATTTCTTATTTTACCATTCTTTTAAATTCATTAACAACACAAAACGTACAATTATGACAATTGATATTCTAAAAAAATGTACTATCAAAGGGTAATTTTGAAAAATTAATATTTTTAAAGTGCAATAATTGTATTACTAAAAAGAATTAGATTCCCCAAAAATGACTATTATTTTGGGACGATGGGAGTAAAAATCTCTATATTTTGGAATTTGTGTCACTTTAGTCCATGATATTTCAATTGTGATACATTTGACCTTAAATTTTGAATCTCATTTCAAATAAAGACAATTGAAGACATTATTGCTCAATTTGAATGGCAAAATCGCCATACAACTTATTTTGTATTGGTTAACTTATATGTTATTTGAAATATAATGTTTTTTTTTTTTTTAATGAATAATGTTGAAATTTTTTTTGTTATAAAATTCAGTTCGGTTTAGTTTTCATAATCTATTTTCAAAATTTTTTTTTCTAAGAAATTAAAAATTCAATTGGTGAAAAAAATTAAAAACACCATTTTTATATAATTGTATCTTTTGGGGGGTAGAAATAATTTTTTTAAATAAATTTTTGATATTTATTTTCATTAAATTAGTTTTAATATTTTCAAAAGTCAAACATGGTAACAATTTTGATATCATTATTAAACCAATCCATTAAATTAAAAAATCTAAAACTAAAAATATTTCATATATTAAACATATCGATTATACATTAAAAGCCTAATAGCTATCTATTACATGATAACTATCTAAAAATATCTGTTAACAATAAACATAACCATCTATTACCTGATAACCATCCAAAAATATCAACCACACATTACATGATCATCATCCAAACACATACAAAAAATTAATTTGGTAAAAAAATAAAAAAAAATAAAAAATTTATCATTTTTACATAATTTTAATTTTGGTGAGTAGAAATAAATTTTAAAATTTTAAAAATATTTTTTGACATTTGGTTTTGTCAAACTAGTTTATATTTTATCAAATTGACGACTTTGCCCTTGAAATGGAGCAACAATATCTTTAATTTTCCTTATTTGGAACGAGATTCAAAATTTAAATTCAAATGTATTACAATTAAAAGGTTAAGGACCAAAGTAACACAAGTCCCAAACTACAAGAACCGTTAGTGTAATTTTTCCTATCATTATTGAAAGTAAATTCATAAAACATTGTGACGTTATTTGGATTAAAATAGTTAATAAAGTTAAAATAATAAATAAAAATATATTGCATCTAACCTATAATCATTTCATTTTTTTTCATAACCATCAAATCAATTACAAAAAAAAAAAAAAAAAAATCAACTATATTTTCAAACACAATTTTTTTAGTTAGGCTAAAATATCAAAAAAGTCTTAGTAGCCAACTTCCTAAACGAGGTCTATAATAAGGCACTATTTGGGGTACGCAATATAAGCACATTTTTTTTATCTTTTTATGTTTTTTGGATTATATCACCTTTTTACTTTTTTACATATTTTTTCATAAAAAATTAAAAAGTACACTTATTTAGATCATTCCAAACAACCCCAGGTTGGGGTTTTCTTAAGTTTACATTTCAATTTGAGAGAACTTGAGAGGCTTGTAATGTTTATTACAGATAATCTTTTAATTATCCGAATCGTTTATTTTGTAATATTTCAATATATATCGTTTATGAAAAAATTAATTCGATCTAACAATCATAATTTTTTTTTTATTTCACATTTATATCTGAAAAAATAAATGAAAAATATATTTTTAAAAATAGAATATATTTTTTTAACATATAAATATAATAAAATAAAAAAATTATGATTATTAGATTGATTTAATTTTTTATAGGTATATATTAATAACATAAATAAAATGGCAAACTTCACTTTTTCCCTCTATGGTTTAAGCCATGTGCAGATTACCCATGACTTTCAAATATCACTACATAACCTCATGTGGTTTATGAAGTAATGTGCACCGTTAGCTTTTCCGTGTATTCTAACCAGCTGTGCAGTGCACGCGAGAGTGGTGCAAGTGGACATGAACTGATGATGTTCCCTCGCAGTGAAAAGACCAAAATGCCCCTAGGATTAAACATAAAAGCTTACCTTGCTTTTTATATTGCCTCCTTGCTTTGTATGTTGAGTTGCAGGTAGTTTACCCAGCAAAAATGTCATCTTCAAGCATTGGAGGTGAAGAAAGACAAATGTTGAGGTTCATGAGCAAGAAATGTCGTTGTGGGAGAAAAATAACCATTAGAATTGTGGAGTCTGAGAAGCCTTCAAAAAGTAAGTTGTACTATGTTTGTGAAAATACGGGGTTTGGGGGGTTGTGATTTCTGGGCTTGGTATAACCTAGTTAGATATGCTCTCATCTATGGAAGAAATGAGATTGATGATGAGAAGTCAAGAGTTGAGGAAGGTGTGCAGTTTAATGGAAGAGTGATGAAGCTGGAGATGAAGATGGAGGCACTGACCATGATGATGAAGACATCTATGGTGGTTTTGCTTGTGTGTTTCATTTCCACCATATTAATGTTCGGTATGAAATGAATTTGTAAGAATTTGTAAGGTGTTTTATGTACTTGATGTATGTTTGAAAGAAATAAAATTATGTTTATGAAACTTGTGATTTTTGTATGTTTTTGTTTACTACAACATGAAAATAAATTCAATTTTTTTTTTTACTACAACATTGAAAATTATTCCAACAAATTCATAATTTCTTTCACTGGAAATTTTTTTTTTACAAATTCTTAATTGGAAAAAAATCAACCTTACTGAGTTTAATTAGAAAAAAATTAACAAATTCTTAATTTCTTTTACTGCATTCCAATGCAAAATATACAACCAACATTTCCAACACAAACAAACTGACTGTATACTGGAAGCAATGGTAACCATACTGAGTTGATTTGCAAAACAACTGGCCTCATTCCAAATCAATGCACTTGAGGCAATAGAACAAAAATGACAAAAAAAAAAAAAAACTGAGATTCACAATGCTATTCAATACCAATCCATTTACAGAAGTATGCTGCAATTGAAAACCATTCTCAAAAATCATAACTCTAAATACAAAACATAGCTTAAATACAAAAACTATAATTCTAAATACAAAACATAACTCTATATACAAAAACCATAACTATAAGTGTGTGTCTATCCTTTCTTAGCTTAAATACAAACACAACACATCCCGTAGTATTGTTTCATTACAAAAACATAAATAATAATAGGTAATCCTATAGTCTACTTTGACCCAGTTGGCAGTTCTTTGTCCAGTCTCCTTACTTTGATTGTCTCTAGTACAGAAGTTACTGAAACAACATGCCCTCTAACATTAGCATTCACTCCAGTTCTTCCAACATTGACTACAGATGCAGATGCATTAATTGGTCCTCTACCTCTACCTCTCCCACCAACTGTGATTTCAAGTCCTTTGCCAGGACCACTTGATGCCTTTCCACCATGAGTTGGTAGTTTTGTGGGCTGCAACAATATTTTCAATTAACAAACTGAAAAGTTACAAAATTAAAAAGTTGGTTATATAAACAAGTGAGTTACTTGAATGGATGACCTAGTACTTCTCATCTTCAGTCCAATAGAAGCAGTGCTCATTGGTGGCTGAGATGTTGCTTGGCCTTCTCTTCTAGTTTGGATGTTACTAAACATCTGAGGCAAAAAAATTTCCAGTTAGGAACAAATTGGGCAAACTACTGTTAGTTTCCTATTTAAAGTTACAAGTCAACATTAAAAGTTGGTTACCTCATTTGATAGGATGTTTGTTGTTGGAGTAGGAGTAGGAGTAGGAGTATGAGTAAGAGTAGGAGTAGGAGTTGATGCAGGTTGAGATGATTACCCACTAGTACATCTCTGCTGCAACAAACAAATTAAGTATACAATAAATTAAGTATACAACAAACAAAGAACAACATGTGTACAATAAATGAATGCATAAGTAGACACTAACCTTCACCATTTTGGACTTAGAATGCAGTCTGTTCTTGCATGACCTCTAATTGTGTCCCTTCTGCAGACACTTAGCACATGTGACATTGATGTTCTTCCTTGATGCCTTGTGTGGATTTTTTGGCTCATCTGCTTGTCTGTTTCTTAACTTCTTTGGTCTGCCTGCTAATTTATTTGCTTCTAATGGATTCAATTTCTGGCCACCTTTCTCATACTCATGCATGTCTGGAACTGGGTGTATCATGAATGCATAAGTATCCAAGTACCTAGACTTGCTGTAATACTCATGCACATAGGCTTCTGGCTGCTCATAATTGATTTGAATTGCACTGATGGCATGACTACAAGGCAAACCAGACAAATCCCATCTCTTGCAACTGCATATCCTAGTACTTAGGTCCACTGTGTACATCCTCTGAAAATGATCAACACACAACCACTGTATTTTGTCTTGAAGTTACTATACATATGTCTCAAGCAGTATCTGCGATCTGCAGTAGGGTATAACTCTGCAAATGTTTCAACCAACCTCTTCTGTCTATCTGATATAAATGTCCACCCTATCTCCTCAACACTCCCAATATCACTCATCAATTCCTGAAAAAACCAAGACCAAGAGGCTTTACATTCTATCTCAACCAAAGCCACTGCAATAGGATACATGTTGTCATTTCCATCTCTCCCAATAGCACTGAGTAGTTGCCCTCCAAAAATCCCTTTCAAATGACAACAATCTAGTCCTATTATTGGTCTACACCCTGCTAGAAATCCATCTTTCTGTGCACTAAGTCTGAAATACATTCTTTCAAATGTAGGCTCTGTTTTTTCAAGATTAGTTGTTATTGAAATGTGTGCGGTTGGATTTTTCCTAACAACTGTAGCTGCATAATCCCTAATCCTGTGATACTGCTCTGCCAAATCCCTTACAATTATCTTCCTTGCCTTTCTCTTTGCCCTATATATTTGAAACCTACTTGCATCCACCATTATCTCTCTTCTAATTTTTTTTTTCTTGAAAGAGGCTATGTTAATAGAGGGGTTATCTCTCATTTCATCTACAAACTTCTTCCCAAGTACTTAGAGTTGGCTTGTTTGTTGTTGTAATTCCTCACACATGTGTGTTTCCTCTCTAGAGTTTTGATCTGAAAGGTTGGGGTTTCCCCAAATGGAGAGGCATTTATCCTCCAAGTACAGCCATGCCTATAAACAGTAGTGATCCTAGCACTCTCATTTCTGATGTACCTTATATCATAATCATGCACTACATTAAACTCCCTCAAATACTCTCTAAAAACTTGGGGATTAGGAAATTTCATTCCAACTACAAGTTTGGGATCTTTCATCATCCATTCTTTGTATTCTGGGTATCCAGCATCATCTGCCTCATTTGATGACCCTTTCAGACTATTCAATTCATCATCATCATCAACATCTGAATACCAACCAACATTACCTGGTAGATTAACTTTAGGTAGTGGTTCTTAAGTTTTTCTGTGTGAGGTTTCATAAAAAATGTCATCATTTGGACCCTTTAAGTCTTCATACAACCAACTTTGGTCATCACTTTTCTCTGCACTGTCCTCAGAAGTCTCAGTATCACTATAATCTTTACAAACTATATAGTCCAAGTCCTCAGAATCATCACTATCAATTCTCTCTTCATTAGCCAAAAATTCAGTCTCACTCTGTGCACTGTCATTCTCATTAGACTCATTACCTTCCACAGACTCAGTGTCAGTAGTATGCTGCAACCCCTCCTCATATTGTGTATCATTACGCTCATGTTGCGTATCACTACCCTCACATCCCTTACCCACATCCTCACCCCTAGCTACCTCTGCACTATCATCTGAGTCATTCCCAATGTCAACAACTATGATGTCAATATCGGACAAGTTTATATCAATAATGTCTGTGTCAGTACCATATATGGAATTACCACCCTGTTTTGTGTCACCACCACCTCTGGCATTACCACCCTGTATTACACCATTGAGATCTGACAACAACTCACCATTGGATAACAAAACCATAATAGGATCTACACCCTTCTACATAATCCAAACCCTTATAAAACCTCAAGCATTTTCATCACATCAGCATCACTGTAAATTGTTTTCAACCCAACATCTAAACTTCAACTAGGCTATGTATCTTGATTTGGCAAGTTAGTAAAAAGCTAGCTTTTGACTTTTTTAGCCAAAAAAGCTAGCTTTTTACCCAAGTCACTACCCAAAAAGCTAGCTTTTTTTGGCTAAAAAAGCCAAAGCCAGCTTTTTACCAACTTCCCAAAACACCATGCTCATTTTCCACCAATCAGGTCATAATAAAGGTCTCTTAACTCAAACATGGATATTTTGTCAAGGTCACAGTTAATTATTTCATTCACCCTACCACCCTCATAAACAACATGTGGATGAAAGATAAAATGACTCCCATGGTATATTTGAACAGTTATGAATTTGTCTGACATTTTCAGCATTCACTCTTAAGTAGTAGAAAAGACTTTCATCAATACATTTTGGGACCACAACCCTAAACCCTAAACAAAGATATAGTCATGCATGTAACCAACATAAACTAAAATAATAAATAATCCCTAATCCTCAAACAGATCACACAAAACAGAAACATAATATAAAAGCATAAAGTAATAGAATTAAAAAACCTATTTTTCAGGCATAAAGTTAAAAGTTAATTGAAGAAGGAAACAAACAAAGTAACACACTGAGGATTAGGGATAAAAAGTTAATTGAAGAAGGAAACAAACAAAGTAATACACTGAGGATTAGGGATAAACTTCACTTTTTTAGTGCATACCCCACACAAAACACAATGACAATAAACAAACAAAGTAATACACTCACATCATTCACTACAAATAAACAAACAACTATAGGAGACCACAGTATATGAACAACTTTATATATACAAAAAACCACTATAGCAACATGATATAAACAACTGCATCGCACACAGTGCCATGACAAAAAGTTAACCACTAATGGTACGAAAAAGGGAGGCACACAAACCCTAATATACAAAATATAAGGGACCACAGTATACATCAACAAAAAGTACATCAACTAACATTTTATATACATATATATCTCAGCAAATCGAACCGAATGAAACACAAAATAAAAAGCAATGTTTGAAAAAATACCTTACAACTTATTCTTCGTGAACTTTTGGGTTTCGTTTTCTTCGTAAATCTCTAAATCAGTGACAATCGAACAATCGAAGCCCTACTTTCTCAAATCTATATACTATTTCGTTCGATTGAAACCCTAATTTGTTCAATCGAACAACCCTAATTTGTTGAATCGTTCAATCGAACAATCCTAGTTCTCTTCATTTTCCTATTCTCAGATGTATGACTTTTGGAATTGAAACCAGTAAGCAAGCTTCATATATATATATATATATATATATATACAAGGGCAAATTGGTCTTTTTACGTCTGTCATTCACGGTGTTAACGGTGCACATTGCTCCATCAATCACAGAGGGGTTATGTGGTTATATTTAAAAGTCAGAGAGGTAATCTGCACATAGTCTATAGGGCTGAGCAAGGAATCCGTGAAATCCGTAATCCGATCCGATCCAGTCCAGTCCAGTAGGTTTGGATTGGTTTTTTGAATCCGTGGTTCGGTTTCGGATTGAAAAATTAAAAATCCGTAATTCATGGATTGGTTTTGGATTGAACGCCACGGTTTCGGATTGGAACGGTACACAAATAGTCTATATTTTTATTATACACCCTCTTGCATAATATCTTCTCTTATTTCATATAAAACTTAAATCCAAACCTAAACTTGCATAGTATCTTATTTTATTACTTTTGTTTGCTAATTTTTAGTGTTAATTTGCAATGGTCTAAATACTTATGGTGGAACTAGTTTTCTTATGGCTGTTTAAATTCTAGAACAGTTTGTTACTATTATAAAAAGACATGTTGTTATTGTGAAACTAATATGATGCTATATTTATATTTTTATGAAACTAAAGTGTTATATATATTTTTTTGTTATTTAATTATGTAAATCCGTGGACCGATCCAATCCGTGTTTAAATGGATAGGTTCGGATTGGTTCCACGATTTAAACGAATTGGATTGGTTCCAATTTTTCAGGATCCGTAAATAACGGATTGGTCTTGGTTTTACTTCAATCTGGCCCAATCTGGACCATGCTCACCCTAATAGTCTAAACTATAGGAGGTAGGGGTGGACGCGGGTCGGTTGTGGCCACGGAACTTCCAATCCGCCATCCGTCCGCCAGATTGGCGGATTGAAGAAAATCAATCTGCATCCGTCCGCCAATCCGGCGGATGTGGATTGAGCGGATTGGCGGTTTGGCGGTTTAAAATTTTATAAATTTTCAACATAATTCAACTTGTGCACTTCCTCAAAAAAAAAAAAAAAAAGAAGAAGAAAGTATTACAGTCAATAACTTAAAAAAGTATTACAATCACTGTATGCCTTATCTAAAGAAAGAAAGTTTGAAACTTTAGAATATCACGATCACTGCATGCCTCATCCACATATTACAATCACAGCGTGATTCATCCACATAAAGTATTACAATCTGTGATTCTTAAAATATAATAATAATTCAAACCACCAAAACCATGAACAGAGCAGTAGTAGAGATTGTATGTCTCTATATTGTTACATCTACATATGTTTTTGAAAACAAAAACCAACCAGCATATATCATATTTTCTATTTATTATTTTTAGAGCTTGATTTAAAAATAAAAAAATATAGATAAATAATATGTTTA
Organism: Camellia japonica; assembly: GCA_030407325.1. Lineage (NCBI taxonomy): Eukaryota > Viridiplantae > Streptophyta > Magnoliopsida > Ericales > Theaceae > Camellia > Camellia japonica. The sequence goes on along the minus strand of JAPPVO010000032.1, from coordinate 83,074,545 downwards.
TTTTTTCAATTCAAAAAATATATTCAAGTTAAAAACTTTTTTTTCAACAGAATATTTAAACTCTTTTTCAATTGAAAACACAAACATAATATTTAAACAAATTGAAAATACAAAGTCTTATAAATTACTATGGGTGCTCGCGATTTGGCGGTTTGGCGGTTCGGTTGCGGCCAAATAAATCTCAAATTCGCCATCCGTCCGCCAAATTGGCAGATTGGAGAAAATCAATCCGCAATCGTCCGCTCGTCATTACGCATCTGTCCAAAATGCGGCGGATCGGTTCGGTTCGGTCGGTTTTGACGGATCGATATATCCACTACTCACCCCTAATAGGAGGTAAAGTGAAATTTGCCCAAAATAAAAAAATAAAACCGACGGTGGAGATCATAATAGACCAGGAAAATAATGAGGAATTCTAGAATCTTCTTCTGTCGATATCTTCGCAAACTAAACTAATCTCCACCGTCCAAATTCTTGTACGATAAAACCCACTTCTGACTCCAAAAGCAAGCAACCTCTCTTCGAACACGAATTCGTCTCCACGCACCCTTTCTCTGACCCGTTCTCGCTCTCTAGGGTTCCATCGTTGGTGCGTTTTGTCTCTCTAAAATCTCTCTATATTCGTATATCTATGTGTATCGATCTCTATGGATCTTGATTTTTGAGGGTATGATCGATCCTTTCTGTGCTTTGTTTTGTGTTTTGTGTAGATCGATTGATCATCGAAGATGTTTGGGAGAGCACCGAAGAAGAGCGACAACACAAAGTACTATGAAGTTCTTGGTGTTTCGAAGACCGCATCGCAGGATGATCTGAAGAAGGCGTATCGAAAAGCTGCTATCAAGAACCACCCTGATAAGGGTGGGGATCCTGAGAAGGTACGATTACCTTTCTTATATGTTATTTCTATGAATCAATATGTATGTAGATCTATCTATACCTGTTTATTGAAGAAAAGGTACTTTATTTTGTAGATTAATGATGTTAAAATTGGTTCTTTAGATGTTTTGTGGACTATCGATGTTAAAAGATAGATCTATAGATGATGGTCTGTGGATCTGGGTTTTGGTTTGTGAGTTGCCTTTTTTTTTTTTTTATTCACCTGAAAATCTCGTTGCTGTGAATGTTACTATTACTGGGTGGGTAATTATGTCTCTGTGATGGTTGCGAATTATATGAGTCTCTATTTGTTGGTTGATTTGGCCAACTTAAACACAGAAAAATTTAATTTTTTGTTTTGCACTCTGAATTCTTTTTCTTCAATGGAAGGGAATTTATAATGTCCTGTTTATTTCAGCTTATGCCCAATTGTTTTTCCTTTAAATTCTCAAACTACTACAGCTACAAGTTAGTATAGAATGAGTATGCATCTTTCTAGTCTAGAAAGAGGTTTAAAAATTTCAATGCACAATTTGTTGTACTCATTTCTGAAGTTAATTGGTTTTTTTTTTTTTGGTGGCAAACTAGTACTTATTATTTACCTAAGTAGTTTAGAAATTCTAACTCTGAAGAGTTTCTCCAGCCCTAGTTGGTTATTTGTATTTTTTACACTGTTTGATTGAGTGATTTGGAGAGAAAAGAAAAGAAAAGAAAAGGAATGAAGAGATATGGATTTCTCCTACTTGTTTGGATAACGTAAGGGGAGAGAAATGGTGAGAAACAGAGAGAAATCCATTTCTCTTATAACCCTCAGAGTGGAGAGATTGAGAGAGAAAAGAAATCAACAAATTCTTATATTTTTAAACTAGTACTTATTATTTACCTAAGTAGTTTAGAAATTCTAACTCTGAAGAGTTTCTCCAGCCCTAGTTGGTTATTTGTATTTTTTACACTGTTTGGATTGAGTGATTTGGAGAGAAAAGAGAAGAAAAGAAAAGAAATGAAGAGATATGGATTTCTCTTATTTGTTTGGATAACTTAAGGGGAGAGAAATGGTGAGAAATAGAGAGAAATCCATTTCTCTTATAACCCTCAAAGTGGAGAGATTGAGAGAGAAAAGAAATCAACAATTTCTTATTTTTTAAAATACTCATTTTGCCCCTGTAAAAATTAAAGAAATAAAATGATTGACAAAATATAAAAATGTTATTTTGGTAATATAACATAAAATAATTTTTTTTCTTATAAAATCTAACCAAACAAGAAGGAAAGAAATTACAATCATTTCTTTTCTTTTATTTTTTATCCAAACAAGAAAGAGAAAAATCAGAATCATTTATTTTCTTTTCTTTTCTTTTCTTTTCTTTTTTTTTCTATCATAATAACTTAAGTAATCATTTTTTTTATTTTCTCTGTTAGGTTCCCAAACATAGTGTTAAACTTTCAATGTAATTTTGGTTTATTGTTTTTCCTAGCATGATAAACATGGTGCATTTGTTTGGCGTTGGCTTTTGACATATGTAATGAATTGTCTATCATAAGAGAGGAAGTATTCCGTGTATTAAAGTGTGAACTTTGTTTTTGTTTTAGTTTAAAGAGCTGACCGAGGCTTATGAGGTTCTGAGTGACCCAGAGAAGCGTGAGATTTATGATCAATATGGTGAGGATGCTCCCAAGAACGACCCGTTTGAGATCTTCCATTCCTTCTTTGCTGGTGGTAAGGGCATGTCACTATATACACTTTTGAAATTGAAACTGCCATCAATGTAAAAGAGAGAACATTTTTTTATACATTTGGGTGTAATTCAAAATTTCTTTTTTTCCCAGGTGGTGGAAGCAGCAGAGACCATAGGCAAAGAAGGGGAGAGGATGTGATTCATCCCCTCAAGGTTTCTCTGGAGGATCTGTACAATGGAACAGCCAAGAAGCTATCCCTCTCACGCAATGTAATATGCTCTAAGTGCAAGGGGTGAGTACTTGAATGGGCCTAGTTTAATATTCCACCTTCATTCATCCTATATTTTGTTGGTCTAACATGGTTACCTATTGATCATTTGCAGTAAAGGATCCAAGTCAGGTGCTTCCATGAAATGTGCTGGGTGTCAAGGGTCTGGAATGAAAGTTTCTATTAGACATCTTGGCCCATCTATGATTCAGCAGATGCAGCATCCTTGTAATGAGTGTAAAGGTACTGGTGAAACCATCAATGACAAGGATCGTTGCCCACAGTGCAAGGGTGACAAGGTTGCTGGAGAGAAGAAAGTGTTGGAAGTAGTTGTGGAGAAGGGAATGCAAAATGGACAGAGAATCACATTCCCTGGAGAAGCTGATGAAGCGGTAAGCTGAAGCACTTACGTATATACATAGATTTTTTCCCCTGCGTAATGTACCCTTCCCTGTCTCCATTCAATGTCGTCTAGTCTGGGATTTTTTTATTTGTTGCACATGAAAGAATGTTTCATCACCGGTTATACCCAATTTGTGTTTTTGCAGCCTGACACGGTTACAGGGGATATAGTCTTTGTTCTACAACAGAAAGAGCACCCTAAGTTCAAGCGCAAGGGTGATGATATATTTGTTGAACACACCTTGACACTAACCGAGGCACTCTGTGGCTTCCAGTTTATTATAACCCATCTTGATAACAGACAGCTCCTAATTAAATCCCAACCTGGAGAAGTAGTCAAGCCTGGTAAGTTCAACAATTTTGTTTCCTCCTGCACACTGACATAATTCTCGAAAATGTACAAGACATGATTTCACTTGCGCACTGCCTAGGAAGCATAGATACGGATATGAGATACGGATATAACACGATACGGATACAGCGATACGACAAAACCTAAAAAAATAGGATACCGGTACGGCTAGGATACGTTTGTGAAAAATATATTTTTTAAAATTATTAATAGTGAGTTACACTTAAGCTAAAGAATCTTGAGAAACCACAATGTAATTTTATAATGCAAAATATTAACCTTTAAGAATTTTGTATTAATTTAAGCTAGTAGCTTGTTTACTTTTTAAATTTTTAATAGGTCTTGTAAATATTTCATTTCAATATCAATTTTAATATATTTATATTACAATAATAGAACAATTCACAACTTGTCCATATACTTTTTCCTTTGACACTAGTGAAAAATATTGTATTCAAGTTTACTTGCTTATTTATTTATTGATATTTAATTTTACCATTGTTATATTATCTTGTTAATTCTTACTTTCTATGTAGTTATAGGGGACATGCATGAAATAATTAGGATACATCCATTTGATAAATTCTATTATTTAACTCACTATGTTCTTCTTATCGAAGAACTTAACAAAGTATTAGAAAAATATTATTATATTTATACTTGCAATTATATTATATTATATAACTATGCACGAAATGCTACAATTCTAGTTTCATAAAACAAGTAAACATGACTTGTAGTACCCGATACTCCAAAATTAATAAAAAAATAATTAAGAAGTATCCGATACTTTTAATAAGTATCCGATACGTATTCACGAGTATCCAAGGAGTATCGGTATCCGATACGGATGTCACCCTATTTGAAGTATCCGTGCTTCATAGCGCATTGCAAAGTTTGAATTTTAAGTAATTGCTTATGCTAGAAATCATCACCTTGTAACTTGTTGGGGTATAGAAATTTCCAGCTGACCCCCTTCTCTCTTTCCATATTTATTTGACTCTGCCTTTTTCTATGCCACCTCCCCCTTTTTGGTCTGCCAGCTCTACTCAGTCATTTCTGTTTTTCATTTTTCCCCTAGTGGTCTATGCCACTAATTTTATATTATGGGTTTTGCATGACTAATGATCATTGATTTTTGAATTTGTTGACACTGATCTTCTTGTCGGTAAAACTTGCAGACCAATTCAAGGGAATAAATGACGAGGGAATGCCAATTTACCAGAGGCCCTTCATGAGAGGGAAGTTGTATATTCACTTCACTGTGGACTTCCGAGAGTCCCCCGCACCGGAGCAGTTCAAGGCTCTTGAAGCTGTGCTGCCCCCTAGGCCTTCAATGCAGATGAGTGAGATGGAGTTGGATCAATGTGAGGAGACTACACTGCATGATGTTAACATTGAGGAGGAGATGCGTTGGAAGCAGCAACAGGCCCAAGAGGCATACCATGAAGGTGAAGATATGCATGGTGGTGGTGCCCAGAGGGTGCAGTGTGCGCAGCAATGATTGCTTCATGACAAATGATTGTTTGGGAATTACTGGTCCTGCATTATTACATATCAAAAATGAAAAAAAGAAAGAAAACCTGCATCAGGGAAGAGGTTGGAGGTCAGAGTTCTGCTTGTTTCATACGTTTCTCATGACAATAACATTATTTGGAATTGTCTGTTATAGGTTTTAGAATGTTTAGTTATTGTTTTTGAAATTTTCTAATGTGACAACTAGACCAGTTGCAGTACAACATTGAAAAAATTATTGTTATTGGCTGTGGGTAGCGCTGTTGTGCTTTCACATGAATTATATATCAGTCCCTTTCTTCACTTTTGAGGCTGCCGCACAAATCCCTTGTGATTTTAGCCAAAACGGCATATCACAGTTACTATCCTATCATTTTTGTGATTGGCAATTTCATTCCAAGATTGAGTTTGTACTCGTCAAATGTAGTTGTGTCTCATCGGCATTTCAAGTTTCTGACATTCTTGCAAGACTTACTGAAGCACACTCTTGAGGGATGAAATTGAAAATCAACACACACAATAGGTAAAATATATTCATGCATTGCATGTACACTTGCGGGTTGAGGGTTATAACTGTCTAATGTTCAAGGAGGTGGAGTGTTTTTTTCTTGGATTGTATACCTTAGTTTGGTTGACTAATAGGTTAAAATTGTATTGAGATTTTAATTATTTTGACATTAAGCAGTCGTCCATAGGGCTATTAGAGAAATTTTATTTTGACACACTTAGTTCTGTGTATATATTTAATGAAATATTATTCTAATAAAATTATATCTTAAAGTAAAATGGCTATAATGGACATATCACTATCCATATCGAACAACAGCACCACATTGCAGAATACACTGTTCTTGCTCTGAGTATACACTATTACCCAATGCACAGCTCCATTGACAAAAGCTTTAAACCAGAAAAACTCAACCATGTTTTGCAAAACATTGGAAAAGCTTTAAACCAGAAAAACTCAACCATGTTATGCAAAACATTGGAAGCATTCACAGTTTTCCATTTCCCAATGCACAGCTCCATTGACAAAAGCTTTAAACCAGAAAAACTCAACCATGTTATGCAAAACATTGGAAAAGCTTTAAACCAGAAAAACTCAACCATGTTATGCAAAACATTGGAAGCATTCACAGTTTTCCATTTCCCAGTACTGAGAGCATAAACCTCCACTTTAGGAGGAATAATGTAATTCTCTCTCCCAGTCCCGGACAAATACATAGCCCTCACTACCTTGGGGTCATTAGTCTGAGGATTGACACCGAACTCAAGAGCGAACATGTAAGGACTGTAAGGACCATATTGATAGAAACATAACTTGGGTTTTGGAAGGGTTAGAGACTCGCGAATCGCAGGGTTTCAGAGGATGATAGATTAGGTGTAGCCAAAGCAATCGTCGTAGAGACAAATTAAGCCGTGAAAGCCGTTAAGCCGTGAAAGCTATCGATGACTCTAAAGTGGTTCTTTGAACGAGGCTTGAAAGGGCAATAGAGGTCAATGAGCTCGGTGAATGGTTCGTCATCGAGACAGAAATAGTACTTCCACGATGGTTTGGGAACCACTATATCTTCGCAATCGATTTCATCATTGGCACTTCCTCTCCAATTTCTTTATCAAATTCTTCTTCAATTGAGTTGTGTCTTTAATGGAGAGGGTTGAGGTGGTGAGTCTTCACTTTGTGGAACCGAAATAGGGTCAACCGTTGGTCTATAATTTTGAACATGTGTGTGGAAAGATGGTTGAAATAGTGTGTGTACCTGGATATGAGTCAAGGGTATGATTTGGATATGAGTCAAAGAGTATGATTGGAATATTTAATAACTAATAATTAAATTATTAAGTGTGTGGACTGAGAAATAATGTACAGAGGTAAGTAGGTGTGGAAATAGAATTTCCACTATTATTATCACGATCCACAGTGAGAGGGAGATATATTGAGAAGTTAAATTTGAAACTTTTTATGAGGGTGTTTGGGAGGAGAGTTAGGCTAAAATAGCCTACTAAAAGATAAAATAGGCTAATATGAGGGTGTTTGGAAAGAGGATTATTAAAATTGTCTACTAAAAGGTAAAATAGGTTAAAATAGTTAATAAGATAAAATGTTGCATGCAGTCCACAATCATTTCACTTTTTTCTCTTACAATCATCAAATTAACTAAAAAAAAAAAAGTCAATTAACTTTTCAAATATAACTATTTTAATCAGGTTAAAATAATCAAAAAATCAAATATTAAACCATTAATTATTAACAATTGTTGATTATTAATATTAATTGATACTAATAAAAATTAATTATTAATATTAATTTATACTAATTAATAATTTTGGTATTAACTGAGACTAATTAAACCATTAATTGATACTAATTAATAATTTTATTATTAATTGAGACTAATTAAGCAATTAATTGATACTAATTAATTTATAATGGAAAAAAATTATGACAATAATACTTCCATTACATTTTTATCAAATGTATCAATTTTTATATTAATTGATACTAATTAATACTAATTATATTAACTTTTATTAATGAAATAATTTTTTTAAAATTAAAATTGAAAAAATGACAAAATAATCATTTTTATATCATATAAAGGCAGAAAGGACAATTATAAAATAAAAAGTTATTTTACAGCTTATTAACCAAACACTACTCTGCTGCTTAAATCCATAATCTCACAGCTGAACCAAACAGGTTAACAGCTTATATTCACAGCCATAATCTGTTAAGCTATAATCTATAATCACTTTTCCACATCTCTACCAAACGGGGCCTATGAGTGTGGTAGGAATTGAAAAATCTAGAAACCCTAGATGTTGATTTGTGATTATGTATCAATAATAAGCAGTAGAAAACAATCTCAATCAAACAAACAAGAGAAAGAGACACAACGATTTTTACGTGGAAAAACCACAATTGGACACCTCCAACTGTGATAAAAAAACCACGGGCAACAGCCACAAGACAATCCACTAAGAAGATATAAAGGAATTACACAGGTATATTCTCAATTATCTAGCGAATCCACAACGCCTAATTGAACCAACCTCTATGTGCCTCTTCCAACCCCATCTTCACCACGGAATTGTCTTTCTGATGAGCCACTCCGGATTCCACCAAAGCTTCAGGCTCGAATTCTTCAGAATCCACAACTGAAGAACAACTCTCTCTTTTGTGTATAGCAAACAAATCTTTGATGTACTCTCTTTAAACCATGAGTTGAATACTCAATAAAACATCAAAGAAAATAACAAAATATCCCCAGATATAAACCTTTAAGAACCAAAAAGAAGATCTAGAGAAGTACCCTTAGCTTTGGGAGAAAACCAAGTATTTGTAGAAAACCAAAAGTAATCATAGTTTCAAAAGAAAACCAACTCCTTAACAAATCTGGAAATCTGGGTTCGCACGGTCCGCTCGAGCGTGGGACTTCCCGCTCGAGCGGAGACTTCATATTTTGTGATTTCATGTAGGCTCCCCGCTCGAGCGTCCGTTTCCCCGATCGAGCGGAGAATCACACATTCCAGTATTTTTCTAGGCAAAACAGAGATACTGTGAGCTTGCAAACCCCGCTCGAGCGCCCATTTCCCCGCTCGAGCGGGAAGGCCAAAACTGGAAAATCTTGAAAAGTATAACATGAATGGACAGGCAACTTTGAATGCATTTTTGCATTTTGATTCGAGCCGCGAGCTGACCAGGCAGCTCGACCCCCGTAATAATCAGCGAAGTGGCAATCTTGAAAGTATTGACATCACAAACTTCTCTACAAAGCACGATTCGGGTTGGATTCGCATCTAACAACTCATAACCTCACTGAAATAAAAATGCGAATAAAATTACAACTCAAAGGAGTTTTGTCAAACAGGATTGCCAAGAAATAAAACCTAACAGGAATGAATGAGGAGATTAATAATGTAGTGGTATTAATTTGGAGATGAAGGATAAAAAATATTTATTTGTATGTAATATTATGATATAGAATTAATATATGAAATTACATAAATGCCTTCGAATTAGCCAATGTTAGAATAATTATAAAAAATATATGTATAATAAAAAAATAAATATGAGAGACAATCCACGTGGGAGTGCTTACATAAAGGCCCTCAAACTTTTTTTTTTTTTTTTTTTTTGGCCATTTCATGCTGACAAAGGATTAAGAGGAGGGGCATTTATGTAATTTCATACCCTCTCCATCAACCAATCCTTCAATCCCATACCCTGTGCAGGTATTGTAATCCGACTGCCGTACAGGATTATGCATCCTTCAAGACTATTAATCCGGCCCATTATTTGCCATTCAAACATGCTTTCCATGGGTATACCTCACCAACAATCCAATCCTGTCCCATAGTCAGCGAAACAAACATTCCCTATATGCTTGTGCTTGATTGATTGATTTATTCTTGCGTAGTTATCTTCTAACTAATATTTTGGAAACACAGTTTTTAGTTAGTTTATTAATTTTTTAGTTTTTTTAGGTCATATTATTTCTTTATTTTTTTAAAAAAAACTTAAAAAAAAAATCAAAAAGTTAACTTTTAACTTACTTCTCAAAATAAGTCTAAGGCACTATTTGACATTCCTTACAAAAGTGTACTATTTTTTTTATTTTTTATCTTTTTTGGGTGATATAATTTCTTTATTTTTTACATATATTTTTTATTTATAAAAAATTTAAAAATATACTTATTCAAATCATTTTAAATACTCTCTAATTATCGTAGACTTAATAATAGGTGGTGGTTTTTGAGTAATGTCTAAATCTTATTGGGAGACTTGTACCATTACCATTAAGATCCCTCCGATGTCATTGACCAGTTGAACTAAAGTTTCCCTACATGCTTTTTTGATCCATTACTAGTAACACGGATACAAATATGTGTGCTTTTTATTTATTTTAAGTACCTACTGATTTTCTTATGATAGAAGAAAGAATATACAATGTACTTTACAGTTTTGACATAATCACATTGACTTTACTTTTATTTACTTTTTAACTTTTTTTTTGGATAGCTACTAATTTTCTTATGATAAAAGAACGAATATATAACATGCTTTATAGTTTTAACATAATCACACTAACTTCTCTTCTATTAAGGCCTCGTTTGGCAAGTGGCTATTTTAGTCAAAAAGTCAAAAAGTTATTAAAAAAATCAAAAAGCCAATAACTCATACTAAAAAGTCAAAAATTTCATTTTCTCTCTACTTTTTGCACATCTTTTCGTAAAAAGTCAAAAAGTCATCCCAAACATACTAGTTTTTTTTACATGATATTTTAGTCAAAAAGTCAAAAAGTTACTAAAAAAGTCTGTTCCCAAATAAGGCCTAAGTCTAAAAAGACTAGAACTAAATTAGACGACGTGAAGACATAGAGCATAACAAGTTATAAGATATTTTAGTGTAAAATATATGATATTGTGGGTGTTGATTTTTGACAACATAACCAAACAGGGAACTGAGCTGGAGAGCACGCGACAGAATAGATTAAGCCAACCACCTGCCAACAAGAAGATAAGAATACCGCGGTGGCTCGTCCACCTAGGGGCATTTTGACGATCAAGTCAGTCAAACAATCTCTCAAAGATACCAAATAAGTACTAAACTCATAGAATAAAGCGTATCTTAGACTCATGAGGGTGCCTCATTTCTATAGCCAGCAATGCCCTAGTTCCCTAGAAGTCTCACTTCATACGACTTAAGCACAATGCTTATCTCGGAGCCTTAGCTAGACAGGGATAAACTCCCCAAGAGCCTTGTCCTTATCTAGACTAATGTCTTCTCTTATCTAGGATTCTTGTCCCTTATCCAATTATCTCGGATTCTAGCATTACCACGCTGAACCTCAGCAACGTTGCGATTACCTTGGCAAACATGACCTGCCCATGTGGCACCTCAACCGACATTTTGAAGGCACCTTGCAACGCTTTCAAAATAGTACAATAAATATAACCCCAAGCATACATAATTGATAATATAAATTAGAGTAAATAGTCTTTTCATTTCATGAAGTTGATGATACAAAAGAGTTTAACAAAATACATGCCCTATCGGCTTACATCTTTCCAAACCTTGACTTGATTACAACAAAAGAGAGACTAGCTCTTACAAATAAGCCCTTGGCTATATAAAAAGAATATATAATCAAAACAAGAAGCTCGTGCTTCCAAAAGTTCCTCCCAGCTATTGCCTTGGCAGAGACATGCCTTCAATACCTGAAAATGTTATTCCCAAATAGGGTGAGCCATATCCCAGTAGGAATCATCTAACACAGTATATGCAACTTAGTAGAGATATAAGTGCACTATGCATACACAGCGTTAGTGATAGAACATCCACACTTTATATAGTCATAAGATACCAAGTTCAATTCTTAATCCATTTCTATTCAATTCATTTCATTACATGAACCTATGTCATCATTTCTTTAACAATCTAAATGAGACTACAACTCATTAGTTCTACAATCACATCATCAACATATAAACACATCAAATTTTCCTTTCACCGATATTTCGTCCGTGGGAAACCGTCAAACGGGATCCATGTAAACGTAGGCTATATAAACACAACAATTGCCATTTTATGAATATTTCGTCCGCGGGATCAGTACCCATGTATAATTTCGGGACTTTCGCCTAGGACACTCCAGCTAACTTAATTATAATGGAGTCCATCCCCTTTCTCCTCCCAAACAATCATTCATACATATGCAATGTATTTAAACACATAATCATACGTGGAGCACATTCCCTTTCCACTCCCAAATAACCATACATATACAATGTATATAAACATAATCATGTTCAATGACAACCACAAATGATTAGTTTCAATTCACCTAATCCGCGTGCAATTTCTACAACAATCATAGCTATCCTCCATCGATAGCCCAATATAGATATTTCTAGATAGATATACAATCTCATGACAGATAATTTGTCCACAATTTCCAAAGATGTGAAGTATTACATACTCGATTCCACTATCCATTCCAACACTTGCTCAATTTCATGTTTTCCCCACCAATTTCAATTATTTATATGAAATAATTATGATAGTCATTTTATGGCAAAAATGTCACGACCCAAACCCGCCCCTATGGGTTTAGCACCGTAACCGGCCAGTAATCCTAGATTACCGAAGGCCTGCTTAACAGTAGTACAGTAATACAGAGTACAGGGGCTTGGCGGAAGCCAATACAGTAAATAAACAATGTCCAATGAGCTGTGACAGTCTGTATGCCAAAAAGATTTTTCATATAATTATACCGAACAGTACAAAACAGTTTGCATATCATATACAACCAGTCAGAACAGGGACTTAATCCCTGATAAACAGTACAGTGCAAAACGTTCAGTCTATACAGTAAATAAAACAGTACGGTAAGGGGGAATACTAAAACACCCCATAGCCTAAGCTTGGCAGGCTCGGAACCTCGCAGTGAGGCACATTGGTTGGCTTGACAAAACTGGGACTTTACCCCGACGCTTCTAGCTTTGATCCGGTGCCTGTACACCTACATATATATATGAGCAGTGAGCTAAAGCCCAGTGAATAACATAATGCGTAAAGAGGTTTAGAATGAATGTCCTTACAATACAGTAATGAAAACAGTTCGTTAAATCAGTATTTCAGTCTTTCAGTCAATCAGTCATATGTGGTACATCCGTTAGCATAACAGTAAATAGTAGGTCTTAAAAGACCGAACGGTAATGATGGCGATCAGTCAGTAAACAGTAGTGGTTCCACAAGGGAACCGACAGAGATCTCTGTAACAGTAACAGTAAACAGTAGGTGCTAAGGATGCCACAGTACAGTTCAGAAATAAAGGACATACATTCATTCAGTAATCAATATCAGTTCAGTAAGCAGTTCAGTTCAGTATTCAAAAGATAATCATTTTGAACATATCTTTACACAATTGTTACTCACAGAGTTCTGGGCTACAGTGAACTAGAGCGTCTCCTCGGAAAGCCAACCCTATACAGTTAACAGATTGAACACACACTAAGCTATACAGTTGGGAAAGATAATAATTTAATCCCTAATTTGCCTCGGTGTGGTTCTACATCTATATCCTCTTTAAGATGCCTTAAATATGCCCTAGGAATGCCTAGGATGGAAAGAGGATGCAAAGATGCACTTTTGAACACTTTACAAAATTTTCAGAAAACAGGGGTCTCGCTCGAGCGTGGCTTTCTACGCTCGAGCGGACATGCAAACAAAGGAGCTCCGCTCGAGCGTCAATTCCTTCGCTCGAGCGGACTGTGTGCTACAGTAAAAATGCTGGATGCTCCAATTTTACGCTCGATGGACGCTCGACCCTCGCTCGAGCGTAAGACACAAGTCCTCGCTCGAGCGTGAGTTTCCTCGCTCGAGCGGACTGTGAACACATGCAAAGTACTGGATGCTCGCATTCCCCGCTCGAGCGTAACTTTTCTCGCTCGAGCGAGGGCAGAATCACAGAGTGTACGCTCGAGCGTGGACTTCTCGCTCGAGCGTAGGCCCAAAATCTGGAAATTCCAGATTTGAGTCCCAAGCTCAAAATCAAGTTTAAAAGCCAAATTTTTGATCCTCTTGGGCTAAAAACCTGGAAAAACACTTGTAAACATGTAACATTATGTATTTCAAAGATCAATTTGGTAAATCAAAGCCCAAGGGTGTTTAATTAAACTCAATTTCAAACCAATATTCAAGAACATAATCTCCAATAAACATGCAAGACTTTAAATCAATTCAAGGCTTCAAAACATGCTCTAATGAGCTCATTCTTTTCAAAACAAGTTGAAAACATGGACTTAAGCTTAATTATGAACATGCATGTGACAATTTGCCATGAAATCAACTCAAAATTCATCAACACACACATGCATGCATGAATTCTAACATGATCCAACATGTATGGATTAAAACATGACTTAGCTCTACAATTGACATGAATCATGCAAGAATTAACTTAAATACACAATAAAGAAGGTGAATCTCCTTACCTAGGTCTTGAATTCAAGATAAAGAAGCTCAACTATGCAATCTATGCTTCAATTCCTCAAGTTCCAAGCAAGACACAAGAACAAACCAACTCTCCCTCTTTCTCTCTCTCTAGTTCGGTGGTGAGACAACAAATGAGCTGATGAAATGTTTTGTATAAAGTGTAATGAAGCTCACAATGGTTTGAGGTAGTGGCCCACTAAATGGCTTTTTGGTAAATAAGTCAAACTCATGTAATTTAGTTTATTTTAATCCGATTTAATCGTACTAAATCACATTTTAATTAAATACACCATAAAATCACATAAATTATACTAATCATGGAACATCAATCAATTTTGGATTCGGCCGCCGATAAGGCCTTCAATTAACAGTTTAAACATAGAAATTGAACAGATAATCATACAGTCAAACAGATAGAATTACAATTCAAACAGATACAGTTAATCGATTCAGTTTCAGATTTCAATCGGTCAGTTCAGTGAGTCAGTCAGTTCATTTACTTTCCATAATCGGTATTAACTTAGCAGTAATCGGCATTAATCAGTGATCAGTAACGAGGGTTATTACAGTCTCCCCTCCTTATAAAGAGTTTAGTCCTCTAAACTCGAATTACCTTCATTCTGGAAGAAAACAGGATTCAGTGGGAACAAATCAGGATATCTCTTAGCCATGTCATCTTCCCTTTCCCACGTGGCATACACGCCACCATGGTTTTGCCAGTCAACTTTCACTAACGGGATCTCTTTGTTCCTCAGTTTCTTGATCCGTCTGTTACAATCTGTATAGGCCGTTCCTCGTAAGTGTAGTCATCACTCAACACTATCTGAGTAGGCTCAATCACATGGAAAGGATCCCGGAGATAATCTCTCAACATAGAGATGTGGAAGACGTTGTGCATATGCTCCATTTCAGGAGGAAGCGCAACTTGATACGCCACCGGATTGATTTTTTCAATAACCTCATACGGCCCGACATATCTCGGCGCTAACTTGCCTTTGACTCCAAAACGAGTCTGGCCTTTCATTGGTGTCACTTTCACAAACACGTGATCACCCACTTCATATTCTCGGTCTCGTCTTCTAACATCTGCATAACTTTTCTGTCGGCTCTGTGCAGTTTTCAGTCTCTGTTGAATCAGTTTCACTTTTTCAGTCGTTTCATACACAATCTCGGGCCCAAGCAAAGGCCCATCTCCAACTTCTGCCCAGCAGATCGGAGATCTACATTTTCTGCCATACAATGCCTCGAAAGGCGCCATACCAATACTTGAATGGTAACTGTTGTTGTAGGCGAATTCAGCCAATGGCAAATGACTTTCCCAGTTTCCCTGAAAATCAAGGACACACATTCTCAATAAATCCTCCAGAGTCTGGATGGTCCTTTCTGACTGTCCATCTGTCTGAGGATGATAGGCACTACTCATTCTCAATTCAGTACCCAATGCAGTCTGTAGGCTTTGCCAAAACCTCGATGTAAACTTCGAATCCCTGTCAGAAACAATGGACACAGGCACTCCATGCAGTCTAACAATTTCATCAATATAAATTACAGCCAACTTGTCCGCATTATAAATTGTCTTGACAGGTAAGAAGTGAGCAGATTTGGTCAGTCTATCAACAATAACCCAAATTGAATCCATACCTTTTCTGGAGCGAGGCAATCCAACGATAAAATCCATCGTGATATGCTCCCATTTCCACTCCGGTATGGGTAAGGGTTGCAGTAAGCCTGCGGGTCGCTGATGTTCCGCTTTGACTTGTTGGCAATGAAGACATTTTGACACAAAGTCGGCAATTTCTTTCTTCATTCCCGGCCACCAAAAAATCTGTTTCAGATCTTGGTACATTTTCGTATTCCTGGATGAATAGAAAATTTTGAGTTGTAGCCCTCCTGCAGAACTCTTCTTTTCAGTTCAGTGTCATTCGGTACACACAGTCTTTCTTGAAATTTCAGTACATTGTTTTCAAATTTGAACCCCGGTCTCAGTTTAATTTCTCTTTCTTCGATGATCTTCTTTAAGAAGTCATCCGTTTGCTGTTTCTCTTTAATTTCTTCGATCAATGCCGGTTGAGCAGAAATAGCAACTATTGTTCCACCTTGTTCTCTCAAAACAACTTCAATTTCAGATTTTTCAAGGTCACAAAGCAACTCTTTCTGTCCAGTGAGCAAACAAGCTAAATTTGCAATCGACTTCCGGCTCAGTGCATCGGCAACGGTGTTGGCTTTTCCCGGATGGTACAGAATCTGTAGGTCGTAATCTTTAATCAGTTCTAGCCATCTCCGTTGTCTCATGTTCAGTTCTTTCTGGGTGAAGAAGTATTTCAGACTCTTGTGGTCGGTATAAACTTCACATGTCGCCCCATACAGGTAGTGACGCCAGATTTTCAGTGCAAACACTACTGCAGCCAGTTCCAGATCATGGGTTGGGTAGTTCTTTTCATGTGGTCTCAGTTGTCGGGAAGCATAAGCAATAACTCTCCCATTCTGCATTAAAACACATCCCAAACCCTTATGAGAAGCATCACTAAATACAGTATAACCATCCGTACCTGAGGGTAAGGTAAGAACAGGTGCAGTCACAAGTCGAGTTTTCAACTCTTGAAATGCTGATTCCCTCTGGTCAGTCCAGTCAAATGATGTCCCCTTCTGTGTCAGTTGAGTCAATGGTAAGGCAATTTTGGAGAAATCTTTGACAAATCTTCTGTAATATCCAGCCAATCCCAAAAAGCTTCGGACTTCTGTCACATTTGTTGGTCTAGGCCAGTTCACTACAGCTTCAATTTTCTGCGGATCAACAGAAATTCCATCTTTGCTAACAACATGCCCCAAAAACATAACATGATCAAGCCAAAACTCACATTTAGACAGTTTAGCATACAGTTTCTGTTCTCTTAGGGTCTGCAGGGCAAGTCTCAGATGATGTTCATGTTCTTCTATACTTTTGGAGTAAATCAATATGTCATCAATAAATACCACAATAAAGTCATCAAGGTACGGTTTAAAGATTCTATTCATGAGGTCCATAAATGCTGCAGGTGCATTGGTAACTCCAAAAGGCATAACTAAAAATTCGTAATGTCCATACCTCGTTCTAAAAGCAGTTTTATCAATGTCTTCTGGTTTAACTTTCAGTTGATGGTACCCCGATCTGAGATCAATCTTGGAAAACACTTGAGCACCCTGTAACTGATCAAATAAGTCATCAATACGCGGTAATGGATATTTGTTTTTCACAGTTACCTTGTTCAGTTCACGGTAGTCAATGCACAGTCTCAATGAGCCGTCTTTCTTTTTCACAAACAAAACCGGTGCACCCCACGGTGAAGTACTAGGCCTGATAAACTTCTTGTCTAGCAGTTCTTGCAATTGCACTTTCAATTCTTTCAATTCAGTTGGAGCCATTCTGTAAGGAGCTTTCGATACAGGCTGTGTTCCCGGAATCACATCAACGGTGAATTCAATCTCCCTGTCAATCAAATCCCCTGGCAGATCATCTGGAAAAACATCTGGGAATTCTCTGACTATAGGAATACAGTTCACATCAGTTTTAACATTATCATCAGTAGATACAGTCAGTACAGAACACAGATATCCTTTACACCCCTTTCTAATCAATTTAACGGCTTTCACAGAAGAAATCAAATACGGAGGAGGTACTACTCCAACCCCATTAAACACAAATTCAGGTAAACCAGGTGGACGGAAAACAACTTGTTTTGTCACACAGTCAATGGTGGCATGATATTTTTGTAACCAGTCCATCCCCAATATTACATCAAAATGATCAATGTTCAATGGCAGTAAATCAATAAACAGATGCATATCCCCAACAATGATTTCACATGCAGGGTACATATAAGCACATGTCATGGATCCTCCTACGGGTGATGATACAGCTAGCAGATAGTTCATAGGTTCTAAGGGTCTATTCAATTTCCGTGAAAAAGCATGCGATACATAAGAATGTGTAGACCCCGAATCAATCAGTACATATGCATTTTGAGCACAAATAGAGAGGATACCTGACACAACGGTTTCAGTATTTTGCACGTCTCCCGGTACTAGGGCAAACACTCGGCCCTGCCTCATCGGCTCTTTCCCGGTAGCTTTGGGGTTAGGCTTTGGTGCTACAGTTGATGCTGCGGCGCTGCCTGCAGCTTTACTATTGCCCGGAGCAGTGGAAGGGCAATCTTTCACCATGTGGCCCACTTTGCCACACCTGTAACAAGCACCAGAGATTTTATAACAAACTCCTTATGGTTCTTACCGCATTCGGAACAGGGCGGAAAGGGACGGTTTCCTTGACTAGAAGTAGTCGTTGACCCTGTATTTTGCTTTTTGTTCAATTGATTATGCTTGCCTTTCTTGAATTTGAAATTCTGTCTTTTACCACGCCATTCAGACGCCGGTGTTTCAGATTGTTTCACAGCTTCGATGTTTGACTCGGCCATCAATGCTCGGTCAAGAACACCTACATAAGTCGGTAGCTTTAAAACACTAATTCTGTCCAGTATTGCAACATTCAGGCCGCCTTCAAATTTTCTGGCCTTCTTATAGTCAGTGTCCACCATATGTGGAGCATATCTAGCAAGCTCGGTAAACTTTGTCTCATATTCAGCAACGGACATTGTGCCCTGTCTCAGTTGTTCAAATTCAGTTACTTTCCTGTCCCTGACACACTGGGGAAAATACTTTTCGAAAAAGGACTCCTTAAACTGAGCCCAAGTCATTACATTGTTGGTGTCACGGACCAGCATCCACCACCTTCTGGCCTCTTCTTGCAAGGTGAAGGTAGCTAACAGTACTTTATTCGCTTCCGAACACGGAAACACTTCAAATAGCTTTTCAGTCTCAAGAACCCATGCTTCAGCTTTTCAGCGGTTCAAGGCCTCCCTGAAAGGATGGCGGTTTCATTTTGCTGAACTTCTGGGTGAGAGCAATTATATCCCCATCATTCACATTCACATTCGGTTCCGGTACAGCCGGAGGAGGAGGTGGGGGCTGTTGATTCTGTTGTTGCTCAAGTCTAGCAGTTATCAGTTCCATCATTCTTTCCATTCTTGCCATTCTTGCCTCAGTGGATGAGGACTCAGATTCATTTGCATTATCCATTTCACTATAAGCAGTTATAACAAGTATAAACATAAACAGTTGCATCCTTAAACAGTTTAACACATTAGCATATATCCAGTTATGTCATAACCACACACTTTTCACGCTCATGTAATGTCCTAATTGCTTTTCTAGGACACCCTATAGCTCATTTGGACACGTGTGTGCGGTATAACTCGTGGTTAAGTTCGCTCTGATACCACTCTATCATGACCCAAACCAGCCCCTATGGGTTTAGCACCGTAACCGGCCAGTAATCCTAGATTACCGAAGGCCTGCTTGATAGTGATACAGTAAAACAGAGTACAGGGGCTTGGCGGAAGCCAATACAGTAAATAAACAATGTCCAATGAGCTGTGACAGTCTGTATGCCAAAAGATTTTTCATATAATTATACGAACAGTACAAAACAGTATGCATATCATATACAACCAGTCAGAACAGGGACTTAATCCCTGATAAACAGTACAGTGCAAAACGTTCAGTCTATACAGTAAATAAAACAGTACGGTAAGGGGGAATACTAAAACACCCCATAGCCTAAGCTTGGCAGGCTCGGAACCTCGCAGTGAGGCACATTGGTTGGCTTGACAAAACTGGGAATTACCCCGACGCTTCTAGCTTTGATCCGGTGCCTGTACACCTACATATATATATGAGCAGTGAGCTAAAGCCCAGTGAATAACATAATGCGTAAAGAGGTTTAGAATGAATGTCCTTACAGTAATGAAAACAGTTCATTCAATCAGTATATCAGTTTTCAGTCAAACAGTCATATGTGGTACATCCATTAGCATAACAGTAACAGTAGGTCTTAAAAGACCGAACAGTAATGATGGCCATCAATCAGTAAACAGTAGTGGTTCCACGAGGGAACCGACAGAGATCTCTGTAACAGTAACAGTAAACAGTAGGTGCTAAGGATGCCACAGTACAGTTCAGAAATAAAGGACATACATTCATTCAGTAATCAATATCAGTTCAGTAAGCAGTTCAGTTCAGTATTCAAAAGATAATCATTTTGAACATATCTTTACACAATTGTTACTCACAGAGTTCTGGGCTACAGTGAACTAGAGCGTCTCCTCGGAAAGCCAACCCTACACAGTTTACAGATTGAACACACACTAAGCTACACAGTTGGGAAAGATAATAACTTAATCCCTAATTTGCCTCGGTGTGGTTCTACATCTATATCCTCTTTAAGATGCCTTAAATATGCCCTAGGAATGCCTAGGATGGAAAGAGGATGCAAAGATGCACTTTTGAACACTTTACAAAATTTTCAGAAAACAGGGGTCTCGCTCGAGCGTGGCTTTCTACGCTCGAGCGGACATGCAAACAAAGGAGCTCCGCTCGAGCGTCAATTCCTTCGCTCGAGCGGACTGTGTGCTACAGTAAAAATGCTGGATGCTCCAATTTTACGCTCGATGGACGCTCGACCCTCGCTCGAGCGTAAGACACAAGTCCTCGCTCGAGCGTGAGTTTCCTCGCTCGAGCGGACTGTGAACACATGCAAAGTACTGGATGCTCGCATTCCCCGCTCGAGCGTAACTTTTCTCGCTCGAGCGGAGGGCAGAATCACAGAGTGTACGCTCGAGCGTGGACTTCCTCGCTCGAGCGTAGGCCCAAAATCTGGAAATTCCAGATTTGAGTCCCAAGCTCAAAATCAAGTTTAAAAGCCAAATTTTTGATCCTCTTGGGCTAAAAACCTGGAAAAACACTTGTAAACATGTAACATTATGTATTTCAAAGATCAATTTGGTAAATCAAAGCCCAAGGGTGTTTAATTAAACTCAATTTCAAACCAATATTCAAGAACATAATCTCCAATAAACATGCAAGACTTTAAATCAATTCAAGGCTTCAAAACATGCTCTAATGAGCTCATTCTTTTCAAAACAAGTTGAAAACATGGACTTAAGCTTAATTATGAACATGCATGTGACAATTTGCCATGAAATCAACTCAAAATTCATCCAACACACACACATGCATGCATGAATTCTAACATGATCCAACATGTATGGATTAAAACATGACTTAGCTCTACAATTAACATGAATCATGCAAGAATTAACTTAAATACACAATAAAGAAGGTGAATCTCCTTACCTAGGTCTTGAATGCAAGATAAACAAGCTCAACTATGCAATCTATGCTTCAATTCCTCAAGTTCACAAGCAAGACACAAGAACAAACCAACTCTCCCTCTTTCTCTCTCTCTAGTTCGGTGGTGAGACAACAAATGAGCTGATGAAATGTTTTGTATAAAGTGTAATGAAGCTCACAATGGTTTGAGGTAGTGGCCCACTAAATGGCTTTTTGGTAAATAAGTCAAACTCATGTAATTTAGTTTATTTTAATCCGATTTAATCGTACTAAATCACATTTTAATTAAATACACCATAAAATCACATAAATTCTACTAATCATGGAACATCAATCAATTTTGGATTCGGCCGCCGATAAGGCCTTCAATTAACAGTTTAAACATAGAAATTGAACAGATAATCATACAGTCAAACAGATAGAATTACAATTCAAACAGATACAGTTAATCGATTCAGTTTCAGATTTCAATCGGTCAGTTCAGTAAGTCAGTCAGTTCATTTACTTTCCATAATCGGTATTAACTTAGCAATAATCGGCATTAATCAGTGATCAGTAACGAGGGTTATTACAATGCCCCCTTTCCAAATATCAACCCAAGCATCAAACCTAACCATATTGACCCAACATATTCTCATTTTCACAACCCACATTCATTTATTTCATATTCAACACAATCCCTCTTTCCATGACATACCCGAACCCTAGGTTTGCTTGAAATACCCTTAAATCACATCATTGTTAGACAAGAGACAAATAACTAAGCTAAATATCATATGAAGGCGTAGAAAAGATCCTTATCTCAAAGGAAAAAGATGAGCCACACAAGAGAGAAACTCCAAGGACACCGAAACCCACTTCTATTCGGATTAAAATGTAGATCTTGAGATGCTCTAGCTTTTTCTCAAAGACATTAGGGTGATGAAATCGACAGATCTAGATGAAATCTAAGAGAGAATGTGAGTTTTTAAAGAGAGGATGTGTAGATCTAGGTTTTTGGAAGGTTAGAGAGAGAGAGAGAGATGAAAAAGTGATTCAAAACATCATCTTCACGGACTGTTATACACGCAGTCTGCTCGAGTGTGGAAAGTGACGCTCGAGCGTCAGACACAAAGATTCGCTCGAGCGTGAAAAGTGGCGCTCAAGCATGGAATGCACATTTCCAGAAGTTTTGCAGACAAAGGGCCCCGCTCGAACGTAAGACTGGACGCTCGAGCGTCCAATGCACTCTTCCAACATTTGCAGATCTGCAAAAATACTAAGAGTTGACAAATCTTGCTTGAGTGCAAGAATGACCGCTCGAGCGGAAGAGCAAAATTTGTGAAGCCCGCTCGAGCGCAAGAATTCCTGCTTGAGCGGAGGAGCCAAAATCTGGGCATCACATGTTTGGAAAATAAGCAACCAACCTGTTCCAAACACATAACTATAACTCGATAACCAAGATAAGGGGAGACAAGGGAACAAGACATGAATAACCATTCTAAACCATACCAACCCGAGTCCGGCATGCAATAGGTAACGGGTCAAAACCGGAATCGCTATACACCTTGGCCACGTGGCTTTATTTCCAAAATATTTCCCTACATATATTATCTTTTGTTTGTGTGTATGATTAACAAGTTATTGACAAAAAGATGGGTTACGTGTTATATGAATTAAAATTTTGAGAGAGTTTAATATAATTATGTCAAACATGTAATGTTTATTGTATATTTTACAAATTTTAAAGAGGTTAGTATGGTAGGCAATATTAAGGATTTGCAATCTTAGTCTTGATTCAAATTGAGTTA
This sequence comes from Camellia japonica, assembly GCA_030407325.1. Lineage (NCBI taxonomy): Eukaryota > Viridiplantae > Streptophyta > Magnoliopsida > Ericales > Theaceae > Camellia > Camellia japonica. Next base: position 83,051,437 of record JAPPVO010000032.1, on the reverse strand, counting down.
ATAACAAAAGAGTGAATAATTGTAAATGGTATAGGCTTTGTTTTTTTGTCAAAAAATAAATTTTAGCCACCCTTGGAGTGATAATATTGTAATATATGTTGGTACACTAATTGATATATTAATTGGTGCGTGTAACACTATTGTAAATCGGTAGTGCTACACGCACCAATTGGTATACCAATTAGTGTATCAACATATACTATGATATTATCACTTCAAAATTATGGCACAATCTATTATACAAATTACAAAAATCCAAAATCTCTAATATTATGCCACATAATCTATTAATATACTAATTGGTATACCAATTGATGCATATAACATTATTCTATAACTTATTATTAAACAAATGAATGATAAATATATTCCAAAACAATTATGATGAAATTTTAAAACTATCGCATTGTACTATTTTATATAAGAAAAAAAATATATTAATAAGATCAAAAGAAAAGTTTAAACGCTTTCTTGGCATAGCATGGACTCTTAAATGCTTCATGTGGAGTTTTGTACTATCTTTGTATAGTTTGCATTTTGGGGTTATAGACCTCCATGAGAAATGTAGTCACTTACGGTGGTATTACATATATTAATTAATATATTAATTAGTGTATCAATACTAATTATGACATTATTATTGACCCCACTCATTATATAAATTATAAATATTAAAAAAAATTTAAATTATGTTACATCATCAATTGATACATTAATTAGTACACTACTTGATGCATATAGTATCATTCAACCACTTATTAGGCAAAGCAATTTCTCCACATTTAAATTGAATTTTTCACATGAAATTGGTGCACAAAATCATGCAATCAATGGGATGATCTCAATTCTCCTTTTGTTTTTAGGGAAACCACAAAATAACACAACCTATTATAAGTAATTAAGTGATGGTTGAAGGCAATAATAGCGATAACTAGAGAGTGAATAAGGAGAGAGAATTTAACGGGAGAAGTGTTCTTGTGATTTTTCTGGTGAGGTTAATTTGGTAAATTTGTGCCCTTATGATAAGAATAACTTTAGAGTGCTGCTATTAGTCCATCCATCTTTCCCAAATCTTACTTTCAAAACCTACCCACCCTCAAAACCTTGAAAATCCTTTTGCGGCAATATTCCAGCTGTAACGGTGGCAACTATTTAATTACCTAAACTTCTTCGGCAATGACAATGAGTGGAAGTTTCTCTGGCAACCACAACTCTATAAAACGAGAGGAGTACAACTATAAAAGCTTAGAGACGGTTCATAACTTTGATGTTGTTATTAGCTTAGAGGAGATTGACCTTGTAAAGCTAAGTTTCTTGAAAAAAATGGCAGAAATATTCCGGCGGTAATAGTTCAGTTCCGTCATTTTTTCGGGACTGAACTCCCCGAACATATTATCAAAATTCGGGAACACAGGTCCGAACATTATTTATTTGTTCAGGAACCGATAATCGAACATTTATTATTCGGACCTCCTAGAAGTTTTCATTTTTTCAAGTTCGGGAATATAGGCTTGAACATTACTGATTTGTTCGGGAACACATTTCCAAACATAGCTTATTTGTTCGGAAATGCAGGTCCGAACATGGTAATTTGTTAACAATTTGAATGGTTAAAATTCTCAAAACTTCTTAAGTACCAACCACAAAATAACAACAGTAGACATGAGAGAGATAAAGGAAAAGGCAGATAAATACGCCAGAGATCTATCTTTTTGGCCATAATCAGATGAGAGACAGAGACAGAGACAGAGACAGAGACAGAGACAGAGCATACCAGTCACAGAGTTACACTTCTTCTTGTTCTTCTTATTCGTGGGTTTGAAAAGGATGAGATTTTGTTAGAGTTTTTTTGGAACAGAGGTTTTTTTTTTTTGGTGTGGGGTGTGCATTCAATTGGGTGAAATGTTTAAGGATAATTTTGGTATTGTTTGGAGGCTCCAAAGAAATTTTAGGATTTCAAAAATTATAATTAGGGATCAAAAGAAATAGGGGGTCCAAATTAATTCTTAAGGTACTAATAGCACCACTCTAATTTTATCTTTTTACATTTATATTAGATTTGATAAAAATAAAATAAAACCAATCATTTAAAGGTAAGATTGGAATTTCATTATCTCCCTCAATACCGTCATGTATCACCGAAAGGGTTAGTCTTGGGCCAGTAAAATCTAATAAATTTAGAAGCCTCAAATAATTTATGCCTTTGTATTATAAGTAGGCCCCAAAATAAGGATCCAGTCCAACTTATCTAATTTCACAATCAAACTAAAAAGGTTTTGCAAATTTAATTAATAATTTTGCATTAAAAAATGTGAAAAGAGTAATATTTAAATAACATTTTCTCTAGTTGATTCAATATTTATTTTATATTACAACTTTAGAATTTTTTGATTTTTTTGTTCTTATAAATTAAATTTTGCTCAATTATATAGCAACAAAATCTAAAGTTATCATAATATTTTTTTCGTTCCATGTATAATCTATACACCCCCAACAAATTGAATGAACTTGTTTATGAAAGTATAAATTACAAATAACTGCCTGAGATTTGTTTAAAAAATGAATTATTTTTTGTGGTTCTGTAAATTACAAAAAATTCTTGTCAGAATGTTTTATTTAACAAAATTAATAGAAAAAAAAAAAAATTCCTAAACAATAATAAAATAATCTAAATTATTAATTAAAATATATTTCTGGCATCGTGTAAAACTATTAATTAACTTGATTATTTATTAATAAAATAAATTATTTATTATGTGATTAGAAACTTGAAGAGGCGAAATGTAATTTTTATAATCATAAGGGGTAATTTGTATTTTAAATAAATTTTAAAGGATGTATTTTTAATTTATCTTTTATTAAATTAGCCCATGTGTTGGGCCTAATGGTACAGTCGAGCTGCATCCAAATATGAATATATTGACTTGAAAAAGATGAAGACAATATAAATGAAATATAACATACATTTCTTCTTTATTTCTCTTTTTCTTTCTAAATTGCTATTCAGATTTATAATCAAAATACATCATAAATATGTATGTGGAAGTACAAACCATATGTGCGTAGTTTACACTACAGGTTATAGGCCGCCATGAGAAATGCAGACACTTATTTGGCAAGCTATTCCCCCAGCTTTAAATTGAAGTTTGCACGAAATTAGTACACAAGATCATACAATTGATCATGTGATCTCGGTTTCTAATTTTTTATTTTATTTTTATTTTTTAAAATCACAAAACAACAAAATTTATTATGGTTGGAGGAAAACAATATTTATGACTAGTGGATGGCACGATATAGGGTGTGTGAGAGCTTGTTTGGGGAGATATTTTGGGCTAAAATAGTTATATAAGATAAAATAAGTTATTTTAATTAAATAGGATAAAATATCACATCTAACCCAAAATTATTTAATTTTTTCTCTCACCAAAGTTTAAAAAAATCAAAAAGTCTATTCTAAACGAGACTTTTTAGCCATAGACTAAAATAGTCAAAAAGTTATAAACTCAAAATACTAACCCATATCTCAAACGAAGATCTGAAGATGGTGGTGGCGTGTGGTAAGACTAAGAAGTGAAATGGGTAAGGAGAAGAGAGTGAGAGAAGAGAGAGAATTTAACAGGAGAGGTTTTCTTGTGATTTTGTTTAGGGGTAAACAGTAAATATATCGATATGTCCAAACTAATCGAATCGAATCGAATCGATCCGTCGTATTTTATTAATAAGCGAATGATTAAGTAAATTAATAATTTTTAATGATATGAAAAATATTTTTCAGTTAATCATTTTGTTAATAAATAAATCATTAAGTCAACTAACGATTTTTAATGATATCAGAAATATTTTTCAATAAACAATTTTGATAATTTATTATTACATATGAGAATACTTTTTTGCCCTGAGTATTGTGCTAAATTAAAATTTATAACAAACGATAGTTATAATTTCTAATATTATATGATTGATTCATATTTTAAAAAAATCTTATGGGTGTACTTGTAATTTCCTAAAAAATAAAAGATTTATGTTTTATAATTGACTAAGAATGTTTGCGTAATTACGAAAAAACCTGTTTCATATTTGACTAAGAATATTCGCGTAATTATGAAAAAATCAGTTGCATAATTGACTAAGAATATTTACGTAATTATAAAAAAACCTTCACTCAATATATAGGCAACTATTAGTAAATTATTCAAAATGAAAGGGGAAAATCAGAAAGAAAAGACGAACATCAAACAGCTCAAAGCATAGGCCATTATTATAATATATTTAAGTTTTGCATTTTGATAATTTTTTAAAAATTAAAATATTATTATATGAAATTGAATAGAATAAATCATTAGATACATAATAGAATTATGTGGTATGATATGTATCTTTTTTTGATTTGTTATACACCCAATGATGTAGACTCCAATTCTATTATCATATCATTTTGGGTGAATTTACGAGTTTTTAACATTTTTTCCCGAATTTATTAAAAATAAAATAAAATAATGGTGTGTAGTGTTTCTCAACAAATATATATAAAACAAATAATAAGATAGTTCTCCCATCTAAAAAAAATTACTAAGATAATTCACTGAACTAATAAAGAAGCAATATATATACATATACAAATGACTAATTTTGTTAATACATAAATCATACTCACATAATAAATGACCAATTTTATTAATAACTAAATCATTATAAAAAATATTTTTCAGTTATCTATTTTATTAATAAATAAATAAATCAGTAAGTCAATTAATAGCTTTTAATGATATGAGAAATATTTTTCAATAAATAATTTTGATAATTTATTATTGCTTAGAAAAATTGGTTCCCCCCCCCCCCCCGGGGAGTATTATGTTAAATGAAAATTTATAATAAACGGTAGTTATAATTTCTAATATTATAGGACCGATTTAGATTTTAAACAAACTTTATGGGTGTGTTTGTAATTTGTTAAAAAATAAAAGACTTATCTTTAATAATTGACTAAGAATGTTTGCGTAATTAAGAAAAAAAACTTGTTTCATGATTGATCAAGAATGTTCCCGTAATTACGAAAAAATCTACTGCATAATTGATTAAGAATATTTGTGTAATTACGAAAAAACCTTCACTCAACATATAGGCCATCATTAGTAAATTATTCAAAATGAAATGGCAAAATCAGAAAGAAAAGACAAACCTCAAGTAGTTAAGCGGTTCTTATATACTAGTTAAAAAGGTCTGTGCAAGACACGAACTATTATTACAGTATGTTTAAATTTTGTATTTTGATAGTTTTTTTATTTTATTTTATTTTAATTATAATATTATTCTATGAAATTGAATAGAATCAATCATTAAATATATAATAGAATTATGTGGTATGATAAATATCATTTATTTATTTATTTATTATGCATCTAATGATGTAAACTTCAATTCTATCACCATATCATTTTCGGTGAATTTATGAGTATTTAACATTTCATCTGAATTTATTAATTTTTTTTATGGTGTATAACTTTTCTCAATAGGTAAATATAAAAAAACTATTAAGATAATTCACTAAACTAACGAAGAAGCAGAAGAAAATACACACACACACACACATATATATATATATACGAATGACTAATTTTATTAATACATAAATCATACTCGCATAACAAATCACTAGTCTTATTAATAAGTAAATCATTAAGTAAATTAACAATTTTTAATGATATGAAAAATATTTTTTAGTTAATCATTTTGTTAACAAATAAATCATTAAATCAATTAACAGTTTTTAATGATATGATAAATATTTTTCGATAAATAATTTTGATAATTTATTATTACATAGGAGAATTGTTTTTTTTTTTTGAGTACTGTGTTAAATTAAAATTTATTACAAACGATAGTTGTAATTTCTAGTATTATAGAACCGATTCATATTTTAAACAAACCTTATAGGTGTATATGTAATTTGTTAAAAAATAAAAAATTTATGTTTCATAATTGACCAAGAATATTTGCATAATTACGAAAAATCTGTCTGATAATTGACTAAGAATATTTGCGTAATTATGAAAAGACTAGAATAAATTATATATATGATAGAATATTATTACAGTATATTTAAGTTTTGTATTTTGATAATTTTTTAAAAATTAGAATATTAATCTATGAAATTGAATGAAATAAATTATTAGATATATGATAGATTATGTGGTATGAAATGTATTATTTTTTGATTTGTTATACACCTAATGATGTAGACTCTAATTCTATTACCATATCATTTTGGGTGAATTGATGAGTCTTTAATATTTCTTCTCAATTTATAAAAAAAAATTTATGGTGTATAATTTTTCTCAATAGATAAATATAAAACAAATACAAAGATAATTATCTCATATAAAAAAGATATTAAGATAATTCACAAAACTAATAAATCAGCAGAAGAAAATACATATATATACAAATGACTAATTTTATTAATACACAAATCATAGTCGCATAACAAATGACCAATTTTATTAATAAGTAAATCATTAAATAAATTAACAATTTTTTAATGATATCAAAAATATTTTTCATTTGACCATTTTGTTAATAAACAAATCATTAAGTCAATTAAATTTTTTTAATGATATGAGAAATATTTTCAATAAATAATTTTGATAATTTATTATTGCATAGAAGAATAGGTTTTTTTTTTTTTTTTCTCCCTCTGAGTATTGTGTTAAATTAAAATTTATAACCAACGATAGTTGTAATTTTTAGTATTATAGAACCGATCCATATTTTAAACAAATCTTATGGGTTTCTTTGTAATTTGTTAAAAACTAAAAGATTTATGTTTCATAATTGATTAAGAATGTTTGCGTAATTACGGAAAAACTTGTTTCATAATTGATCAAGAATGTTTGCATAATTATGAAAAAACTATTGCATAATTGACCAAGAATATTTGCGTAATTACGGAAAAATCTTTACTCAACATGTAGGTCACTATTAGTAAATTATTCAAAATGAAAGGGTAAAATCAGAAAGAAAAGATGAACTTCAAGCAGCTATGCGATTCTTATATATATAGATATACATTAGGGATGGCAACGGGCTCGGGCCGGGGATCACACTCTCCGTCCCCGATCCTCGATAGTAAAAATTCCCCTCTCTCCAGCCTCGATCCCCGACGGGAAACCAATCACCGTCGCCGTCTCCATCCTCTGACGGGGATCGGGTTTCCCCAACCCCGAACATTCCTCGGCCCAAAAAAAATAAAAAATGCAGGTGACAATGAAGAGAGAGACACCTGAAATTGAGAGACTGGAAAGTGAAAAAATGGGAGGATAATAAAGAGAGGCCCATGTGTGTTTGTGTTTATGTTTGTGTGTGTGTGTATGTATATAGCATAGAAACATAATTCTATAAATGCAGGTGTTCATGTTTGTGTGTGTGTATGTGTTGGTTTGATTGAAGCATTTTATCAAACACTTGCAATGTAAAAAATACATTCATTGCTAATGTGTTTCGGTAAACAAAGAAGAAATATGTTTTCTCCAAAGACCTCAATCAAACTAACACAAAACCTTATTGAAATCAAAGAACAAGTTTATTACATAAAAAATAAATTCTACCCTTTTCTTTCTTTGTTTATTCCACCGTTGAGATTCGTTGATCGAGAGGGGACCCAAATTTGATGGGTGTATAGAGAGAGTGTGAGAAAGAGAGAAGTCAAGTGTTGAAGTTAAAAACCCTATACATATATATATACAGGGATGGTTCGGGGCAGGGCCGGGACGGAGGAACCTATCATCGTCCCCAGTTTGAAAATCGTCGGGGATCCATTTTTCAATATCAGCCCCGGCCCTATGCAGGTAATTTTCGGGGAAAACCCGGTTTATCGAGGCGGGGCGGTCCGAGTCCCCGTTGGGCCGGATTCAAATTGCCATTCCTAAGATACATGGGTAGTTTGGTCATTTTATAGAAATTTATCTTATGGACAAAATATTTTAAAGGGTAAACTTTTAGACAAAGAAAATAAAAAATTATGGAGTGAGTGCCCAAAATATTAAGGTTTCAATTTTGAGATTTGAATGTGTTTGACAATTTTAAATAGGAAGAAAATTGTAAAAAAAAAAATAAAAATTCAGAATATAACCAACTATTTTTATTGTGTAAATAGAATTACTTATAACTTAAAGAAGTTCAAAAATTCAATATAACTTACCCATAACTATTACAATACTTGCCTTCTCCACTCTCTAAGAAACAAAGTGGGAGAAGAAACCGTCGGATCTCCCTCTTTTTTTGCACAAAGGGTGATTCTAACCTTCTTTTCCACTATGTTTCTTCTCCCACGATTTCTCATTTTTTTCTTTTTTGTTCATCACAATATTAGCTACTACCGCTTCTCTCGTTTTTATTATCAGTTTGTCACTGAGAAAATTTTCAAATCTAGACTCAGATCTAATTCATGATCGAGATCCGACGCTGTTAAATGTAATTTTGTACGTTAGGCAACTTCATATTTGGAATATTTTATTTTGTAACATAAAAATAAGAATTAAAATATCACAGTTACTAATTGCAACAATGAGCGGATCATAAAAGTGATTGATAATGTTTATTTGATGGATATTTTTTTTAATATTTTATTTATTTGTTTTTTTATGTTTTTTTTGTTGCAATGCATTTCTCCTCCTTGCATGGAAGTTTATTTTTCACTCTATGTAGATATTTGTATCCTACCTATGTAGATTTTCTCTTTTTTCACAATTTATTTTATACCCTAATGTATTTTATTTAAATGACTTATTATTGGATGCAAAATACATTCAATCTAACAAAAAAATAAAAACTTACCCATAATTATGTGGTACAATTGTGGACCAAAGCGAAGTTCATGGGTTCTGTCATTTGTTAGGGTTTTGTTTTTTTGAAACAAACTAACAAAAAGTCTCCACGCATTACTACCCGTGACCAACCCCTCTTTTTCAACCCATGCGGTACAGTGTCTTTTTGTCCTCCAATTATTAAGAAACACAAAAATTAATATTGTATCCAAAACTATAAAAATAATATAATAAAGAAAATAGTAACCTAATTCAATAGTGACATCTCGTTTAATCTGTTTTACTTGATGACGAATGCTCAACATCCGCATGTCTTAAAGAAATAGATTTTTATTTTATTTTATTTTATTTTATTTGATCTTCTAGAACTGTAATGCAGGGTCATATACTAGAGTGATGTATCCGTGACATGTTTGATGTTAAGAATAAAGTGATAGGTCCATAATTTTATCTTCCCACTCGATCTATAAATTCAATTATCAATTTTGTTTGGCTAAATATTCAGGTCTTAGAATATTTTATTCAAAATGACAAGTTTAGATAAAATAATCAAAAAATTCTATACATATATATATATATATATATCACACATACACGGCCAGAACCCCTCTTTGTCTCATTTCTTTGTCTGTCTGTCTGTCTGTCTCTCCTTTCTCGATGCTCCTTCGCCGCTCTCTTTCGTGGTCGCTGCTATTCTTCCTCTTTCGCTACTGCTACGTCATCGTCATCGACCACCCTCGGTGGTTTCAAGATCCAAATCGTCTCTCTCTCATTTCTATCTGTCTTGTCTCTCCGTTCCCAACACCACCATCCTCCGCCGTCTCCTCTCATCCTCGCTGTTACCACTATTCTCCATCGCTTTCTCCCTAAGACTGACGATGAATACGAAGCATGTCGAGATCTCCAAGATCAGAGATCGATTTACTAATGACGAGACCAAAGATCGATCCATCCATGGCTGCGAGATCTAGTGGCGGCTCTTTCGTAGATCTAGCTTGTTTCTTCTTCAATCCGACCATCTATGGCTTCGAAATCTGATACAATGACTCTCTCTCTTTCTTTGGTTTTTAGATCTGAGACTTTTTTCTCTATCTGTCGACTTTGTTCAGAGCTTTGAGCACTCGAGGTACGTTTCATTTTTGTTTTCTTAGTGTTTAGATCAATTCTTTGAGTTCTTTTTCATCTAATTTGACGCTGTTTCTATTCGAGTTGTGTGGGGATGTATTTTAAGGTCGTGCCACGTGGCCGAGGTGCCGCCGATGTGTTAGCCGATGTGCCACATGGACAAGCCAATTTGCTGAGGACGTTGCGGTATTGCCGAGATGTGGTGTGGTAATACCAAAATTCGAGATATTTTGATAGAGGACAAAAGTTCTAGATAAGTGATGCGCTTAGTTCGGATAAGGATGTGGCTTTTGAGGAGTTCATCCATATCTAACTAAGAGTTCGAGATAAGCATTGTATTTGAGTCCTATGAAATGAGACTTCTAGGGGACGAGGGTACTGTTGGCTATAAAAGTGAGGCATCCCCGTTAGTTGTGCATTGTTCATTTGTTTGATATCTTTGAGAGATTGTTTGACTGACTTGATCGTCGGAGTGCACATGGGTGGACGAGCCACCACGATATTTCTCAATGTCTTGTGTACAGGTGTTCGGCTGAATCTATTCTGCTACGTGCTCTCCAGCTAAGTTCCCTAGATCTCGGCAAAGGGATCTATTTGGTTGTGAGGTTAGAAATCAACACCTACAAGTTGCATTTTATATATGTATATATGTGTGTGTTTGTGTGTATGCGCGGTTATAGCTTAATCTATATATACGTATATATGATTGTATGTATGTATGTATAGATCGGTCTAATTTAATGTGCAACTTGAGATCGATTGATATATCATGATTTTATGTAGAAATTATCTGTTTTGTGGTAATTTTCTTAGATGTAAAATTTTAATTTTACTTTGGAAGATTTGTTTTTGATTTTTTGTGTTTTTGTAACGTATGAAGTTTTGTTTCATAAGATGAAAAGAAAGAAAAAGAAATGTTTGATACAACAGTGGTAGCAGGTTTCGCAATGGTGGTGGAGATGGAGTTGGAATCTTTTTTTAGTAGTTGTTGATGAACTCCTTTTTTGTTGTTGTTGTTGTTGTTGATCTCTTGTTGTTGTTATTGATGATGAATTTTGTTGTTGTTGATAAAACAGATATGTAAATAGCATTGAAACATATCTGTTATTATTGGATCTGGATTGTTGAACTTCAGATAATAGGATAGATTTATTCAAAATTTGAACATTTGAACAAAAAATATGATAGATAAGGATTTGGTATTGTAACAGATATGGTATGTCAACAAATAGAATTTTGTTTGGCTTGGTATTTCAATAGATAAAAAAATATATAAAAAAAAATTTGAATAGATAATAAAATTTGGACAGATATTTGAGATAAGAGGAAAAATTTGAATAGATAGAAAAAAACTTAAACAGATAGATATAAATTTGAACAGATAGTCAATGAAAAGTCAACAAATCAAAAAAAAGTTGGTAGATAAATTAAAAGGTAAAATTGGAAAACAAAATGCCCTTTTGAACTTTTCATCAAACTATTTCACAAAATGTAGACCTCTCACTAACAAAAAATATCTACCGGATCTAATGTCTTATACACTCCTTAGATTAGATTTATCATCATTTTTTTTAATTATCTTATCATTTTGTATATAATTTCTTATTTGTATGTCAATATTTTTTTTAAGGTTTCAATTTCTCTCTAGTTGGAAGAAGAGACTGAACTATGCTATTGGATTCTTATGAATCCATCACAGGACCCATTTTGTCTATATGTTTTATTTATTTTTTAAGTCTTTATATACATATCTGTTGGCTATATATTTTGTATAGGCCAATCGCAACTTAACACGTGGATTGTAGAGGGTAATTTGGGGAGTTAATGCAAGTCTCCAATCAGCAACAGATACGTGGCAGTTCATATTGGTAATAATGGATCTGCGCAACATTGGAATAGTTAGAAGGCGCAATATGACGTGGCTTAACGGTTACTCACAATTCAAATTCAAATTTATGAGGGAGGTCTAACTGCAAAGATGACATAGTGGGAGCTAACTGTGCAAGACCATGATCAGTGATTGTAGAAGGACATTTCGATGGTTAGAAGCCCACTTCGACGGTTATCTTCAGAAAGTATAAATAGAAGAGAAGGTCATCAGAAGGAGGACCCAGACTCAGATCCATAAACCAATCATTTACTTCATATTTATTTCCAGTTTTACATTCCCAGTTCTTTACATTTCCAGTTCTTCAATTCCTGTACTGCACTTCATTTTCTAGGAGTAGTTTCAAGTAGTTACTGCTGTAAACCTTTTCAAGGCTGGGTCATTTCATTGTAAGTTCTTATTTACTTAATGAAATTTAGTTTTTGAACTATTTTGTACCTGTGATCATTTATAAGTTTCTCCTAAACAAGCCACCAGTAAAAGTCCTCTTTATTAAGGCTGAAAGAATTTCAACACAATCGTTTGATAATTGGTTGGCAATTAAAATTTTGTAAGGACTTATTGATCCTTGCTGGCATGCTTAAAATTACATAATTAACCTTCGAAAGCCAAAAAATGCCAACATATATTTTTTGGCACGTCCACTGGGACCATTGAAAATGACTAGACGTAGAGCAAGAGGAGAAAATGAATGCTTGGAAGAAAGTGTAGAAGGAGAGGTAGAAGTACCTAACCTAGAGGATAATGTAATATCACATCCTATGGATGCAACTATCCCATCAGATCCTCCACAAATGGTCGAACATACCAGTACTTTAGAATATGCAACACATGTCCAACATACTGGACAGGGCCATGAAATTGGACATTCAAGTGTCCCTTCTACCCAACCAATGAATCCATGGGGAGGTTTAGTAGATGCTATGGGGTAGCAACTAATGTATACAATGGAAAGATGGGCAACATCCTTTTTGGATCGAATGAACTCTCAACCAACTGTCGTAAGACTGACTGAAGAAAATATGAACTCCCTTTAGTATAGATTGGCTGGAGATAAACAACTTATGCAAAATAATGGACAAATTAATGGTTAGACTAGTAATCAAAATCATGAGAGGTCATCACTTATGCCGAGGTCATGTTATGAATCTCTTTCGAGACCACTAGCAAATCAAAATGTACCATTGCCTACTAGCGAAACCATACAAATTGGTGGATCTGGGTCAGTACAAGGGAATGGCATGAGGATGTTTTCAAATCCTATGTTTGAAGCCATACCTGGCACACGGGGTTTCACTAATCATGTGTTTGAATTTACACCTGGGGGGTTAGGGGGGTTTCCTGCGGTTGGAAGAGAAACAACATCTGTTCCTTTTGTTGTAGCACCTTTTGCAGGGCCTTTCCTAGGACAGGTTCTAAGAGGTTAGCCATACCCTCAACAGTAACCAGTACAACAAGGATAGCCAGTCCTAAATGTACCTATATATGGACTAAGAGGCCCTCAGGCACATGGAGTTCCTCCGATAATGGCCCAACCAGCACAAAATATGGTTCCTAGAGACCAAATTGCTAATATTGTTAGAGAGATGTGTGGACCTATGGCTCGGGGGGTCCAGACTCCAGTGTACAAAAAACCTTATCCAAAATGGGTGGATAGGGTACATGAATATCTAATGGGATTTAGAATACCAGATTTTGCCCTTTTTTTTTTATGAAAATGGAAACCAATCAACGGTGGAACACATTGCTAGATTTACAGGCTAGTGTAGTGAGTTCGCCAATAATGATTACATGAAACTGAGACTTTTTCCAAACTCTCTAACTGGGGCAGCCTTCGTATGGTATATAAACCTTACACCTGGCTCTATCCAAACTTGGCAACAAATTGAGGAAGTGTTCATGCCTAATTTTTCCAAACAGAACCTGAGGTTTCTATGGCAGACTTGGCAAGATTAAGCCAAAAGCCTGATGAGAAGGCTGCTCAATTTATTGCCAGATTTAAAAGGGCACGAAACAAATGTAGGGTCATATTACCTGAGCCTGAATTTGTAAGATTGGCTCAAAATAGGTTGGAATTTAGGCTTCGAAAGAAGTTTGATTTAACTGAGTTTCGAGACTTAGTAGACTTAACCTATAAAGTGTCTAGATATGAAACTTTACTTGAAGAAGAACAAGATCGAAGCAATGCATCATATAAAACCTATTATAGGGACCCTAACTATAAAATTGATGCAGCGAAGATCATTGGAAAAGAGCCTATGACTTGTGAAGCATTGATTCAGAAAGACACTATAATTGACCAGCAGTTTAAAAAAAAAGACCTTCATAGGAAATATTCTTTTGACATAACAAAAACATATGACATTTTTGATCATTTGCTTGCTGCACATTTCTTGAAGTTACCAAAGAGAATTAAGATCCAAACTTCTGAAGAACTTAAAGGGAAATTATACTGCAAATGCCATAACTCTTGGTCCTACTCAACTAAAAACTGTATTGTTTTTCGAGACAAGATCCAAGAACAAATTCAGAAGGGAAGGTTAAAGTTTCCAACTAAGACTGAGAAAGCCATGGGAATTGACACCAACCCATTTCTAGAAGTTGCAAAGGCAACAGCCAATGTTGGCCTTCTAGATTTCTAGAATCTCTCTTTGAAGGAATTGGAGGATGTCATGCAGATGTATGTTGCTAGCCAGGCTGCCTTCAAGAAGGACACAAGAAGTTCACCAGTTGGTGGACAAAGCTTTGCAAGACAAAGGGATGGCTCCAGTGAAGAAACATTGGATGATGACTCCTTCGAAGCAGCTGTAGTGTAGAGGATGTGTCCCAGATGCAGGATGAGTTACAAATGGCTGAAGGGGCTCGTAATTGATGGGAAACAGTATTAGAAAGATATGTAGAAAGACCGAAAACTAGCCAGCACCTACAGCAGAAGGCCATATCCAACTGGTCCTAGACATCATTTATCCTTGGTTGGCCCACCAGACACCAGGACACAAAGGAAAGAGACCCTTGCATGAAACCAGGCCACCTAACTACTACAGAATGGACAATCCCCCTGAAGGAAAGCCTAAATTTGGCTCAAGACAAGGAACCAGGTCTAGTGATGGGCCTCCAAGAACTGCTTCGAAGCCAGTTTTGAAGACAGGAGTAGCAAGCCCAGCAGCTAGAGCATTGGGTTCATGGGTTCCTGGGATTCTAGATTGGTTTGTCATGCAGAACAAACCTAAAGTAATACCTACCAAAGCAGGACTTTTAGGGACAAGGGAAGGATGATCAAGTCTCCTTTGGTGGCTCAGAATAATTGGGTTCTGCTAAAAGACCCCAAAACAAGGGAAACCAAATATGGTTCCTATAATTTCCAGGTCCCAAAGGAGGAAGATCCAACGAAGGTACACCTAGTACCAGAGGGACCTGAAAGAAAGTGGAGAAAGTACTTTGGCACAGTCAAAAGCTAGATAGAAGAAGGAGAAGGTTCAAAGCCTGCTCCAATGATCAAAGAGAATGCCAGTAGAGAACAATTGGCCAAAGTTCATGCTGAACTAAAAAACAAAGAAAGATCCAGCCTAGCAGGTCTTAAAAAGGCCTTGATGGAGAGTGATCATGAGACAAATGGAGAGGTTGAACTAGGCCAAGAGAAAGAATTGGCTGAAGATGAAATGTTCGAAGCTTTCATAGCTGAACAGACCTTCCTGGTTGAAAAGCCAACATGAGTAGATCATAAAAAAATTTCTTCGAAGGAACCCACTAGCACTGAGGTACTAGAGTGCAGTATGAAGGATGTCTCCCAAGCATCATAGCAAACCAAAATAGAAGGAGAGTAATCACAGCCAGTGGTACAATTTGGCTTATTTCCTCCAGTACTAGTTAATATGGTTTATGTGTTGCCTCAGGAGTTCCAAGTTGAGGAGGAAACCAAGAAGGTCAGGAAGATGACCCTATTCCAGTTTCTAGTGAGGATTCACAAGCTGGTATGGTTCAGATGAATTTGAGGTGGCCAAGCCCATGGAAACTGATGAAGAAAGTAAGGAAGTGAGCATTAACCTCTCATACCCCTTCAAATACCCTACAATATCCATGACCTAACATGTTACGCCCCTGTACATCAAGGCTTACTTCAATGGGATACAAATGAACAGAGTGTTAGTGGACAATGGGGCAGCATTGAACCTGCTTTCGAGGTCCTCTTTGAAGAAATTAGGAAAAGAAACCCTAGGTTGATTCCAACAAGTACAACCATTGCTGGTTTTGCTAGGGATAAGCAGATGGCTCAAGGCATTTTTGCCTATTAACCTGAGTGTGGGAACCAGAGATTACATGGCAACATTCTTTGTTATAGAAAATAATGCCAAGTATAATGCTTTACTTGGCAGGGATTGGATCCACACAAACAAATGTGTGCCTTCCTCTCTACATCAGAAGATAATGATAGCCCTATGCAATGGGAAAACAGAAGAGATCAATGCAAACCCACAACCATTTATTGCTTGTGTGGATTTTACAGAGGCCAAGCTATACATTGAAGAAGTGGTACCACTCAGTGTGCTGAGGAAGTTTGATGGAACAGCCGAAGTGACAGCTGATGAGGAAGTAGCACACCTAAAACATCTAGTACAGGAGAGTAATGATGAAGAGTTCATCACCAAATATGACAATGATGCCTGGTTGTAGGCAGAGGATCAAGACCAAGAAGCTAGACCATTGGCTTTAATCATTTTTCAGTATTGACGTAGAGTTAATAGTCTAAAGGTGCAGGAAAAGAGAGAGAAGCCATGGATGATTGGTTATAGTCAGGAGCAACAGAAGGCCAGACCTTTGCTCTTGGTAAAATTATGGATTGGACATTGAAATGAAAGTCTAGGAAGTACAGGAAGAAGAAGTTTTGNACATGAACATATTTAAGAGATTAAAAGGGGGGGAAATGTATGATAAATTAGATTTTTTACCTCTAAATTTTACTCAAATTTCACTTTTATGCTTTATATTTCAACTTTCACTTAAATTTCAAACGGTGGAGTGACTGGGAGGATCATGTTGAAACACAACTTGAACTTTGAAAATTTAATCATTGTATTTAAAAGATAATAAACTAAAGTAAAATTTAAGTGAAAATTTGAGAATAAAAAGTGAAAAATTTTCCAAACAAAAAGATGTTTGGTTATGAAGTTTTCAAAAATAATTTTCAAATTTTCAATCCGTATTCTTTAACTTTTAGTAATTTTTTTGAATATTTTAATAAAAAATATTTATTTTTTAGATCTACTTAATCTAGATACACTTAAAGAGTATAAAATTTGTAAAAAATTCTTTAAATAAAAAAAAAATTATATTTTTTTTTTGTAATTATTGAATTCCCTTTAGATTTTTCCACAAATATTTTACTTCTTAAGTATTTTTAGATTAGGTTCATCTAAATAAAAAAAAATGTCTAAAATATAAATAAAAAATAAAAAAATTAACCAAAGATAATAAAACACAAAAAATAAAAAAAAAAAAATCAAAAATTGCTGTTAAAAACTCAAAACTGAACAAAGTATTGGTCTCGAATTTAATTTATAACGCAGTTATCACAAATGAGATTAAACATCCATAAGGCAAGACGAATCAAAGCAGCATTGAAAGCAACAAACTCTAACACGATAATTTGAATTGTTAATGTTTTAAATATTTGTGTTCAAATCATTTTTACAAAATATATATATATATATATATTGATCCGATGCGTAGCCACGATTTGACTTTTAAAAAATAGATGATAACATTTTTAAAATCATAGTTTTATCTATTTTGTAGAAACAAAAACATCTATTATTTAGAAATAAATATGCTAAAATTAGATGACTACGCTTAACCAATCAGTACGATTGTTTTCCAATGATGATCTCAAGTACTTAAACAATTCGTATGATTGAAATAAAACTTAGATGTGCCATTCCAAAATTAGATCAAACAAAGTCAACACGTAATTATTCACTTTCTTCTATTTTTTGTCTCATAATAAATAAAAATTGCAACAAACAATCGAACAAAAAAAAAAAAAACTTTGCGAATAATTATATAAAAATAAAAAGTCGTATTCATCATCTCAGAAGTTGCAGCAAAAGTATGAAGGTTCAACCGTGAATGAGCTCATTCAAAATAGATCGATGGCTTTCGAAAGCTAAATTTAGCCCTGATTTGGTTAATATTTTGGAGCTAAATAATTAGAAAAAGATAAAATAGGCTATATAAGTTAATAAGATAAAATATTACTTTTTATCCGTAATCATTACACTTTTTTTCTCACAAAACTTAAAAAAATCTCAAAATAAAAGCCAAATGAGACTAAAAAAGTCTCAATAGAAAAAAAATTAGCTAAAAAGGCAATGTCAAACGAACCTTTAAAAGTATATTTGACGATGATGAACTGGGTTTCTTCAACTAGAAGCTAAAGAAATTTAGAGAGAGAGAGAGAGAGAGAGAGAGAGTACCTGTTAGAGATGGGAGATCAGTCTCCATGGCAAGCAAAAAACATGTTGGTCAATCTTCACTGTATTTAAATAAATTAAATTCTGTTGTGTACTAAACAATAACCAGAATATAAAGAAATAAAGGAAATGAGATAATTTGTTTGATTACAAAAATCAAACTCGAAATAAAAATAAATAAATAAAAACAGATTTTATTTTGTTACAAAAACAAAATTCAAATCTGATTAACAACCAGAATATAAAGAAATAAAGGAAATGAGATAATTTGTTTGATTACAAAAATCAAACTCGAAATAAAAATAAATAAATAAAAACATATTTTATTTTGTTACAAAAACAAAATTCAAATCTGATTTAAACAAATAATAATAACACTGAAAATAAATTAAATAACTTACTTGCTTTAATTTGTTTGAATTATAATCTGATCAAGTCTAGTGTTTGACATTGTGTCCTTAAGATAGATTCGTCCTCTCCACGGTACTTTCAGAATTTGGACGTCTATCTCCCAGGATGAAATGATCTTCTACAAACAATAGCAGCACTACAAATTGTTTGCCTTACGAACACACTAAGTGTTTACACTCTTTCTTTCAGAAATTAAATGCAGCAAAATGCATAGAGAATTATAGCAGATGATGGAGTACGAAAATTGGAGTTCAATCCAAATGGGAGGCTAGTCTATTTATAGATGTAAATGTGGCTCTTGGTTTTGAATTGAACAGGTATGATACCTGTTGGCTTTGAATTCAAACAGATTTGAATCTGTTGGGTTTAAATTTAAACAGATAAAAAAACGAGAAGGGCCCTGTTTGGGTGTGCAATAAAACCAAACTAGTTTATTTCTGTTTGAAACCGGGAAGGGCCCTGTTTGGATGTACAGTAAATCCAAACCAGTTTAATTTGAATTTTGGATTTTATTTTACCAAAAATAAAATTAAATTCAAATGTTTTTAGCCCAAAAAGATTAGTATTGGGCCGAAAAAGCCCAACCCAACCTCACACCACGCACCCGCGCCCAAGCCCAGGCCCAGCCCAGCCTGCCCGACCGGACGGACGGCGGCGCGCGCGCGCTGTGTGGTGATTTTTGGGTCCAATGGGTCTAGCCCATTTTGCCAATAACCTCTCCCTCTAAAACACTTGGGTACCCCTTGGGGCACACCCCAAGTATCAAACCCATGCCTTATAAACCCATTCAAAACTTCTCACCAAATCAATGTGGGACAAGTCTTATTCAATACCTTTAAGAATTTTTCACCAAAACTCCATTTCCATGGAGCACACTTTGGCTTCAATTTCTCGTTCACTCGGTAATGGTTTTGAGCAACCAAATATACCACGTGAATCACAACGCGGCATAGAACGCGTTACCACTTTGACCCGCGTAAATCGACGCACGGGGCCCACCTAAATATTAGACTAAACTTAGGATAAAATTCTGGTTTTACCCAGAATTTTATAACCATTTCCAACAATCCCCCACATGAATGGAATTTGATGACAACGGAAATGCAACAATATACAGACTTTATCGAAAGAGTATAAGTCGAAAATATCTTGCATTAGGATAGGTAGTTTTCGGCCTTAAACCTTCCCTAGTAATAACCTGTCGGACTTACTGGCTAACCAATGGACGCGATGCCTTGAATTGTTCAGCCGTTTGTGTAAGCCTAGATAATAGATTTCACACAAAATATCTTCTAATACATCGTGGTTCTCACTGTTGTGTTCATTTTGGCCTTGAACGCTCCTGGTTTTCATGAGTGTTTCTAGAGAATGTAGCCTTTTTCATTCTCATAGAACCGGCCCCAGTTCGACACTTATATAGGTGATTCTTATTGTGAGTATCTCCTTATACTCGTCTTGATTTTATGCCTTAATCAAGATATAAGTAATCATTAAAAGCGAAGCTTATCCTTATGCCCCTGCAGACAACATATGTTGCAGATATCACTCTCACCATAGGAATGGGTAAGGAATTTTAATCCCTTGGTGATTTCTGGCGAGCCATACATAACTTAGTTGTCCCTTTGAACTTAGTTCTTGGGATCTCCAGTCATATAAGTAGGATTACCATTATGACGACTCTTATATAATAGGCTTTAATCCCATTCCCTTCGATGAACTATACACTAGCTCTTTTGTCAAACCTTTTGTTAACGGATCCGCAATATTCTCTTTAGATTTTATATAATCTATTGAGATTATTTCGTTTAACAACAATTGCCTTACGGTATTATGTCGACGACGAATATGTCGTGACTTACTGTTATACATATGATTCTGTGCCCTGCCTATTGCAGATTGACTATCACAATGAATGCAAATAGCTGGCACAGGTTTTGGCCACATTGGAATGTCTTCTAAGAAGCGACGAAGCCATTCTGCTTTTTCTCCTGCTTTGTCTAAAGCAATGAACTCGGATTCCATTGTGGATCGTGCAATGCATGTTTGTTTCGTGGATTTCCAAGAAACAGCAACGCCTCCCAAAGTAAAGACATATCCACTTGTGGATTTTGAATCTTTAGTATCCGATATCCAATTTGCATCACAATAACCTTCAAGTACTGCTGGATATCGAGTAAAGTTCAAACCATGATCACGGGTGAATCTTAGATATCTAAGAACCCGAATGATCGCTTTCCAATGGTCTTCTCTGGGGTTACTAGTGTACCTACTCAATTTACTGATAGCATAAGCTATATTAGGACGAGTACAATTCATTAGGTACATTAGGCTTCCAATGATTTGGGAGCATTTTAACTGAGACACTGCATCACCTTTATTTTTTGATAAATAAAGATTGACGTCTACAGGTGTTCTAGTTAAATTCAAATCATCTTTGATAAATTTATCAAGTATTTTCTCAATATAATGTGATTGAGATAATGCATATCCGTCAGATGTTTTAGTAATTTTCATTCCTAATATAATATCTGCGACCCCCATATCTTTCATATCAAATCTTTTATTAAGCATTTGCTTAGTTGATTTGATCATGTTTTGACTGCTTCCAATGATAAGCATGTCATCCACATAAAGACAAACTATGACATATCCTTGGTCAGTGTTTTTAACATAGACGCATTTGTCACATTCGTTTATCTTAAACCCATTACTAAGCATTGCATGATCAAATTTTTCATGCCATTGCTTAGGTGCTTGTTTTAATCCATAAAGGGATTTTACAAGTCAACAAACTTTCTCTTCTTGCCCTGATACTACAAACCCTTCAGGTTGCTCCATATAGATCTCTTCATTTAGATCGCCGTTTAAGAAATCTGTCTTAACATCCATTTGATGTATCTCTAAATTAAATAACGCTGCTATAGAAATAAGCATGCGAATGGATGTTATTCTTGTTACAGGGGAATATGTGTCAAAATAGTCCAGACCTTCCTTTTGTCTGTAACCTTTAACTACAAGTCTTGCTTTATACTTGTCAATTGAACCATCTGCTTTCATTTTTCTCTTGAATATCCATTTATATCCAAGAGGTTTAGAACCTGGTGGAAGATCCACCAATTCCCAAGTATGATTTTGCATAATGGATTCAATTTCATTATTAACAGCCTCTTTCCACAAAGATGCTTCAGGACCTGTCATTGCTGCCTTAAAGCTTTGAGATTCATTTTCTAACAGGTATGTCAGAAAATCTGGACCAAAGGATTTTGATGTTCTCGCTCTCTTACTTCTTCTTGGTTCATCATCAGTTAAATCCTGTTGGTGGAGACCATTACTAGTCTCTTGTGTTTGATTGTCATTAGTCTCTTGACTTTGTGTACAATCATAAGTTCTTTTCTGTGAACTTAATTCCTGTCATTTCTTGTAAGGAAAGACATGTTCAAAAAACACAGCATTCCTTGACTCTATAATAGTGTTCACATTTATATCAGATATTTCTGATTTATAAGTCAGAAACCGATATGCACTACTATTCTGAGCATAACCAATAAACACACAATCTACTGTTTTTGGTCCAATCTTAGTCTTTTTAGGAACAGGAACTTCAACTTTTGCCAAACACCCCCACACTTTTAAGTATTTGTAGGAAAGCGGTCGACCTTTCCACAATTCATAAGGAGTACTGTTGGTTTTCTTATGGGGTATTCTATTAAGAACATAATTAGCAGACAATATTGCTTCCCCCCACAAGTTCTGTGGTAAACCTGAACTTAGTAACATGGCATTCATCATTTCTTTTAGGTTCTATTCTTCATTTCAGCAATTCCATTTTGCTGTGGAGAATAAGGGGCTGTAGTTTGGTGAATAATGCCATGTTGTGCACAAAATTCATTTAATGGTGCATCATATTCACCACCCCTATCACTTCTAACCATTTTAATGGTTTTACCAAGTTGATTTTCAACTTCTGTTTTGTAGAGTTTAAAGATTTCTAAGGCTTCATCTTTACTTCTAAGTAAATAAACATAACAATATCTTGTGCAATCATCGATAAATGTTATGAAATACTTTTTGCCTCCTCTAGTTTGAATAAATTTTAGATCACATACATCAGTATGAATTAATTCTAGAGGTTCGGTTTTTCTTTCAACCGATTTAAATGGAGCCTTAGTTAGTTTCGCTTCTACACAAACTTCACATTTATGATTAGGATTACTTTCAAACTTTGGTATATAATCTAAACCAATTAATCTACGCAAAGCATCAAAATTCACATGATCTAATCTACCATGCCATAAATTCGACTCAAGAATATAAGCAAAAGATGTGTTATTCTTATTCATAGCAACTTTTGGTACAACTGTCATTACATTTAGCTTAAAGAGACCATCACTCATGTATCCCTTACCAACATACATACCACTCTTTGTTAATACAAACTTATCAGACTAAAAAACAAGCCTAAAACCATTTTTACTTAACAAAGAACCAGAAACTAAATTCTTCCGGATGTCAGGTACATGCAGTACGTTGTTGAGGGTCAGTTCTTTCCCTGATGTCATCTTCAAGATCACTTTCCCTTGTCCAGCCATAGTAGAAGTAGAAGAATTTCCCATGAAAAGTTGTTCACCATTTGCAGCCTCACTGTAGGTAGTGAACATCTTCTTGTCCGTACATATGTGACGAGTTGCTCCAGTGTCAACCCACAACTCTTTGGGATTTCCAACCAAGTTAGCCTCAGACACCATAGCAGAGAGGTTGATGTCATTTACTCCGTCAGAGATATAATCCAATTCTGTTACATTGGCCTGATTAGTGGTCTTCTTACTTGTACTTCCATGATCCTTCTTAGGGTGGCGGCAGTCAGAAGCTCGATGTCCAGTCTTGCCACAGTTATAGCATTTTCCTTTGAACTTCTTGTTGCCATTGTTGCTGCCTTGTTTAGGACCATCTCCAGTAAACTTCCTCTTTTTGTTATGTGGTTTTTGAACTTGTTCAACCACATTAGCCTTGGACTCAATGGGATTTTTCCCATTCCTCTTTTCAGCCTTTCGGTTATCTTCCTCAATTCTTAATCTTACAATCAACTCATCCATGGTCATCTCTTTACGTTTATGTTTTAAATAATTTTTGAAATTTTTCCAAGCCGGTGGTAACTTTTCCACAAAAGCAGCGACTTGGAAAGACTCGCTAAGAGTCATACCTTCTGAATGAATATCATGCAAAATTATCTGAAAACTTTGAACTTGAGATATTACCGTTTGGGAGTCTACCATAACAAAATCCAAAAATTTACCGACGACAAATTTCTTTGTGCCGGCATCTTCTGTCTTGTATTTCTTCTCCAAAGAATCCCACAATTCTTTTGTTGTTTTCAGAGGACTGTATACATTATAAAGCATATTATCAAGGCCATTGAGGATGTAGTTTCTGCACAGGAAATCTGAATATTTCCAAGCATCTATAGCGGCAACAACTTGCCGATCACTTTCATTCTCTTTAAGTGCTGGAGCCTCTTCATGGAGAAACCGGGCCAAATTAAGAGTTGTAAGATAGAACAGCATCTTCTGCTGTCATCTCTTAAACTCGTTACCATTAAATTTTTCCAGTTTTTCTCCATGATTGATTGGTACATGAACATGGTTTTGGATAGGGACCGATGTTGGTGTAAAAAATAGGAGTACCACTGCCAGATGCAGTTTCAGTTGTAGTAGCCATAATCTCTGATTACAAAAATCAGAAAAATTAAAACACAAATTAATTTTCTAGTTACTAAAACCAGAAAATAAATTATAACACAAAATAATTTTATTTTTCTTGTTACTAAAACTAGAAAAATAAAATAGCACAATAATTTTCTGTTAACACAATTAATATTCTGCAATTGTTAATGACACCAGTATATTACTACTAGTTGTTAAAGAAAAGAGAAAGTATATTACTACTATCTGTCAAATAGCATAAACACTATTTGTTTTTCCAACCAGAATATGTCTTTATGAAATCAGAAAATTAAATACAATGAAGATACCAAAAAGGAATCTGTCTTAAGATTGTTGGTCAATCTTCACTGTATTTAAATAAATTAAATTCTGTTGTGTACTAAACAACAACCAGAATATAAAGAAATAAAGGAAATGAGAGAATTTGTTTGATTACAAAAATCAAACTCGAAATAAAAATAAATAAATAAAAACATATTTTATTTTGTTACAAAAACAAAATTCAAATCTGATTTAAACAAATAATAATAACACTGAAAATAAATTAAATAACTTACTTGATTTAATTTGTTTGAATTATAATCTGATCAAGTCCAGTGTTTGACACTGTGTCCTTAAGACAAATTCGTCCTCTCCACGGTACTTTCAGAATTTGGACGTCTATCTCCCAAGATGAAATGATCTTCTACAAACAATAGCAGCACTACAAATTGTTTGCCTTACGAACACACTAAGTGTTTACACTCTTTCTTTCAGAAATTAAATGCAGCAAAATGCAGAGAGAATTATAGTAGAGGATGGAGTATGAAAATTGGAGTTCAATCCAAATGGGAGGCTAGTCTATTTATAGATGTAAAGGTGACTCTTGGTTTTGAATTGAACATGTATGATACCTGTTGGCTTTGAATTCAAACAGATTTGAATCTGTTGGGTTTAAATTTAAACAGATAAAAAAACGGGAAGGGCCCTGTTTGGGTGTGCAATAAAACCAAACTAGTTTATTTCTGTTTGAAACCGGGAAGGGCCCAGTTTGGATGTACAGTAAATCCAAACCAGTTTAATTTGAATTCTGGATTTTATTTTACCAAAAATAAAATTAAATTCAAATGTTTTTGGTCCAAAAAGATTAGTATTGGGCCGAACAAGCCCAACCTCACACCAGCGCCCAAGCCCAGCCCGCCCGACCGGACGGACGGCGGCGGGCGCGTGTGTGGTGATTTTTGGGTCCAATGGATCTAACCCATAACCTCTCCCTCTAAAACACTTGGGTACCCCTTGGGGCACACGCCAAGTATCAAACCCATGTCTTATAAACCCATTCAAAACTTCCCACCAAATCAATGTGGGACAAGCCTTATTCAATACCTTTAAGAATTTTTCACCAAAACTCCATTTCCATGGAACACACTTTGGCTTCAATTTCCCATTCACTCGGTAATGGTTTTGAGCAACCAAATATACCACGTGAATCACAACGCAGCATAGAACGCGTTACCACTTTGACCCGCGTAAATCGACGCACAGGGCCCACCTAAATATTAGACCAAACTTAGGATAAAATTTTGGTTTTATCCAGAATTTTATAACCATTTCCAACAAAACATACCATTGACACATATGTATGTATATATATTCTAGTTGTTAAGAGGCTATGAAGCATGGTATTTTTTAAATGATATTGTGCGAGTTCCTAGTGTGGATGTCGGTATGCCTATTAGTATGGCGATACGCGTATTGGGTACGCCAAACAAATGTCGGGTACAACAAATGCATTTAGATACATTATGGGTAGAACATCGGTACATAGTGGGTACGGTATGGATACGACACTGGTATGGCAAGGTGATTTTTTTATTTTTTTATTATTTTTTTTCTTATTAGAATTTGTTGCACCCTTTTATTATTCTTCTTTCAATTTTGAAAATATCAAATAATTTATTTCTAACACCTTTCACCCATGAGTCATGGTTTTGCTCTCTTTTGTATTCTGTTTTAGGCAATCAAAAAAGAAAATTAAAGAATTATATAACTTTTTAGAAAAACTATTCTCTTTTTAATTTTGATATTAAAACTTTGATTTGTATGTTGGATGTTTAGTTATAAATTTTAAGAAGAAAAACAAAAAAAATTTGACATATCCCAACTATACCCGCGCCGTACCTTATATTTTTAAGAATTTATTATATCAACGTACTCGTATTATATCCGTATCCATCTCTATACTCGCACCTGTGTTTCATTGAAAGGTCTTCAACAATACAAATTTTTTCCACTCTATTCAATAATAATAATAATGCTACCTTATGGTATCTTTATATTATATTATATTTATTATTTTATTTGTTAATAAAATATTTATGTAATTAGTCGTTAACCTCCACGATACACGGGCTAAACATATTTATTTTAAAATATTTTTTTAAAATAAAATTTAATTGAATTATTTATATTTTTGAATATATAAAATATTTAAAATAATCGTTAAATTAGAGAAGAAAAAAGAAGAAGCAATAATTTCAAATTTAAATAATGATTCTAATTAATTATTTTAATTATTTTAATTGTATCATTCCATAAAAGAATTACTTAAATCAACACATATACTAATTTTAAATAAATTATTTATGTTTATTTTAATAATTTTAGTTTTATCATATTATAAAAATGTAACTTACACAAATATATATAATAAATTTCATAAAAATAAATATTTCTAATATTTAATTTTTAAGAAAAGTGAAAAAAGTAGAATAAAATTAATTGATAAAATATTTTTAGTATGTATAATTCTATTAAATTTTGTTTATATGTAATTTAGATTAAATAGAAGTTTTTTAAAGGGAAAATTATATTAATAGTCCTTGTAGTTTAGGGTTTGTGTTACTTTGATCCTTAATCTTTCAATTGTGATGCGTTCAATCCTGAATTTTGAATCTCATTCTAAATAAAGACAATTGAAGACATTGTTACTCCATTTCAAAGACAAAGTCATCAATTTTATAAAATATAAACTAGTTTGACAAACATAAGCGTCAAAAAATTATTTTTAAATTTTTACAAATTATTTCTACTCACTAAAGATAAAATTATATAAAAATGATAAATCTTTTAATTTTTATTTCTTTACCAAATTAATTTTTAGTATCTGTTTGGATATGATCATGTAATGTGCTGTTATTTTTGTTGATATTTTTGGATGGTTATCATGTAATAAATATTTGTATTTGTTGTTAACAGATATTTTGTGATGGTTATCATGTAACAAATAGTTGTTAGGTTTTAATATATAATCGATTTGTTTAATATATAAAATAGTTTTAGTAATGACATCAAAGTTTTGATTTAATAGATTGGTTTAATAATGACATCAAAGTTGTCGTTATGTTTGACTTTTAAAAAAATAAAAACTAATTTAACGAAAATAAATATCAAAAAAATTATTTTAAAAATTTATTTCTACCATCCCAAAAGATAAAATTATACAAAAATAATGTTTTTAAATTTTTTTTCACCAATTTAATTTTTAGTTTCTTAGAAATTTTTTTTGAAAATAGATTCTGAAAATCAAACTAAACAGAACTTTATAACCAATTTTTTTTTTAAACATTATTCATTAAAAAAAGAAGACCATTATATTTCAAATAATATATAAGTTAACCAACACAAAATAAGTTGTATGATGACTTTGCCCTTCAAATGGAGTAACAATGTATTCAATTGTCCTTATTTGGAACGAGATTCAAAATTCAGGATAAAATATATCACAATTGAAAGGTCATGGAACAAAATGAGTCTCAAACTATAGGGACTGTTAGTGTAATTCGTCATTTTTTAAATATTAAATTTTAGAAAGAATTTTGGTAAGGATATATTGACCTGGAATTTTAATTAAAAAAAAGAAAAAAAAGGGAGATGCAATACATAGGGAGAGAAAAAAAAAGGTTAAAGGTAACAATAGTTTTTATTTATTTATTTTGGTAATCGTCTTTTGGTTATAAAGGTCTTATTTAAATCAACACATATAATAATTTTAAGAGGGATTGATGTGCAAGTCCTAATAAGTGGATTTTGTTTTTAATAGGTCCTATAATAATTAATGGCATTTTTTTTTATCAAATACTATTAAAAATGTCGCTAATTGTTAATTTTTAGTGACAGTTTAAAAATTGTCCCAAAAAAGTCACTAATTATTAATTTTAGCGATAGTTTAAAAAAAAGTCACAAAAAAAGTCACTAATTTTCAACTTTTAGTGACATTTTAAAAAATGTATCATAGAAAAAGTCACTAATTGTAAATTTTAGCGACAATTTATAAAAATCGTGACAAAAAAGTCACTAATTTTCAACTTTTAGTGACATACCGAAAATCGTCATAAAATATTATTTTTAGTCACGATTTTACTAGGTTTTATTTTCAATATGACTTGATGGAAATTAAATCTAACTATTAAAACCTATTGGTAGTTTATCCTAATTTTAAATAAATTATTTGTGTATATTTTAATAATTTTAACTCTATTGTTTAGTTGTGAAAATTTGCGCACGACACGATAACTCAACTTGAACTGTATACGAAATTAGCGAGTTAGGATTGACCATTGCCTGACACAAACACGTATATAACATGACCCGATAATATGAATATTAACAGGTCAAATTAGTGTCAAATCTGTATAATATAAAATTGACACGAACAACTCGTACAATGAAAAATTAGTTACACATTTTAATATTATTTTCACTAAAGAATATCATGACATTTTAATATCTTATGTAATTGCATCCAATTTATGAAAAAATATGTAAAATAAGATTTTAAGTTTAATATAGATTTTATTTTTGTTTTTTATTGAACTTAATTTATTTTTTTAATCTTTTATTTGAGTTAAGCTAGTTAAAAAAATATAACAATAAAATATAATGTTTATAAATTAAGAAAATAAAATTAAGTTGAAATAAAATATTTTTTTTATAAATAATTTCATTTAATAGAAATTAGTTTCATTAAATTTAACTTGTGAAATATTTTTTAATTTTTTTTATACATTTGATATTTTTAGTTAATAATGAAATTTTTTGACATGACATGTTGACACGACACGGATTGAAAATGACTTGACATGATAACTCGAAATAATAAATGGGTAGGGTTAATACTGAGATAATTTTAACACAAACCCGAGATGACAGGATATGAACACAACTTAACACGACACGACGCTCATCCCTTCGTACTATAAAAATATATAAAAAAATAAATATATATAATAATTTTAAATTATATTAAATTATAACACAAAAAAATAAACATTCATTTGATCATTTTAACCTTTTGTGCTACAAAAATATAACTTAAATAAATATGTATAATAAATTTATATGATATTAAATTATAACTTGACATTAAAAATAATTGTTATAAAATTAAAAATGATTCTAAATATTTAAGAAATTCAATATAATTAATATTATAAATAAGATAGACATAAAAATAAGAAATAATTTTAATATTTTATTTAAAAAAAGTGAAAAAAAAGTATAATAAAATAATTGGTAAAGTATTTGTTAGACTTATTTATTTTGATGATTTATTTAATTATGTTTTAATTTATTTGGAAAAGAAAAATAGTATCAAAATTTATTTTGATGATTTATTTGAAAGAGAAAAATAGAATCAAAATATTTTGATGATTTATTTGAAAGAGAATAATATAATTAAAATTTATTTTGATGATTTATTTGAAAGAGAAAAATAGAATCAACATTTTTTTGATGATTTTATGTTTTAATTTATTTGAAAGAGAAAAATAGAATCAAAATTTATTTTGTCCCATTATTTCTCACCTAAACCTTTATCCTAAATGTTGTTAGAATGTATTTAATATTTGATTAAATCAGGAGTTCAAACAGCCCAAAAACAGAGGTTCAAACAACACAGCACAACAGCAGTTCAAAAGGTTCAAGTGGAAGATCTTCAAATTTATAATGATGGAGTGGAAGATATTCAAATTAGTAATGATGGAGTATAATGGCTATAAAAGGTTATAAATTCAAATGATTACAACGGCTATAAACGGCTATAAATTCAAATGAATACAACGGCTATAAACGGCTATAATTTTCATTATATATACCAAAGCCTATAATGTAAACAAGTTACAAAAAACCTGAAAATATTCTTTGATCTATAATCACTCACATCTATTCTAAGAAATTATACGCTGAACCTTATAGGTTTAAGCCCATCTTTCCTGTGTGAGGTTTACAAAAAAATCAAAGGTTCATTTTTATATCTATTTTTGAGAGATAATTCTTGTAGCCTTCTGTGAAAACAAAAACACCTTCTTTCCAACCTTGTAAGAGTGTAGTACACTCAGTATTATTGACTTAGAAAGTCTGTGTAAAATTCATGGAGGATTGCTCCATTTGTAAAGAGCTTGCTAGCACCCCCGTGAAGTTAGAGCATAATGAAAAATCTCAAGTGAAGATTGAGGAGTGAACGTAGGTCGAGTTGAAGCCGAACCACTATAAATTTGTTTACCTCTCTCTCCCTTATCTCTTTATTTTATTTAAATTGCTGTAACTATATTTCACATTTTCACTGTGCAAAAATCATTAATTGACATAGTTGTTAGAACACTTGTTTTAATTATTTTTATTTCATTAACTATATTTATTTATTGTGATAGTCATAATTTTTATTAGGGTATTATTAATTTTTAATTGTAAAAACCTAATTCACCCCTCCCCTCTTAGGTTGTCTTTTGGGTAACAATTGGTATCAGAGCCTATACTCTTGTTTTAGATTTAACCATTTAGGAGTTTCGATCCATAGCAACTTTAGCTGAAGGACAAGCCACAAATAGGCCACCATTATTTGACGTAAACAACTATAGTCATTGGAAGGATAAGATGACCCTATAGTTACAAGCCACTGATTATGCCATGTAGATTATTGTCACCAAAGGTTCAAAAATTCCTACCAAATTAGTAGATAATATTAGTGTACCTAAAACTGAAGATGAATGTGATGAGAGAGATCATAAATTATTGTAAGCCAATGCTAAAGCCAAACTCACCATTGTTTGTGGATTAGACTCTAAGGAGTATAATAGAATTTTAAGTTGTGATTCAGTAAAAGAAATTTGGGACAAACTTGAGATAGCGTATGAAGGTACAAACCAAGTGAAGGAATCTCGTATTGATATACTTGTTCATAGTTATGAATTGTTTAAAATGAACTCTGATGAATCTATTTCAAGTATGTTTACTAGATTTACTGAAATTGTAAACTCTTTGAAATCTCTTGGCAAAACTTATACTAACAGTGAGTTGGTAAGAAAAATTCTTAGGTGTTTACCAAAGAATTAGGAAGCAAAGGTCACGGCCATTATAGAAGCCAAAAATCTCTTCACACTTGGATTGGATGAGCTTATGGGTTCCCTCATGACTCATGAGATCACCATGAAAGGACATGAGGATGTTGAAAACAAAAAGAAAAGTGGAATTGCATTCAAAGCCTCATCAAATGAAGAAGAACATGAAAACTCCAGTGATGATGAAAGCTATGCCATGTTTAGTAGAAATCTCAAAAAGCACTTCAAGAAAAACAATTATGGAGGAAGAAGATCTTTCAAGAAAGAGTACAACAAAGATAACAAGAAAGAGCCTATAATTTGCTATAAGTGCAAAAATCCTAGACATATGAAGATGGATTGTCCAAAATTGAAGAATCATGAAAAAGACTACAAAAGAAACAAAAAGGCCATGGTAACAGCTTGGAGAGAAAGTGAAGATGAAAGCTCAAGTAATGAAATTGAAAATGAAGTAGCCAACTTATGTCTCATGGCTCTTGAAGATGAAGACTCTACTCAAGATGAGGTAACTACTCTTTATGAAGAACTTGAAAGTGCATTCCATGAACTATCAAATGAATTTAGAAAAGTTTGTGCCAAAAATAATGTGTTGAAGAAATCTGTTGCATCTTTATCTATTAATGTAGAAGAATTACAGAAAGAAAAAATTGATTTGAAAAATGATTTTGACACCATCTCCAATGAGAAAACTGCTTTACAAAACAATGTTGATGATTTAACAAAAACACTTGAAAATTTTGTAAAAGGTAGAAACAATCTTAACATACTTCTTGGAAATCAAAGATGTGTTTTCGATAAGGCGGGCATTGGATATGACCCTATTAAAAAACAAAAGAATCTCAATACAATTTTTGAAAAGGCACCCCTCATGACTCACCTTCATATTACTTGTCATTATCGTAGAAAGAAAGGCCATTATATATCTTCCTGTCCATTCAAAAATAATATAAACATGGGTATTAAAAAGATTTGGATTGTTAAGGGATCTAACAAAACTAACCAAGAAGGACCCAAGAAACTATGGGTACCAAAAACCAACACTTGATTGTTATCTTGTAGGTTTGTTTTAAGTCCAAAGCTAAAGAAGGGAAGTGGTACCTTGATAGTGGATGTTCCAGACACATGACCGGAGATAAATCATTCTTTACTAAACTATCATCGAAAGATGGAGGATTTGTTATTTTTGGAGACAACAAGAAAGGAAAAATCATCGGTATTGGTAGCATCGGTATTTCTCCTAACCCTTCTATTAAAAATGTTTTACTTGTTGATGGACTTAAGCATAACCTACTTAGTATTAGTCAATTATGTGATAAAGGTAATCGAGTTATTTTTGATAAATCACATTGCACAATTGAAAGCACAAATGATCATAAAGCTTTATTCGTTGGTAATCACCATGATAATGTTTATGTTTTTCATCTTAATGATCTCTATGCTAGTGATGTTAAATGTTTATATGTTAATAATGAAAATAGTTGGTTATGGTATAGAAGACTTGGTCATGCTCATATGGATTTAATTGCAAAACTTTTGAGAAAGGATTTGGTCATTGGACTTCCAAAAATTAAATTTGAAAAAGATCATCTTTGTAGTGCTTGTCAACAAGGAAAACAAACTAAAACATTATTTAAATCAAAATTTCATATTTCCACAACTAGACATTTACAACTATTGCATATAGATTTATTTGGTCCCTCAAGGACATCTAATCTAGGTGGTAAACGTTATTGTCTTGTTATTGTTGATGATTATTCAAGATTTACATGGGTTATGTTTTTAGCACATAAAGATGAAACATTTTGCTCTTTCACAAAACTTTGTCGTAGAATTCAAAATAAAAAAGTCTTTCTTATTACTAATATTTGAACTGACCATGGCAGAGAACTTAAAAATGAGAAATTTGAATTGTTTTGTGATGAGCATGGTATTGGACATAATTTTTCAGCACCTAGAACCCCTCAACAAAATGGTGTAGTAGAAAGGAATAATATAACTTTAGAAGAGATGAGTAGAACAATGCTTTGTGAAAATAATCTTCCTAAATATTTTTGGGCCGAAGTCGTTCACGCCTGTAGACGTCCCCGAACGTCCCAGGAGGGAATCCCCCGTTTTGTTCATTTGGACTCACTACAGTTTAGGACTCAATGTCACGGTCCTGTATCTAATCTCGCAAGTGCAATGCAAGACCGATGAATCATCAAAGAGTCCAAATCCGGCAAATCGTTTTGGAAAACAGATTTTTTGAAAGAAGTACCAAACATGGACTGCTTTGCCGATACAGAGTCGCCACCTAAATATTTTTATGGGGGAATTTAGGAAACCTTGACTTGTTGCCTAAGGTCACGTGTCCGTCATCACCAAAGTTGCCTCGGCTCGAGAACTTGGGTATGATTGGGGAAGGTCAGCTATGAGCACCCTCGCTTGCTCGATCAAAGATTGGCCTCTACTAACCATGATATCTAGTTTTGAAAACATTATTGTCATGACCCGAACTCGCCCCTATGGGTTAAGGACATACCCGGCCAGTAATCCGGTGATTACTTACGGCCTCAAACCAAAACAGACATAACTCGTCAGAGTAAAGGGGCCAAACGGAAGTAAAAATTTAAAACTTTGTCCATAGAGCCGTGCTTATATGCACATCAAACAAACCATGCTCATATACGTCAATAACCCACATCAAGCATAGACTTCTTTACAGACAGGATCATCTAAATTGAGCCAACCCACAACAGACTATATACAAATATACACGAAGTCCTCGCCAACAAGACAAAACGTAAATGCATAACAAAATGGCAAGGATGGGTCTCATGCGTGAGATACAAGGTTGACTCTCCAAAACTCTTGTTGTTCCTGGCAGACTTCACTGGGATTGGGTTTGGACTTTTCTTGGCTCACCTACAAACACATGAATGAGCGTGAGCGATAGCCTAGTGAATAATATCAAATACATAAATTACATAACAATGTAGAACAACATATTCCAGACGGCCTTGGGCCCAATCCGTATTTCTATTTAACGGATATATATATAACTGTACGAAATTCAATTCGAGTGACTATAGTTTCAAACATTCTAGCCCTTGGCCCCTTCAGATTTCCATTCATGTCAAAACGGCCTTCGGCCCATTCGTTCATGTCAAAACGGCCTTCGGCCCATTCATTTCTGTCAAAATGGCCTTCGGCCCATTCATTTATATCAAAACGGCCTTCGGCCCACTCATTCATGTCAAAACGGCCTTCGGCCCACTCATTCATGTCAAAATGACCTTCGGTCCATTCAGTTCTATCAAAACGACCTTTGGTCCATTTGTGTTTGTCAAAACGACCTTTGGTCCATTTGTATTTATCAAAACGACCTTTGGTCCATTTGTGTTTATCAAAACGACCTTCGGTCCATTCATTTATTCATGTCAAACTTCTGTTCACAATCCCAATTAGCAACTCATAGAGCTTATAAGGGAATAAACAATTGGACATTTACAAGCATTCAAATATCGATATTACTCACAGTGATCGGCTTGTGGATTCGCCCTGGAGCTCGACCCTACACATCCCATGAACACAAAAGGGTCATTAACAATTCAATCCGTTCCTTAATTCACATATTCCTCTTTAGGCTTTATTCTTATCTCATTAACTCATTTGCAATGTTTAACATATGCCTAAGAGTGATTACAAGTGAAAGAGAACGGAAAACGAAACACGGAACGCATGAACAAAATTTCAGAAAGCAGGGTCCCCGCTCGAGCGTAAACTTCCCCGCTCGAGCGGATCCTTAA
Source organism: Camellia japonica (assembly GCA_030407325.1). NCBI lineage: Eukaryota > Viridiplantae > Streptophyta > Magnoliopsida > Ericales > Theaceae > Camellia > Camellia japonica. Next base: position 83,015,837 of record JAPPVO010000032.1, on the reverse strand, counting down.
GGCCTGCAAAAGTACTGGTTACCTCAAAATTACGCTCGAGCGTTAGTTAGGGCGCTCGAGCGGAAGGCCTGTCTACAAAAGCTCCCCGCTCGAGCATGAAACATACCGCTCGAGCGAAGGTCCAACTTTGCAAAAAGTGCTGGGAGCGCGATTTTCCCGCTCGAGCGTCATGTTCCCCGCTCGAGCGGACCTCAAAATTCTGGAAAACCCAGAATTGTGTTCTTGAGCTTCATTTCGACTTCCAACCAACAATTCATGCATATTATGGCTCAAATTACTTATAGACATGTACTAACATGGTACAAGCATAAATTACAACCTATTGAAGCTCAATTTCATTATTTATTTGCATGCATGTCCCAAAATATCACAACTCATCACCAACATGCTCAAATTCAATCATTCAAGCTCATATCTTCATAAATTGTACATGCATGTAATGAATTAGCCACATTCTCAACTTAGACAACACAAATGGTGATCAAAACATGAGTTTCAACCAATTCTCTACTTGAATCATGTATTTCAAGCTTAAACATGCAAATTCAAAGTAATTTCTTACATGCATGAGTTCTAAGGCTTCAAACTCAACAAAAATCAACTCATTACATGCTCTTGATCACAAACAACTCTTGAACTTACAAGATCACAATTTCAAACTTATGAATTCAAGTCCAAATGCTTACCTAGAGGCTCAATCTTCCAAACTATAGCAATTTCTTGAGGTTAATCCTCCAATTCTTCACAAATTTGAGCCAAACACCCAACTCTCCTCTTTTCCCTCTCTCTAGCCGACTCCCTTCTCTATTTCTTGAGTTTAATTCAGCCAAGAGGAATAACAAGGAGGGTATTTGAGTGTATAGTGCCCCACTAAGTCATAATATAATAATATAGAGTAATTGAGCACTAATTCATTAATTTAATCAACTTAATTTGGTCCGAATCAATTTTTCAATTAAATTTCACCGTAGGCTCTAAAATTCATGCCAATCACAATGGCGCAATCAATTTTGGATTCTGTGGCCGATAAGGCTCTCAATTTAATTTCCAAAGCAGATTATTCAAACAGATATTCCTACGGTGAACAGATAGGATTTCAAAATAACATATATTCACACAATGGCACACAAAATCATGCTAAACACATAATCATACTCAAATTAAGGACCAATTAGCATACTACGGAACAGGGGTATCACAGTCTTCCCCCCTTTAGGAAGTTTGGTCCTCCAAACTTAATTTACCTTCGTCAGGAAACAAATGTGGATAGTGTAGTTGCATTTCCTCCTCTTTTTCCCATGTAGCATCTGTTCCATAGTGTTCTTTCCATTCCACTTTCACCATTGGGATGGATTTGCTTCTCAATTGTTTCACTTGCCGGTCAACAATTCGTTCCGGCCATTCAGCATATTCCATATTTTCATCAATAGCAACCCGGTGATAATCAATCACATGAAACGGGTCTCGGAGGTAACCCCCTTAACAGCGACACGTGAAACACATTATGGATTTTCTCGAATCCCGGTGGCAAGGCAACTCTGTAGGCAACTGGGCCAAGCCTTTCTAAAATCTGAAACGACCCAATGTAACGGGGCGACAACTTGCCATTTTTCCCAAATCTGACCTGGCCTTTCATTGGAGAAACACGGATGAACACATGGTCACCAACCTCATACTCAAGAGGTCTTCTCCGAACGTTTGCATAATTCTTCTGTCGGTCTTGAGCTGTTTTGAGCCTTTGCCGAATGGTTTTGATCTTTTTAGAAATGTCTTGCACAATTTCTAGCCCAAGCAGAGCTCTATCCCCGACCTCTGTCCAACAAATAGGTGATCTACACCTCCTACCATACAAAGCCTCGTATGGTGCCATACCGATGCTGGAGTGGAAGCTGTTATTATAAGCAAATTCTACAAGTGGCAAATAATCTTCCCAACTCCCTCGAAAATCCAAGGCACACATGCGAAGCATATCTTCCAAAGTTTGTATCGTTCGTTCTGATTGCCCGTCTGTCTGTGGGTGGAATGCAGTACTGAACCTTAGTTCTGTTCCCATAGCCTCCTGCAAACTCTTCCACAATCTAGATACAAATTTCAGATCTCTATCTGACACAATAGATACCGGAACTCCGTGTAAACGGACAATCTCATCAACATAAATAGTAGCCAATCTATAAGCAGTAAATGTAGTTTTGACAGGCAGAAAATGTGCAGATTTAGTCAGTCTATCAACTACAACCCAAACAGAATCCATACCTCGAGAAGTTCGAGGTAGGCCAACAACGAAATCCATAGTCACATGTTCCCACTTCCATTCAGGAATAGGGAGAGGTTGAAGTAGACCGCCTGGTTTATGATGTTCAGCCTTAACTTGCTGACAGTGAAGGCACTTGGACACATATTCTGCAATCTCTTTCTTCATTTTAGGCCACCAATAGGTCTGTTTCAAATCCCGATACATTTTATTGTTGCCCGGGTGCATAGCAAATACGGATCTGTGGGCTTCATCTAAGACCCTCTTCTTTAGTTCCGGGATATCAGGGACACATATTCGGTTATGGAATTTCAACATTTCATTTTCAATGCTAAATTCTGCTTTTGGACTCATCTCAAATTCATCAATTACCTTCCTGAGGAACTCATCCTCTTTCTGTTTCTACTTGATTTTATCAACAATTGCCGGCTCGGCTGTAATAGCAGCTATCAATTCGCCCTGTTCACATACCACCACTTCAATTTCAGACTTTTCAAAGTCTTGTAAAATCTCCTTTTGTTCGGTAAGCAAACAAGCTATACCCCCTGTTGATTTCCTCTGCTCAAGGCATCAGCAACTGTATTGGCTTTCCCGGGGTGGTACTGAATCTCAAGATCATAGTCTTTGATCAGTTCAAGCGCCATCTCCTTTGTCGCATATTCAGTTCTTTCTGTGTAAAGAAGTATTTTAGGCTCTTGTGATCTGTGTAGACTTCACACTTTGCCCTATACAAGTAATATCGCCAGATTTTCAAAGCAAAGACAACTGCGGCCAATTCCAAGTCATGCGTTGGATAATTCTTCTTATGTGGCCTCAACTGTCGGGAGGCATAGGCAATAACTTTCCCGTTCTGCATTAACACACAACCCAAACCTTTATAGAAGGCGTCACTGAAAATTACAAAATTTTCCGTACCTGAAGGTAGTGTCAAAATTGGTGTCGTGGTCAATCTTGTTTTCAGTTCTTGAAAAGCAGATTCTCTTTCATCATTCCATTCGAACGATTGCCCCTTACGTGTCAATTGGGTAAGAGGCACAGCTAATTTCGAAAAGTCCTTCACAAACCTCCGGTAGTCCCCAGTTAAGCCCATAAAACTGCGAACCTTTGTCACATTAGTCGGTGTAGGCCAATTCACAATTGCCTCTATTTTCTGCGGGTCCACTGAAATTCCTTCGTTGTTGATCACATGCCCTAAGAAAACAACTTCATCCAACCAGAACTCACATTTCTTTAGTTTAGCAAATAATTTCCTTTCCCGAAGTATTTGTAAAACAGTCCTCAAATGATGTTCATGTTCAAGTCTATCTTTAGAGTATATTAAAATATCATCGATGAAGACTACAACAAACTTATCAAGGTAGGTTTTAAAAATTCTATTCATTAGGTCCATAAATGCTGCCGGAGCATTAGTTACTCCAAATGGCATAACAAGAAACTCAAAATGACCATACCTCGTTCTTTCTGAATGCTGTTTTCTCAACATCCTCTGCCTTAACTTTCAGCTGATGATACCCGGATCTCAAATCAATCTTAGAAAACACCTGTGATCCCTGCAACTGGTCAAATAAATCATCAATACGGGGGTAGGGGTATTTGTTCTTTACTGTTACCTTATTTAATTCCCGATAGTCGATGCATAGGCGCAAGGTACCATCCTTCTTTTTCACAAACAATACTGGTGCACCCCAAGGCGAAGTGCTAGGTTGGATAAACCCCTTATCAAGCAGATCTTGCAACTGTTCTTTCAATTCCTTCATTTCAACAGTAGCCATTCTGTAGGGGGTCTCAGAAATGGGCTGGGTGCCTGGCACAGTTTCAATGGTGAACTCTATTTCCCTGTCTACCAATTCCCTTGGTAATTCATTCGGAAACACATCTGGGAATTCTCTAACAACAGGGATATCATTCAATTCAACATTTACAGATTGTTCAGTCAACACATAGCATAGATAACCCTGGCACCCTTTCCTGATCAGTTTACATGCTTTCATTGCAGATATCAAATAAGGTAGAGGCACTACCCCATTACCTACAACACAATCTCTTTCTGTTCTGGTGGTTTAAATACAACCCTTTTTGTCACACAATCTATGGTGGCACAGTATTTGGTCAACCAATCCATGCCCAAAATTACATCGAAATGTCTAAAGTTCAAGGGCAACAAATCTACATATAGGGTAGCATCCTCGATATGCATGTCACAAAAACGATATATATAGTCACATAACACAGATTCCCCCGATGGAGCAGACACACATAACAAATATGGCAATAACTCTAGGGGTCTATTCAGTCTAGATGCAAATGTATATGTCACAAATGAGTGTGTTGATCCAGAATCAATTAATACAAAGGCATCCTGATTATATATTGAAATAGTACCTGAGACAACGGCGTTTGCATTCCGTGTATCGCCCGGAACAAGCGCAAAAACTCTCCCCTGTCTCACTGTATCCCCAGTAGTAGCAGATCTCAAAGTATTTCCCAGCTTTGGAACTGATGCAGTTGAACTAGCTGCTAGTTTCCCACTGTTCTGATTACATTCTCGGGCTATGTGCCCTTGTTTCCCACACTTGAAACAGGCTCCTGATGCACGGTAACAGACTCCACGGTGCCTTCTGCTACAATGTTGCACATGGGAGCTGTGTCTCGGGAAGAACTTGAAGTAGTTGAGGAGCCCGTGTTTTGTTTTTTCAGAAATTTCTTCTTCGAAAGGAAGTCTTGCCTTTTGTTGCCTTTCCATTCTGTTGTTGGCTTAGCTTGTCTAGCTATGTTAGCCTCTGATATGATGGCCCTGTCAAGCACCCCAATGTAGGTCTCCAACTTCAGGACATTCACTCTCTCTAGGATGTCACTTCGGAGCCCACCTTCAAAATGTCTTGCCTTCTTGTAGTCAGTGTCAATTACATGTGGTGCAAACCTGGCCAACTCAGTGAATTTGGCCTCATACTCAGCTACAGTCATGCTGTCTTGCTTGAGTTCCATGAACTCGGCTACCTTCCTATCTCGAACACACTGCGGGAAGTACTTGTCATAAAAGATCTCTAGAAATTTTACCCAGTCAACATCTTTATGGTTTTCTCGCATTAGCATCCACCACCTTCTTGCCTCGTCTTCTAGCATAAAAGTGGCTAGGAGCACTTTCTGAGTCTCTGAACAGGGGAACACTTCAAATAATTTTTCAATGCCAAGGACCCATGCTTCGGCTTTCAACGGATCTAATCCCCCGTGGAACTGTGGTGGTTTCATTTTCTTGAATTCCTTGGTGAGAGCTATTATCCGGTCATCATTTTGATTATCTAGCACGAGTGGTGCCGGAGGTGGAGGTGGAGGTGGCGGGTGTGGTTGCTACCACCGTTGTTACCACTCCTGTTGTTGTCTCAAAGCTTCTGCCATTTCTTGGATCAATCTTTCCATTCTGTCCAGTTGGGCAGTAGAGGATCCCTCTATCTCGTCACCTCTAGTTCTCACCATCTGATTAAACTTGCATTATATTTCACACAAAAGGCACACAGGTATGCATGTAACAAAGAACATACATATTCAGGTAGTTTGCAATGCAAGTAATTCACAACTTACAACATATAATTATTCATATCAAAACATTTAAGCATATAATCAATGCTTCCAAATTCATATTTATCACATGAATGCATCCTAGATCTTATCTAGACGCTTATTGCTCTTTTTGGACAAGTGTGTGAGTTATTAACTCGTGCTCTGATACCACTCTGTCATGACCCGAACCCGCCTCTATGGGTTAAGGACATAACCGGCCAGTAATCCGGTGATTACTTACGGCCTCAAGCCAAAACAGACATAACTCGTCAGAGTAAAGGGGCCAAACGGAAGCAAAAATTTAAAACTTTATCCATAGAGCCGTGCTTATATGCACATCAAACAAACCATGCTCATATACGTCAATAACCCACATCAAGCATAGACTTCTTTATAGACAGGATCATCTAAACTGAGCCAACCCACAACAGACTATATACAAATATACACGAAGTCCTCGCCAACAAGACAAAACGTAAATGCATAACAAAATGGCAAGGATGGGTCTCGTGCGTGAGACACAAGGCTGACTCTCCAAAACTCTTGTTGTTCCTGGCAGACTTCACTGGGGCTGGGTTTGGACTTCTCTTGGCTCACCTACAAACACATGAATGAGCGTGAGCGATAGCCCAGTGAATAATATCAAATACAGAAATTACATAACAATGTAGAACAACATATTCCAGACGGCCTTGGGCCCAATCCATATTTCTATTTAACAGATATATATATGTATATATATAACTGTATGAAATTCAATTCGAGTGACTGTAGTTTCAAACATTCTGGCCCTTGGCCCCTTTAGATTTCCATTCATGTCAAAACGGCCTTCGGCCCATTCGTTCATGTCAAAACGGCCTTCGGTCCATTCATTTCTGTCAAAATGGCCTTCGACCCATTCATTTATATCAAAACGGCCTTCGGCCCACTTATTCATGTCAAAACGGCCTTCGGCCCACTCATTCATGTCAAAATGACCTTCGGTCCATTCAGTTCTATCAAAACGACCTTTGGTCCATTTGTGTTTGTCAAAACGACCTTTGGTCCATTTGTGTTTATCAAAACGACCTTCGGTCCGTTCACTTATTCATGTCAGACTTCTGTTCACAATCCCAATTAGCAATTCATAGAGCTTATAAGGAAATAAACAATTGGACATTTAAAAGCATTCAAATATCGATATTACTCACAGTGATCGGCTTGTGGATTCGCCCTGGAGCTCGACCCTACACATCCCATGAACACAAAAGGGTCATTAACAATTCAATCCGTTCCTTAATTCACATATTTCTCTTTAGGCTTTATTCTTATCTCATTAACTCATTTACAATGTTTAACATATGCCTAAGAGTGATTACAAGTGAAAGAGAACGGAAAACGAAACACGGAACGCATGAACAAAATTTCGGAAAACAGGGTCCCCGCTCGAGCGTAAACTTCCCCGCTCGAGCGGACCCTTAAGGCCTACAAAAGTACTGGTTACCTCAAAATTACGCTCGAGCGTTAGTTAGGGTGCTCGAGCGGAAGGCCTATCTACAAAAGCTCCCCGCTTGAGCGTGAAACATACTGCTCAAGCAAAGGTCCAACTCTGCAAAAAGTGCTGGGAGCACGATTTTCCCGCTCGAGCGTCATGTTCCCCGCTCGAGCGGACCTCAAACTTCTGGAAAACCCAGAATTGTGTTCTTGAGCTTCATTTCGACTTCCAACCAACAATTCATGCATATTATGGCTCAAATTACTTATAGACATGTACTAACATGGTACAAGCATAAATTACAACCTATTGAAGCTCAATGTCACGACCCAAACCCGCCTCTCTGGGTTTAGCACCGTAACCGGCCAGTAATCCGAGATTACCGAAGGCCTGCTTAACAGTAATACAGTAAAACAGAGTACAGGGGCATGGCGGAAGCCAAAATAGTAAATAAACGATGTCCAATAAGCTGTTTTCATTACTGTAAGGACATTCATTCTAAACCTCTTTACGCATTATGTTATTCACTGGGCTTTAGCTCACTGTTTATATATATATGTAGGTGTTCAGGCACCAGACCGGAGCTAGGAGCGTGGATTAGACTCCCCTTTTTGTCAAGCCAACCACTGTGCCTCAATACGAGGTTCCGAGCCTGCCAAGCTATGGCTTAGGGGTGTTTTAGTCCCCTGTCTGTCTCTGTATCTGTTTTGTTTACTGTATATACTGTATAGACTGTTACTACTGTTTAATAGGGATTAGGTCCCTGAACTGAATGATTGTATATATGTATATACTGTTTTGTCACTGACTGTATATATATGAAAAGTCTTTTTGCATACAGACTGTCACAGCTCATTGGACATCGTTTATTTACTGTTTTGGCTTCCGCCATGCCCCCGTACTCTGTTTTACTATATTACTATTAAGCAGGCCTTCGGTAATCTCGGATTACTGGTCGGTTACGATGCTAAACCCATAGGGGCGGGTTTGGGTCGTGACAGAGTGGTATCAGAGCGATACTTAACCACGAGTTATACCGCACACACGTGTCCAAATGAGCTATAGGGTGTCCTAGAAAAGTGATTAGGGCATTGCATGAGCATGATAAGTGTGTGGCTATGGCATGACTAAATATATGCTAATGTGATAAACTGTTTAAGTATGCAACTGCTTATGTTGATAACTGTTATAACTGCTTATAGTGAAATGGATAATATAAGAACTGCAAATGAATCTGAATCCTTATCCTTTGAGGCAAGAATGGCAAGACTGGAGAGAATGATGGAATTAATAACTGAAAGATTAGATCAACAACAGAACCAACAGCCCCCACCTCCTCCTCCGGTACAGCCGGAACAGAATGTCAATGTTAATGATGAGGACATAATTGCTCTTACCCAGAAGTTCAGCAAAATGAAACCGCCATCCTTTCAGGGGGGTCTTGAACTGCTAAAAGCTGAAGCATGGGTTTTAGAGACTGAGAAATTGTTTGAGGTGTTTCCGTGCTTGGGGGCACATAAAGTACTGTTAGCTACCTTCACCTTGCAAGAAGAGGCCAGAAAGTGGTGGATGCTAATTCGTGACACCAACACTGTAATGACTTGGGCTCAATTCAAAGGAGCCTTCTTCGAAAAAATTTCCCACAGTGTGTCAGAGACAGAAAAGTAACTGAATTTGAACAGCTGAGACAGGGCACAATGTCTGTTGCTGAATATGAAACAAAGTTCACCGAGCTGGCTAGATATGCACCACACATAGTGGACACTGATTACAAGAAGGCCAGAAAGTTTGAAGGCGGCCTGAATGTTGCAATACTGGACATAATTAATGTTTTGAAGCTACCGAACTATGTGAATGTTCTTGACCGAGCTTTGATGGCTGAATCAAACATCGAGGCACTGAAAACTGAAACACCAGCGTCTGAATGGCGTGGTAAAAGGCAGGGTTTCAAGTTCAAGAAAGGCAAGCATAATCCATTGAACAAGAAACATAATACGGGGTCAACAATTAGCCCCAGCCAAGGGAGTGGTTTCATACCACCCTGTTCTGAATGTGGTAAGAATCACAAGGGAGTTTGTTATAAAATCTCTGGTGCTTGTTACAGGTGTGGCAAGGTGGGCCACATGGTCAAAGATTGCCCTTCCACTCCTCAGGGGCATAGTAAAGCTGCACCAAGCGTAGCAGCATCAACTGCTACACCAAAGCCTAATCCCAAAGCTACCGGGAAAGAGCCTATGAGGCAGGGCCGAGTGTTCGCCCTAGTACCGGGAGACGTACAGAATACCGAGACCGTTGTGTCAGGTATTCTCTCTATTTGTACTCAGAATGCTTATGTTCTAATTGATTCGGGGTCTACACATTCATATGTATCGCATGTTTTTTCGCAAAAATTGAATAGACCCTTAGAACCCATGAATTATCTGTTAGCTATATCATCACCCGTTGGGGGATCCATGACTTGTGCATACATGTACCCTGCTTGTGAAATTGTTGTTGGAAACGCCCATCTGTTTATTGACTTACTGCCTCTGAACATAGATAATTTTGATGTAATATTGGGGATGAACTGGTTAACGAAATATCATGCCACCATAGACTGTGTAACGAAACAAGTAGTTTTCCATCCACCGAGTTTGCCTGAATTTGTGTTTAATGGGAGTGGAGTGGTACCTCCCCCATATTTGATTTCATCTGTGAAAGCTGTTAAATTAATTAGATAGGGGTCTAAGGGGTATTTCTGTTCTGTATTGACTGTACCTATTGATGTTAAAACTGATGTGAACTGTATTCCTATAGTCAGAGAATTCCCAGATGTTTTTCCAGATGATCTGCCAGGGGATTTGATTGATAGGGAGATTGAGTTCACCATTGATGTGATTCCGGGTACACAACCTGTATCGAAAGCTCCTTACAGAATGGCTCAACTGAACTGAAAGAATTGAAAGTGCAACTGCAAGAACTGTTAGACAAAAAGTTCATCAGGCCTAGTACTTCACCGTGGGGCGCACCTGTCTTGTTTGTGAAAAAGAAAGATGGCTCATTGACACTGTGTATTGATTACCGTGAACTGAACAAGGTAACTGTGAAAAATAAATATCTATTACCGCGTATTGATGACTTATTTGGCCAGTTACAGGGTGCTCAAGTATTTTCTAAGATTGACCTCAAATCCGGATATCATCAGTTGAAGGTTAAACCAGAGGACATTGACAAAACTGCTTTCGAACAAGGTATGGATACTACGAATTTTTAGTTATGCCTTTCGGAGTTACCAATGCACCTGCTGCATTTATGGACCTCATGAACAAAATGTTTAAACCGTACCTTGATGACTTTATTGTTGTATTCATAGATGACATTCTGATTTATTTCAAAAGTATAGCAGAACATGAACATCATCTGAGACTTGCCCTATAGACCCTAAGAGAACAGAAACTCTATGCTAAACTGTCTAAATGTGAATTTTGGCTTGATCATGTTATGTTTTTAGGACATGTTATTTGCAATGATGGAATTTTAGTTGATCCACAGAAAATTAAAGCTGTAGTAAATTGGCCTAGACCAACAAATGTGACAGAAGTCCGAAGCTTTTTGGGATTGGCTGGATACTACAGAAGATTTGTCAAGGATTTCTCCAAAATTGCCTTACCGTTAACTCAACCAACTCAGAAGGGGATATAATTTGACTGGACTGACCAAAGGGAATCAGCTTTCCAAGAGTTGAAAACTCGACTCGTGACTGCACCAGTTCTTACCTTACCTTCAGGTACGGATGGATTTACCATTTTTAGTGATGCTTCTCATAAGGGCTTGGGATGTGTTTTAATGTAGAATGGGAGAGTTATTGCTTATGCTTCCCGACAGTTGAGACCGCATGAAAAGAACTACCCGACCCATGACTTGGAACTCGCGACAGTGGTATTTGCACTGAAAATCTGGCGTCACTACCTCTATGGGGCGACATGTGAAGTATATACCAACCACAAGAGTCTGAAATATTTCTTCACACAGAAAGAACTGAACATGAGACAGCGGAGATGGCTAGAACTGATTAAAGACTATGACCTACAGATTTTGTACCATCCGGGAAAAGCCAACACCATTGCCGATGCATTGAGTCGGAAATCGATTGGGAACCTAGCTTGTTTACTCACCGGACAGAAAGAGTTGCTTTGTTACCTTGAAAAATCTGAAATTGAAATTGTTTTGCGAGAACAAGGTGGAACCTTAGCTGTTATTTCTGCTCAACCAGCACTGATTGAAGAAATCAAAGAGAAACAGCAACAGGATGACTTCTTGAAGAAGATCATCGAAGAAAGGGAATCTAAACCGAGACCGGATCTCAAATTTGAAAATAATGTACTGAAATTTCAGGGAAGATTGTGTGTACCGAATGATAATGAACTGAAAAGAAGAGTTCTGCAAGAGGGCCACAACTCAAAATTTTCTATCCATCCAGGGAATACGAAAATGTACCAAGACTTGAAACTGAATTTCTGGTGGCCAGGAATGAAGAAAGAAATTGCTGACTTTGTATCGAAATGCCTTCATTGCCAACAAGTCAAAGCGGAACATCAACGACCCGCAGGCTTACTGCAACCCTTACCATACCGGAGTGGAAATGGGAACATATTACATGGATTTTATTGTGGGATTGCCTCGCTCCAGTAAAGTATGGATTCAATTTGGGTTATTGTTGATAGACTGACTAAATCTGCTCACTTCTTACCTATCAAAACAATTTATAATGCGGACAAATTGGCTGTGATTTATATTGATGAAATTGTTAGACTGCATGGAGTGCCTGTGTCCATTGTTTCTGATAGGGATTCGAAGTTTACATCCAGATTCTGGCAAACCTTACAGACCGCATTGGGTACTGAACTGAGACTGAGAAGCGCCTATCATCCTCAGACAGATGGCCAGTCAGAAAGAACCATCCACACTCTGGAGGATTTATTGAGAATGTGTGTCCTTGATTTTCAGGGAAACTGGGAAAACCATTTGTCTTTAGCTGAATTCGCCTACAACAATAGTTATCATTCAAGAATTGGTATGGCGCCTTTCGAGGCATTGTATAGCAGAAAATGTAGATCTCCGATTTGCTGGGTAGAAGTTGGAGATGGGCCTTTGCTTGGGCCCGAGATTGTTTATGAAACGACTGAGAAAGTAAAATTGATACAACAGAGACTGAAAACTGCACAGAGCCGATAAAAAAGTTATGCAGATGTCAGAAGGCGAGACAGAGAATATGAGGTGGGTGATCACGTTTTCGTGAAAGTGACACCGATGAAAGGCCAGACTCGTTTTGGAGTCAAAGGCAAGCTAGCGCCGAGATATGTTGGACCGTATGAGATTATTGAGAAAATCAATCCGGTGGCGTATCAAGTTGCACTTCCTCCTGAAATGGAGCATATGCATAACGTCTTCCACATTTCTATGTTGAGGGACTACCTCCGGGATCCTTTCCATGTGATAGAGCCTATTCGTGTAGTGTTGAGTGATGACTACACTTACGAGGAACGGCCTGTTTAGATTGTAAACAGACGGATCAAAAAGTTAAGAAACAAAGAGATCCCGTTAGTGAAAGTTGACTGGCAAAACCATGGTAGCGTGTATGCCACTTGGGAAAGGGAAGATGACATGGCTAAAAGATATCCTGAACTGTTCCCACTGAATCCTGTTTTCTTCCAGAATGAAGGTAATTCGAGTTTAGAGGACTAAACTCTTTTTAAGGAGGGGAGACTATAACAACCCTCGCTACTGTTTACCGATTAACTACCGAATACTGCTAAACTGAGACTGATTATGATAAGTAATGGAACTGATTGAAATACTGAATTAACTGACTGAAATCTGAAACTGATTGATTGACTGTATTTGTTTAAATGCATTTCTATCTATTTGACAGTTTGACTATCTGTTCATATTTTTATGTTTAAACTGCAAATTGAAGGCCTTATCGGCGGTCGAACCAGAAATTGATTGATGTTTTGAGATCATTGGAATTTATATGATTTTATGGTATATTTAATTGAAAACTGGTTTGGTATGACTAAATTAGATTAAAATAAGCTAAATCACATAGTTTGGCATATTTACCATCTTGCCACACTAGTGGCCCACTATCTTAAACATATTTGAGCCTCCTTACACTCTAGCAAAACATTTCTTTAGCTCATTTCATGTTCCCACCGAAATAGAGAGAGAGAGAGAGAGAGAGAGAGAGAGAGAGAGAGAGAGTTAAGAGAGATTTGGCTACATCTTGTTGAATTGCTTGGAAATTGAAGAGTAATTTGCAAACTTGAGCTTATATTCTCATAATTGAAGACTTAGGTAAGGAAATTCAACCTCTCATTGTTGTGTTTAAGTTGATTCTTGCGTGGTTCATGTCTAATTGAGGAGCCAAGTCATGATTTAGTTCTAACATGTTGAATTATAGCTTAATTCATACATGCATGTTTGTATTGTTGACTTTTGAGTTGATTTCATGGAAAATTGTTACATGCATGTCCAAGTTCTAGCTCAGGTCCATGAAACCATCTTGTTTTTGAAAGAATTAGCTCATTTGAGCTTGTATTTAAAGCTTTGAAATGATTTGAGTCCATGCATGTTGCATGTTCATCTTGTTCATGAAAATTGGTTTGAAATTGGATTTAATTGAAATACCCTTAGGCTTTGATTTATCAAATTGATCTTTGAAACATGTAATATTATGGGTTTTGAAGTGTTTTCTAGAAAATTAGCCCGAGAGGATCGAAATTTGTGCATTTGAACTTGATTTGAGCTTGGAAGTTCAAATCTGGAAATTCCAGATTTTGGACTCCCGCTCGAGCGGGGAAAGTGGTGCTCGAGCGGGAAATTTGTGCTCCCAATACTTTGCACTGTTTTGAAGTCCGCTTGAGCGAAACAATTGACGCTCGAGCGGGACCTTGTGTCTTAAGCTCGAGCGGGTGTCGAGTGCCCATCGAGCGTGATTTTCGAGCATCCAGTACTTTTGCCATGTTTTGCAGTCCGCTCGAGCGTGGGAAGTGACGCTCGAGCGGAAACCTTTGTCTGCATGTCCGCTCGAGCGGGGAAACCTACGCTCGAGCGGGACCTCTATTTTCTGAAAATTCTGAAAATGCTTTTAAAGTGCATCTTTGCATCCTCATTCCATCCTAGGCATTCTTAGGCCTAGTTTAAGGCATCTTAATGAGGATATAGATGTAGAACACACCGAGGCAATTAGGGATTAAGTTATTATCTTTCCCAACTGTATAGCTTAGTGTGTGTTCAATCTGTAACCTGTGTAGGGTTGGCAACTGGAGACACGCTCTAGCCTAATTGTAGCCTAGAACTCTGTGAGTAACAACTGTGTAAAGATATGTTCAAAATGATTATCTTCTGAACAATCGAACTGTACTGTTTTCTGAACTGATACTGTTAATTGAATGAATGTATGTCCTATATTCTGAACTGTATTGTGGCATCCTTAGCAACTACTGTTACTGCTACTATTACAGAGATCTCTGTCGGTTCCCTTGATTGGAACCACTACTATTACTGATTTATGGCCATCATTTACTGTTCGGTCTATTAAGACCTACTCGAAGGGAGAATCCGGTTGATTGATAGGAGTGGGTGCCTTGGATAGTTGAGGTAGAATCGGGGGCAGAGCCGGCCCTGTTGGGATGTCTGTATCCTCTTGGACATTCTGGACATTTGCCGTCTCCTCGGGTATTGGAACTCTTGGTGGGGGAGGAGCTTGGTGTGAAGCTGATGCTCCGGCTTGCTGCTGTAGCCGGGTAATTAGCTCTGCCTGTTGGGCCATGACAACGGCCTGCTGTTTAGCAAATTCTGCTTGACGAGCAGCGTCCTCCTGCATGGTTCTCATGCTCTTCTGGAGCTGATGCATCATTTCTTCGATTCCTGCCATACTGCCCTGATCTAACTGATCTATCGGTATATCTGTCTCTGTGGTAAAAGCAGATATCTCAACCCAACTGCACACAGGTGAGATGGATAATGACTGCTGATCCGAAGACTGTTGAACTGATGATCTGTGCCTGACTGGCCTTTTTACCCTGCCTCTGGCGAAGGAACACTGATTTGCCCTTGAACTGAATCTCTGACCTAACAAAGTCTATCAACACAAGTCCAATGAACCTGGGGGATATCGGAGTCTTCTAAAGCTATGGTTTCCAGACTACCTAGCAAAAGAGAAAACAGACAGCACCTCAGCCTGATTTCACCAAAACCAAAATGAGCAAAGCTGAATGACTGTGCCCCCCTACAGAATTCTGCCACAAATCTGATACCCTCGGGTAAACTGATCCCCAAAACACTAATGCTCATGCCCGCAGGCCTGATGCCCAGACTTGCAAACTGATACATGCATTCCTATAGAGACGCACTCTAAAAGCACATAGCAAGCAAGTGAGACCCAAAAACACCCCTATGTTGGGATAGGGTTTCCCTGTCCTATTTTGTCAGGAGCTAGGGTTTCACTATGCACGCAGCGGTTTCATACAACCTACAATCGGGTAAGCAACCTGTCCTAGTTTGGAATGGTCACTATGGATTCCGAATATGCACTAGGTCGAATGGTCAAAAAAAGGGTGCCCCGGTAACAACCGAGCTTTGTGTTCCCATACTGACAGAGCCCGTAACCGGTCAACCTTATGGCACGCAACCTCAGGCTAACTGCTCAGGAATAGTAGATGGCAAACATGGTGTCTTAGGCGCACCAATGCAAATGCAATGCAAAGAAGCACATAAGTGTAGTCAAAACAAGATATCACGAGTTCGAGTCAAGTTCTCTAAATCCTCAGCAGAGTCGCCAGAAACTGTAGACGTCCCTGAACGTCCCGGGAGGGAATCCCCCGTTTTGTTCATTTGGGCTCACTACAGTTCAGGACTCAATGTCACGGTCCTGTATCTAATCTCGCAGAGTGCAATGCAAGACCGATGAATCATCAAAGAGTCCAAATCCGACAAATCGTTTTGAAAAACATAGTTTTTGAAAGAAGTGCCAAACATGGACTGCTTTGCCAGAAACAGAGTCGCCACCTAAATATTTTTATGGGGGAATTTAGGAAACCCTGACTTGTTGCCTAAGGCCACGTGTCCGTTATCACCAAAGTTGCCTCGGCTTGGGAACTTGGGTATGATTGGGGAAGGTCAGCTATGAGCACCCCCGCTCGCCCGATCAAAGATCGGCCTCAACTAACCATGATATCTAGTTTTGAAAACATTAGGCATTCTTATTCCGGTTAATTAGCTAATCTTACTATGTGATGCGCACAACACAAAAGTATAGACTAGATCGCCTAATTTGGAACAAAGCATTGCATATCCGCTTGTTTGAAAGACAGTTTGAAATTTGCTACTCGCAAGTAGGCTAAAACACGGATTTCAACGAGTTGTTCCAACTCAAGCAATCCAGCCTTCACCCACAGGCATTTAGGCAGTTATATCACATAAGCACTTAGCCTCATGATAAGCATGCTATCATGGCAGTCACTCACACACATGCAAGGATGCTAAAGCATAAACACTTACCGAGTACTCCAAGCCAAAACAGAAGCTATGTTAGAAATCAATGCATGATCCTAACTATACAGAAATGCCTAATGCAACACATGCAAAAATGCAACTATAATAGGCTCGGCTATTCTAAGAATGGCATATGAGATGCTACAACTAACATGTATTCAACTTAGAATTGAAATACGATGTAGTTAGTATGATGCACCGAGCCCGGTGCATGCAAGACAAATGAATGGATGCAAACATGCGAGCATAAGTATGCTAATTGAAACATGCCCTAATCTAACCATCGTAAGCTAGTAAATAAAAGGGAGGAAGACGTGGGGTTGGAAAACATACACACACTCACGCACACTTATTACACAATTGCCCTCGCTCGGAGGGTCCAAAAGAATAATACAAATTAATCAACAAGCTAATTAATTATTTACATAACCACTTAACTAATTAAACAAATTAACTAAGCTATGGAAAGCAGTAAAAGGCGTCGGGAAGAGGGATGAATGTATGCATGCTCGGCTCCGCTCGGAAATCCATCGCCATGCCATAGTTGCCTCTTTTTACATTGCTCTGCACCTCTGAAGACTGCAAAAGTCCCAAGGTTGGTTCTGGAACCCTCCCTGAATACTGTGGGAGGTCACCGGCCAAGAGGGATGGTCACCGGCCATGGAAAAGTGGTCATCGACCAGTTGTGAGGCTCTCGGCCAACAATGGATAGCCGGCCGGCACTGGAGATGGCCGACCGGCCATATCTTCTTACAGAATCCTGTTTGACAGCAGCAGAGGGCAAACAGAGCATGTCAATGCATTTTCAAAGCAATGTATGCACAACCACCCTCCCTATCATGTTTAAGACTCAAGGGAGTATGGCTCTCGACCCTCGGGCCACCAATCACGCATTTCAATGCATGATGGCCAAAGGAGCCAAGTGTGCAATTTCAATATCAAATGAAATGCATACAACACATAAAGGGGCCCCAACCTCTATCATGGTTGATCAAGAGGCAAGGGATGCAAACGTGCAAGCAAGACTAATGCAACATGAGCATGTTAAGGTAAGAAGCATTCCAAATGCAATGCAACCTAGTCAAGCATACAAGCATACAAGATGCAACATGGACATTCAAGCATGCAAGGTAAACATGTGAAAACATGTAAAGGGACAAGATATGCAAACATGCAAAGCAACTTAACAAAAGCATGCCAAATGCAATTAAACATGCAACAACATGTTAATAGGCCAAGTATGTGACAACATGCGAGGCGAGCATGCAACAACATGCAAAAGATGGACTTAAACCAATATGGGCAGCTCTCAAATAGGCCCAAATCAATGGCCAAAATGAGCTAAAAGGATGGCTTGACATGCACCAAAATGAAGCTCATGCAATGGCTCACAAATGGGGTATAAAAGCACAACTCTCAAACACATTAAAGGCATGATAAACATGAGAATATGGCACACCTATAAACTCTGAAATATGATGCACAATGATGCCAAAACATAGAAACACCTCAACATAGGCATGCAATAGGCTCCAAAACTCGAAGCTAGGCAAGGGTATTGAACTACAACCATGCATAGCAAGAAACATTCGACCATGAGGCCCCAAAACAAAGCTAGGGCAGCCCAAAATGTGAACAAAACATGTTTGGAGTGTAGCCAAAAGGTGCTAGAATAGAGGGCCAAAACAACATGCATTGTGAGCTAGTAAGCATGGTTTACACTACAAGCATGTGAAGCAAATGAGGGACCACCAAACCAGCCCAAAACTGATTCATGACATGCCGAATAATGCCCAAAAGCCCACTGAAACATGACTGAAACATGCAAACATGAAGTGCTACTTTGGAAGGCCATGCAAGGGGTTGTTCTATACATGCAAGAAGCAAACAAAAGGGGACCAAACCAGCCATGGACAGAGGCTAGGCAGGTCCCAAAAGTCACCAAAAAGTGCCTGAAATATGGCTTTGAAACATGCAAATAGGAGCCCCTTTGGAAGGCCAAAAATGCTAGAAAACAAGACAACAAGGGAGAGGGTCACCCCTCTCCTTCTTAGGACCTCAAAACACCATCCCCACCACTGAAATCCCTCTGGATTTCAGTGGTGAGAGGGCCAATACAAGGTGGTCCCGAAGCTCACAAAAAAGGCACAAAAATGAGGCCAAACAAGGCCTAAGAGGGGGTAGACAACCCCAAACACAAAAGTGATCTTAAACAAACTTAAAAAGGAGCTCAAAATAAGACTTTTTTCAGTTTATGACAAAGCTTTAAAATGCTTCTAAGTATGGCTAAAAGATGAAGCAAAATAAAGACCAAAAGAGGGTAAAGTGTGTTACCCTTGTAGCCAAAAGGGGACAACAGCTTCTTGGTCTAAAAAAACAGTCCCTTAGCCTCTGAAAATGGCCTCCAAGATCCTTAGGTTGATGATGGAGGTGTTAGGCCAAGAGTTGGTGTGCAAAAGGGCAAGAACAATGGAGTTTGGAGCTTGGAATGTAGAGATATGGAGGGAAGTGTATGGTTTTTGCCTTAGACAAATTTCTTGGAACCCTTGCAATGGAAGAGGAGCTCTTCTTTTATAGAGGAACAAAGGTGCAAGCTTCTCTTAGAAGCTTGAGCAAAGGGGCCAAGCTTCTCTTAGAAGTTTGGAGCAAAAGGGCCAAGCTTCTTGAGGAAGCTACAGCAAAGGGGTCAAGCTTCCTCAAGAAGCTAAGAAAGGGTCAAGCTTCTCTTAGAAGCTTGGAGCAAAGGGGCCAAGCTTCTTGGAGAAGCTAGGCAAAGGGTTCAAGCTTTTTGGAGAAGCTAGAACAAAGGGTTCAAGCTTCTTGGAGAAGCTAGAACAAAGGTTCAAAAGGTTCAAGCTTTCTCAAGAAGCTAAAACCAAGGTTCAAAAGGTTCAAACCTCCCCAAGAAAAGGTCTCGGCCAGAAAAAGTGGCCGATTGACCAAAATCAGTGGTCGGCCGACCAAACACAATGCCGACCGGCCAACACCTTTGGCCGGTAGCAAGAAAACAGGGCCGGTGGCCTCAAGCCATGGCCGGTGAGGTGTGGGGATGGCCAACAAGCTATTTCCCACCCTCAGAAGCAAAACAACAAGTGTTTGGTGCAAAACCAAACACAAAACAAACAAGTCGAGAGGTCTTGAGGCAAGGCGCGCGGCCGAAACCTCCGAGAACTCAAGACGAACATGAACATGGATGATCATCGAGTGTTCAAACGATGACGTCCAAGTCTTGAGGACGCCCAAAAATGGGGTGTCTACAGTTGCCCCTCTTTGACAGAACTCGAAAGTCATAACAATGACGGGAGTGAATGTCAAAGCCCAGAGACGACCCATTTTTGACAAGGCCGAAGACTTAGATAAAGCATACAAGCTACAGACAAAGATATGCGCCCGAGGGTAGGGGCGAAATGCAAGAACAATGCACAAAGCCGAGCATAACTTATGATCATGCAAAGAAAGCTGTAACGAAGCATAACAATGCAACAGTTTTAAGCAAGTAGAAACCAAGCTACATTACAATGCAGAAATGGTGTAAGAGAATTGCTGCAATTCTCACTGCGAATACAGTGTGCATGTGTGATAGATACACAAAGCGAACGTGTGATAGATACACAAAGTGAGCATATGTGGTAGATACACAAAGCGGATGTAGTGTGATGGATACACAAAAAAGGTGAACACAAAGTGTGATAGATGCACTAAGTGAACAAGGTATGATAGATACACAAAGCGAGAGTGTGTGATTGATACACAAAGCGAATGTGGTGAGCATAATGTGATGGACACAAAAAGCGAATGTGTGATAGATACACAAAGTGAGCATGTGATTGATACACTATATAAAGCAAAATGTGATAGATACAGTAGCTGAGCGCGTGGTAGATACACTAAGCGAGTGTGGTGAGCACAGTGTGATAGGTACAAAGCGAGTGTGTGATAGATACACTATATGAACAAAGTGTGATTGATACACTAAATGAATGCAGTGAGCAAAGTGTGATGGATACACAAAAGGCAAACACAAAGTGTGATAGATGCACTAAGTGAACAAGTGTGATGGATACACAATAGGTGAACACGAAGTGTGATCGATGCACTAAGTGAACAAGTGTGATGGATACACTAAAGGTGAACACAAAGTGTGATAGATGCACTTAGTGAACAAGTATGATTGATATACTAAATGTGAACACGAAGTGTGATAGATGCACTTAGTGAACAAGTATGATTGATATACTAAATGTGAACACGAAGTGTGATAGATGCACTAAGTGAACAAGTGTGATGGATACACTAAAGGTGAACACGAAGTGTGATAGATGCACTTAGTGAACAAGTATGATGGATATACTAAAGGTGAACACGAAGTGTGATAGATGCACTTAGTGAACAAGTATGATAGATATACTAAAGGTGAACACGAAGTGTGATAGATGCACTTAGTGAACAAGTATGATTGATATACTAAATGTGAACACGAAGTGTGACAGATGCACTTAGTGAACAAGTATGATTGATATACTAAAGGTGAACACAAGTATGATTGATATACTAAAGGTGAACACAAAGTGTGACAGATGCACTTAGTGAACAAGTATGATGGATATACTAAAGGTGAACACGAAGTGTGATAGATGCACTTAGTGAACAAGTATGATTGATATACTAAATGTGAACACAAAGTGTGATAGATGCACTTTAAATGTGAACACGAAGTGTGATAGATGCACTTAGTGAACAAGTAT